>JAEIFM010000181.1:27497500-27937500 GCA_018901885.1 Zaprionus kolodkinae
CATTAGCGCAAAAAGCAAAAGGCAATTGCGACCTCATAAAGTGTCTGTATGAACGTTAATATTATCCAAAACTCTTATCGTAGCACTTAAAGCAAACTAGTCGAGCGATTTTAAAGCTGTCCAGCTAAACTTGAGACAAAATTAAAAATAATCAGAAACCTGTAGTTATTATTTTTTTTTTTTATTAAACTGCTATTAATTTATTGCCAAACAAGTTTTGAGATTGTGCGCAGCCTACTAAAGCATTATTCTGGCGGTTGCCCTTAGTCTAGTTTCACTGTAGCTCACGGGCTTCATCTCTAGCGACGCGTCGAAACTAATAAGCCAACTTAATTAGACAGCTGCCGCCGTAGGCCAAAAATATTTCCAATCACAGACGTTTTTAGGGTTTTTTTCTGGGTCCGTCTCGGTACGGTGGGGTCGTTATATGGCTGCTGCTCCTGCTGCTGCTACTGCTCCTGCTGCTGCTAGTGGGTGGTCCAAAATAATTCTGGCTATAAATGCGAATATAAATAAAAACGAAACTAATTTAATTAAAATAGAACGTCGCTAGGCAGCAGCAGCACGAGCACGAGTAGAGAGCGTGTAGAGTAGGAATTCGGGCTGCATAACCATTGTGTTGGTAGAGTACCCCTGCCAGCGGTAGAGTGTGCGGGGTAGGGTATTGTAGGGTAGCGTTGTCGCAAAAGCGCTTGCAGCGTGAAAGGCAGCCTCAAATTGTGCGAGTGTTTTTTTTTAGTTAACTATGGCATACCCTTTTATATTTTATTTTTGAAATTATTATAATAATAAGTTTTACCAGAGGCTATTATCATTTTTTTTTTTTTCATCATAATTTAATTGTTTAATTTATTTCACTAGTTTTTATTTTTTTCCAACTCATTCTTTTTTATTAATTTAATTATTAATTTTATTATTGATTTTTTTTTTTTTTTTTCATTTTAGTTTTAATTTATTAATTTATTTGAGTACTTTTTATTCTCTTCCATAGTGTATAACTCATTCGGTTTTGCCAACATTTTGCCGCTTGTCGTTGCGTAGCCGCTGCGTGGTTGCATGCAGCATGTTGCACGCTCCACCGTCTTGGGCGGTGCATGCTGTGGGTTTTTTTTTTTTTTTTTGCGGGGCGTGGCCTGCGCAATTATTTATGCGTCGTTTGATTTGTCGCTTAATTCGCTGCGGATTTTTGCACAAGCCACCGCGATTTGCAATTTGATTGAGTTCGCTGAGTGCGAGTCGGCGATAAGACTGCAGACCGCAGGCAGATAAGCTGCCACTTCCTGGACACTACCAAGCCATATTGCGTATACGACACATGGGGCAATCCAACTTAAGCAATAAATAAACAAAAAAAAAAAAAAAGAAGGAAATTGCGTTGCGTGTTGAGTGAGATATTTAAATGTGATTTTTAATCTTTAAAAACTTGCGTGTAGTTGATTCTACCTAGTTTCATAAAATATTTGGGTTACTTTTTGCAGAGAGACTTATTAATTCGAGTTTTTTTTCACTTATTAAATTTTCGCACTCCACTTAAATATGTAAATAAATTGTGTATGCTTTATTACGAGTCAAATTTACTTAATTTTCTACTAACTTGTTTGAACAACAAGTAAATTGATTGCAAATCTAACAAAACAGCAAGAATAATTAGTGTTTTTTTTTTTTTTTTTTTTTTTTTTTTTTTTGTATTTTTCCTTTGTTCTTGTAGCTGTCATTGCCATTTTCCATTTTGTAAAAGGAAATTTGTCTATAACGCCAGTCATAAGTTGCCAAAGAAAAATAAGGAATAAAGAAAGAAAGTAGAAGAGAAAAGTTTGAACTGGTCGACACTCTGAATGAGCTGCGATAGGGAGGGAGCTTAGGGAATGACAGGCGAGAAAAGAGATTGCAAAGTTAAATAACGATAAAAAATAGTTGCAGGCAAAGCCGCTGCTAAGTTCAGGGGATTTGAAAGGGATTTGGCAAAGTATTTTGCAGGGGATTGATTGTGTGACCAGCGTGAGCTGTGACAAGTGCATGGTCACACTTAGCCTCGACTATGCCGTAGGCTCTTCATTACTGCAGACTTAACTCAATAAAGTCGCCCGATATGAAGCGACCCGAGTTCACCTACACTTAATCTTGTTATCTATAAAAGCTACTATGGGGTGTCCCATCTGCTCTCCCTCGATCATGCCTGGACACACACTCTCTCATCCTGCCCAGCTCTGCCTTGACTCCCCCTTGGGAGTCTTCTGCGTTGTCAGGTCGAAACGGAAAATAAGTATTCAGTTTGGAACGTCGTAATACAATAATAATAACTAGAACAAAAATGCAAAGAATAACAACAATAATTGCAAAAAAAAATAAAAAATAAATTCACAAGATATTAACACAATAATGTGGGCGTCATTTTTTTTTTTGAACAGTGTAGGCGTGGCATGAGACCCATGGTACGCCCAAAATGTTTCTTTCTATCGCAGCTGTGGCATCGGCACACGGCACAAATTCAGAGAGAGAAAAAAAACAAGTTGTCAGACAGGCAGACGAGGCAGGCACGACTGCCGAATACCCTATACAAATATAATAAACTTCTTAATGAACTAAAAATGTTTATTTGATTTATCAATTGATTTATATTTTGTTTCCAGTACTGATTAAAATATTGAGAGCTTGTTGAGGGATTCTACCCATATAATAGCTCTTTATATTCCTATTTAATCTAGTTCTCATGGGCATAATATGCCCCGCTTATGTTAATTGCCTGAAGAGTATTTAAAAAAGCAGAAAAACACAAACAAAGCTGCGAAAAAAATAAATAAAATCTGCTCCAAAAAATCTGAACATTGTCTTTTTCAAGGCGTGTTCCATTGTTGTTGTTTTCTCTAGTAAAAATATTTTTGTAGTTGTTGTTGTTGCTCACTTGACATGTTGTTGTTGTTGTTGTTGGGAGGTGTGGACATTTTTGCTTATTGATTTTGAATTTGAAGGTGAATTTTAATACACAACACGCACTTATCTATGCAGCGTGTGTGTGTGTGTGTATGCCTTATATGGCGTGTTCCCATTAACAACGTCAATCAGTGCAAAGCAGCTTAAAGTTAGTACAGTTTGTATACTAGAGATGCGATTAAAATATCGATTAGATTGAGACAGTTTTAGGCAAACGATATATCGTATAGCTAGTATTATATATCTAGTATTATACAGAACATAAACCTATTTCAGCCTGCATTGCGACCTTTATTTGCTTCTTATTAATTCTATAGTAAAACATGCTTGAGGCATGTGAAAAAGTGAGTACAATAATTTGACTCTATTTGTAATCCCTGGTCTCGACCATGAAATCACGCGATAGCACAGCCACAATGCGTCGATATGCCGACTCGGAAACCACAACACCGACCACTTTGCGATTGGGATTCAACGAGAAGCGTACCATTTGCATTTGACGTCCATACTTTTCGATTATCTGCGCAATGCGCTCCCAGATGGACTCAATGAGACCGGAGAGTACGTGATAGGTGCGTCGACGCAATCCCAGATAGCATTTCTTGCCATAGTTACACTTGCTGTTCCAATAGATGTGGGCACACGAGCTAAGGCTGCTCTGGTATTGCTTATCCCATAATTCTTGCGCCAATTCCGGCAGCGTCTTGGTGTAACGTTCACGGATCGAGATTAGCGACTCCGTGTGCACCTGGAAACCGATGTTGGGACGACAGATGCGTAGCTGCACACAGCTTCTGTGGCTGGGTATTTGAATGTTATCCGGATTTAACTCATAGTCCACACTCAGGCAGAGTATGGCACACTTGATGTTGTTCAACGCAGTTTCCAGTATGTAGAAGCCCTCATAATATTGTCGCTCCTCCTTGATGTACCTGAAAAGAGTTAAGCGATGAGATATACACATAAAGATTGATGCCACATCCACTTACTCAGCCATTGCCGCCTCAAAAGACATGCCACGCTCAACGGTGATGGTGCGCAGTTCCGTGGAGGCGGTACCTGGTTCGCTATTGCGTCGGAAATGAATGTGTTTAGTGGTGCTAACGCTACCGCCATGTACATCCAAATCCACAATGCCCAGATCAAAGTGCGCAGTGCGACGAGTCTGTAGAATCAGTGACTTCAACTTATTAATAAAGAATTTGAAGAGTGCATTCTGTATTTCAATGCGACAGCCAAGGATGCGGTTCAGGAATGTGGTCACATTGACGCAGCCTGTGTCAATGATGTATGTGCGTTGCCCAGTGTTATTGAGGCCCACCGTAAGGATGCCCACACCGGAGAGTGCATCGCAACTGTCATAGAGAAAGTTGCCCTCATATGACTTCGGTACCAGATCATTCTCCAGCGGTTTCCTGCCCGATATCTGTTGCAACAGACTGTCCAGAGCACTGTAGCCAATGCTGGAGTGGAAATTGAAGAGCAGCTGCTCGTTGCGCTCAGCCCCCTGCTCATCCTCATCACGCAACACACTCTCCACGGCGCCCAGTTGCTTTAGTTGCATGGCCAACATGCTGGCCTGATAGCTCTCCATGGCAAGATTCGAGACAAGTATCACATATTCGGGATCATGTTGCTGTTGGCTACGCTTGCTGCGTCCCAACTGCTGCACTGCACGATCTGTGGACCATGGCAGCTCCAGGCAAAAGTGTTGCACCTTCCTTGGATTGATTGCATTCGGCTCGACCAGCGAGATGCCGCATGAGGCTGCCTCCGTGATGAGTGCAATCCGTTTGCTATTACTCACAAAACTTTGTCGCTCCTGCAAGTTAAGCTCATCCAGCTGGGCATCCGATTGTCCACGCATCTCATATTGATATGTCTCATCGTTGGTCCTCTTCAGCAGACGACTGCGTCGCAGCGAGATCTCTGCCACCTGCTCACTGCCACCCAACTCCGAGATTAGTTTGTCCAGCGTATTCGGCGGCATGCGTCGTCGCATCTGTTGAATCTTTAGCACGAATTTCTCACGTGCACTAATGCAACGCATCACCTCAGACTCAGTGATCTTGGCCACCATCGGATCGAAGGTATCATAGTCTATCTTAAAGTCCTTATCGTCATTCTCCGGTGCTTTGCTGTTGCAGAAATGCTTCAGGATGCGCTGCTGCTTTGATTTCTTCACTGCAGGGAAATGTGGGAATGTAGAAGAGAGGATCACTTGATCATCTATAGTAACTTACCCTTGATCGGCTGTCGACGACGTTTGCGTCCAAATATGGGTATATTTCTGAGTTGCTCATCATCCTGTTCCTCCTCCTCGTCGTCCTCATCCTCGGTTTCCTCATCAGACCAGTCGGAACTCATGCGAGCACGTTTCAAGCCCAACGGATGCGTAACCGATTCCGGATAGAAGGCATTGTCCTTGCTCAGCTTATCGAAGAACTCTTTCGATGGTGCTGGAAAGAGATTATCCATAAACGATTGTATAATGCTCCTGGCAGTGGAGACAAATCCCTTAGGCGCTTCGCTTCCATTATCCACCAGATCATCAAGTGTTCCACAATCGCCCGTCGCATGCATCCCAATCACAATGGCCTGCTCCTTGGCCAATATCTCGTTAGCCAGATGCACCATATGCTTCTGCTTGGCGGCCAAACAGATGTGCTTGAAGTAACGCGTATGCGCTGACCAAAACCTTCGCGTGATCCTCTCCTGCGCACGGCAATCGATGCATAGGCGACGATAAGCCTTAATCACCTGCTCATAGATCTTGGCCCACAGATCGGCTGAGTAGTTGTAGAATTTATGGAATTCACGCGTCATGGGCACCTCCTTGATGCGAAAATTGATGTTCTCGTAGCTGAGATGGCGGGCCAGGTAGATGCCACGCATTTTCATGTCGGCAGCCATGCAGTCCATAGCGCCAGAGCCGCGTTTCTCCATGGCACTAACGAACTCTTGGAATGCCGCATACGAGCTGCCCTCACCCCACAGTCCCAATCGCGTCATGTAGACCATGTTGCGTGGCTCGGCGGCACCAGTAGCCGAGGCGTAAACCACGCGTGCCAGGGGCAACAGCTGCTGCAGCTTCAGTACCATTGTGCACGTGCGGATGAACTTGCTGGCACTGGTCAGACTAAGTACGTTCGCCTTGTGGCACTCATCGAAAACGATGATGCCACAGTTGCCCAGCCACTTGACCAGCTGTGTCACATGCGAGTTGTGCTGGGAGTTGTCTTGGAATGGTGACTCTGCTATTAGTTCCGCATAGCTGCAGCAGATGATGCCCTTCTTAAAGGATTCACTGCCTTCGCTGTTGTTGCCATCGACGTCGTCGTCGTCGGCAGCGATGTCCCGATACTCGAACCTGCTCAACGGCGCCACCTTAATGTGCGTACTGACTCCCACAGCGGTCAAGTCGCGTTCCACATCGTATTTGCATTCCTCTGACATGGATATCCACAGTGCACGCTTTCGACGTTGCTTGTAGTTCTCATAGATCAGGGCCACCAATGTTCGGCCCTTGCCCATGCCGGGACCATCGCCCAGCAAGAAACCGCCACGCTCTCCGTTGGGCAGCAGTTGTTCGTGTGCCTGGCACGCATACTCGAGCGCCTCCAGCTGCACCTCGCTAAGTCGATTCGCGTATTTGTATTTCTCTGTAAGTGACATCTCCTTAACAAGATCCGGCAGCTGTACGGAGCTCAGTGTGGCCTGTTCGATCACCTTGTTGGGATGCTGAAACACGGTGCTTTTGTCGCCACTTAGTTTGTTGGGCTTGTACGTTTGAAATGTGTCCAGCACCCCGACCTCCTCCAGATCCACCACATCCTCGTCGCACAAGTGTGGCAGCATCTCTGATTTCTCTAGATGCATGGGAACCTTTAGCAATTTACCATTATTTTTACCCTTTCGCTCCATTCTAGTCTGAAGCACTTCGTGTATATCCAAAAGTCGGTATCCATTCATGTTCACATCGTTGCCACCTGCCTAAGATTATTAATTAATCATTAAGGTTTCAAAATTAAGCCAGCAAATCCAAATTTTTCGAATTACCTTCGCTCCTAGAAAACTTTCAGGTGGTCCAAATTTGATAGTCTCGTATTTTACAGTCTCTTTTATTTTCTCTATCAGTTTTAGCTTCTTTTCTTTTAGCTGTTAATGAAGCACAGGGAAAATGACATAGTTATTATAAGATCTTTTTTGAACCTACCCGCTTTCTTTCAGCTTCTTGTGCGAGTTCCTCTTCAGATGCCTGTTTTACAATTGAGGAACCTTCTGTTGGGGCAGATTTTGTAGATTTCTGATCCTTCTCGACATCTTCTACCACAGTTTTATCGATTTCTAGAGATACTTTTTCCTTCGATGTCTCTCTAACATTCTCAGTACTTTTCACATTATCAATTTTGTGATTATTTTCTTGCAAAGAATTAGTAGTATTTTCTTGTACTTTAATCAATTCGGATAGTACCGGAGGGTTAGCGGAAATTTCAACGCCATTGTTTGCCTTTATCTCAGCTGGTTTTGATATATTTTGATTTTCCTTATCATTTACAACGCTTTCCTCAACTGTTGATTGTTTTTTCATTTCTTTTCTTTGGTCAATCTTACTATTAACTTTTTTGTTGACCAATTTTATTTTTGTATTTTCTTCGTCTTCGGTTTTATCTGAAGGTTTAGTTGGTATATTATTTTGTTTTATTTTCAACTTGCTGTTATCTTTTTTTGTGATAGAATTTTCACACAAAGAAAGCTTTCTTTTCTTGATTTGTTTGTCGGACGACTGAGGATTCTCGTTAGGGCGCTTGTTGTTCACAGTATTATTATTCGGCATGGTATTATCTATCGGCATCACTGGCTCATCCAGGTTTTTGGACTGCACACTCTTGTCAACCTCTTTGGGATCCTTAGATCCGTCTTCAAGAAATTGCACTGTTTTCTCTATTTCATTTTCCTTTTTCTCTTGGGGTTTGCAATTTTCCTTAAGCATCGATAGATCTTTCCCTCTTGAAAAAGTTCGTAATTTTTGTTGATTGGTTTTCGAAACCCCTTGGTATAATCTTAGGCCATTTGAGCTTCTCGGTGTTTCCTAAAGAAAATGAATGAAAGAGTATTAAAATTTCTAAGATTTGTGGCCTGTTTTACCCCATGGGGAGAATAATGGACTTCATGGGGAAGAATCGGTTGCTTAGTTGCTTGTGTAGCCTTATTACATTTCGCTACAGCAAATAGCTTGTCTTTTGCCATACTCTCTTTCCGTTTCTTTTCTTTTTGCAGCTTTTTCAAATCTCTTTGTATGAAGTAGTCTTCAAGATATGGCGGAATTTCGATCGGCTTTCCATTGTATAGCTTGTTTTCTTTCTTCAAATTCCACAGATCCAAGTAACATATTTCCTTCTAAGACAAGCATATTAATTAATAAAATTTCATAAACAAATTTTGATTTCCATACCTTTTTTGGAGACTTCTTGCGTTTTTTTTTGTGCGATTGTGCATTCTTTTTTTTCGTCTTAGGAATCAATATTTTGTCCTTAGTATTTGTGGTCATATCAGAAATTTTTTGTGGTTTTGGATAATCTTCTTTAGTTTGAACATTTATTTGATTTAAAGCCGTTGCAGTTTTAAGAGGTTTTATCACAGGAACGTCGTATTTCTGCTGAATGGGTCTTAAAGGAAATGAACCACAATGTGTGGGATTTTGATTAGATTTCTGATTCAGTAATGTTTTCTCATTAGTTTTGGATACTTTATAAAGCTGATTATCATTTTGATCAATCTCTTGCCGATTGAGTGGTATTTCATCAACGAAGTCTTCTCGTATTGGTATCCAATTTGAAAGATTATCTGGAGATGGCTTTAGTGATTGGCCAAGTTCTTGAGAAATTTCGTCACGTTTTTGAAGATGCCTTGATTCTTTATCAAATATTACCTCCTTGCGATTCGATTTTTTTACAGTATAATTTGTCAGGCGTTTTAATGCCTTTCTGTGTTGACCACCTTCACATTTCTGTCTTTTAATAACTAAAGGTGAAACTTTTCTGCCATGGGAGGCCACCTCTGATGGAGGAATCTTCATTATTTGAGCATTTGAGCTTTGTAGAGGATCGCAATAAGTTAAACTTTTATTGGAATTAGAGGAACATTGGCAAAGCGTATTAGTATTATTAGAAATCGTCTTAGTTTTCTCGATATCTTTGGATTTCTCATCAAACAATATTCCCGTCTTACAAGTATTTTTATTTCCCGTATTTTTTTGAACCTTTTGCCATTTCTTATTTGTTTGAGGCAGATCTCGAAATTCTCTGTTTTCTGTAGAATTTCCTATTGGCAACACTTTCTAGAAAATACCAAGTTATTTTATTTATGTAAACCTAAGACATTTGCCTACCTCTTCAGTTTTCTTTTCGGAATATTCCTTATCATAAATGGAGATTTCATCGGGAATAGGTTTCTGATTTAAAGAAAATGTATTACATATTTTAATATTAACGAAAAACAATTACCTTTTGATTGATTGTTTTAGCTTCCTTTTTTGCCGAAGTTATTTTCATGTCATTTTGCTTGATTGTATTAAATTTAACTGTTCTTAATTCTTCATTTATACCTCGAATATTTTTATCATCAATTGGAGATTGTCGAGTCTCACTTGTGTTTGGAATTGTATTACAGTCTGTTTCAGTTGGAACCGATGTTACAGTTAATGGATGACATTGAATTAGTTTTTTCTGAAAATAATAAGTTTATAATACCAATTCCGTTTTATTAAAACTCCACAACCTGATTACCTCTTGGAGAACTGAATTTTGATACAGCGTTTCGCATTGAGAACTTAACATTCCTTTTTGGACCTTTGTTACTTTTGTTATTGGGACAACTTTCAAATCAATTGGTTTCTTCTTTTCTTCAGTTTTTGGTTGAACAATCCCTTCACATATCTCATTATCTTTACCTAGACGAAAGACCTGAATATCCCTTCGGTTTAGAAATAATTCTGCACTAAAATCGGTTTCTTTTGGAATTGGGGGTTGCCCTTGAATAGTCAATAATTCTCCTTTATGTTCTTCAAAACTATTACGAAACGTCTGAACGACTTCTGTTGGAACTACTTTGTGACACATCGATTTCTCCAGTTCAACTTTCTTTAATTTTGTTTTGCTTTTTGTCCTTTGATTAGTTTTAATCGATTTTTTGCCCTCACGGGAAACCTTAAACGATTCAAAATAGTTTGGTTCCTTATTAGAAACTAAAGATAAATCCGGTTGACCAAAGTTCTTCTAAAGTATAAAAGAAAACTTTTAAACAAATGCATGGCTTAAATATTCGATTACCTCTTTAGTTTTTTTAAATTTATCGATTGGTTGATCTTCTGGTTGCTCCTTGGAAAACTCTTTGTGGATATTTGATCTTTCTATCTCTACTTCTAATTGCTTCAGTTCTTCAGTTTTAAGGCGAATAGTTTCTTCAAGCTCCTCGATATTGCTGCTTATTGAAAATCTTCGCATATTTTTTTGATCACAAAGGATGGTTCTTTTAGCTATTTGAGCTTTATTCGAATCTAACTCCTTTGGGGTATTTTTTTGATTAATGAAAATATAATTGGGACTTCAAACCTAACTTTCCATTTTCATACTCAAAGATGAATTCTTACCTTACTTATCGTCTGATCAGCAAGACCTTTATTCTGATTACATGGCGTTTCTTCTATGAAAGCTGTGACAGTATTGATATCAGATTTCCTTACACATGGATCCATTATCATCTTTGCTTCTGGTATAATTTCCAAACTACTTGGATTAATTGATTTCCCGCTCATATTTTCAACATCTTCATTTGCAATTGGAAAAACCTGAATCTCCTTCAGTTTAATTAATGCTCCCGCATTGAATTCGATTTCTTTACAGATTGGCATGTCGTTAAACGAATTATTTTGATGAAGTTTATTCTGAAAAAAAATGAGGCAATATTTATGATCTTTGATAAGATAATGTTGCAGGTTATCAGATCTGCAGACCACTCACTATTGGCTGTATTTTCTGAATTTTATCATCTAATAAAACTTTTGGTTCGCACATTGTTCTTTTATTACCCTTTACCGAAAGGTTCTTAACTTTTCTTTCATTTCGTTCTTTAGCACTTTTTGACATCGTAAATGGCTCAAGATATTTTTCTTCTTTGTATGCTATCCCATATTCTTTTTTTAACTGATTTAATACTTGCGTTTCCTAAATAATATTTTGAGAATTTTGCAACGTACTTTAAAAGTAATGAAATGAATTACCTCTTCGGTTTTTGTCATTTCCTGTTGATTCGATTCCTCTTGGCGTCCTGCGAAATCGTTATCAATGGGAAAAACCTGAAGCTCAGTTAGATTAGAAAACATTGCTGCATTAAAATCATAATCTTCTTTAATAGGTTTCTGAGCTAATAGGTTCTTCTAAAAAAAAAAGTATATGTTTATTTTAAACTATTATAATCGAAATTACCTCTCACATTAATAGGTATTGTGTCCCCTAATTGCTGAGTTCTGAATGGAACTGGTATTTGCATATTTCTTCTTATCTTGTCACTAATTACTTTTTTCTCTGCACCATGCTCTGTTTTACTAACTTCCCCAATCTTTGGAAACATACCATCTTGTGCCTCTAAGAAATTTCTACATTTTCGTAGCTCAACTCCTTTTAGATTTAAAGAAAAGCCAAGGTTATCCTCCAGTAAATGGGTTTCCGAGATTTGTTCAAGAGTCTTTCCAGACTCCTCATTAGTTCTATTGTTAAATGATTTATTTTCTACATCTGCTTCTGGTTTTTTTGGTTCTTCATTCCTGAGATCAATTGTTACTTCAATCTCTTCTATTTCGCAGCTTATCGACAACCGTCGAACCTTCTTGCGAATGCATGAGGTATTTTGATTTAAATCGACTTCCTTTTGCGCATGTTTTGGTTTTAATAGATGGTTTTGAAACGTTTCTCTCTGAAAAGGATTACAAATTATATAAAAAAACATAAACAAGTTCTAAATCATGATTACGTCTTGTGTAAGTAATGTACCCTCATCAAATAAATCATCATTATTATTTTTGATTTTAATATCCTCTTCTAGTAGCTTTGTTACCCTAAAATCCTTGCTTGCTGCACAATGTTTGAGCATTTTCTGACTGGAAGATTTTTCAGTTTTTTGTATATTGCCCTTTACATCGGCTTTCTTTATTATTTTAAGACCGTTAGATTTCTCAATAAATGCATTATTCTCGTAGACTTTCTCTTTCATTTCATTTTCCTTCTGTACTTTGTTTATATTTTGGGATGATTGGTGAAGCACAGTTTTTAGCTTTCCACAAGTATGTAAAGAAATAAAACATTATTTAAAAACATTTTGAATTAATCTTTGATTACCTTTTTTACTGCAGAATTAAGTGTCTCTGATACTTTAACGCAATTCTTGGCAGATTCCTCCAGATTCAATGGCTGATCTTGGATTTTTTCTACTTTCTCTTTTGATGAAGCTTTGTTGTCATTGAGGATATCTCTTTCTATGCCGTTCACAAGTTGGCATAGTGGATTTGGAACTGATTGCGCTTTTACCGTTTTCACTTTAATAGAATTGAGATTACTTTGCACAGATTTCTAAAAATAAATAAAACAGTTGACAAATTACAAACGGCCTCCCAAAATAGCTGAAAAACTTTTAAAATATCTCATTCAAAAAATAATTACCTTTTCAACAGCTATGTTATGTGGGTCAAGAACTAACGTTGAAGAGTTTGACTTTTCATTTGATGCAACAATCTTTTTTCCAGTGTTTTCCTCATTAGTTTCAATTAGTTTCAGTTCATCATTTTTACGTCGCGCAGAATCCTGACCCCCTGGATAATTGTTAATTAATAGTTGTGAGTTATTTTTCTGATAGGACAGGGATTTTCTTTTTTCGGCATTTTTGGATATCGTATTCAGACATAGTTTATGATAGTATTCCTGCTGTTTCTTTGCTTTTACAAATCTCTTCAATTCTTCTTTTCTACGTTGGATAATGTCGTCGACCTTTCTAAAATGTGTGTCTATTGAAAAAGGTTGAAATTGTTTTCGAGATTCATGTGAAAAGGGTTGCACTATATTAAAATCAGTTGTCTTTTGGGCAGATTTTTGAATAAAGGGATCGGATTGAATTGATAATTTCTAAGGAAAAAGTTGATATTTTGTGTAAGTTTAATAACAGCTTATACAAGTTATTAAAAATAAATAAATACCTGTTGAGAAACTGGTATGAAGTTGTAAGGGACCACATCGGTTTTCTTGAGCTGAAGATAGCCAAATGTTGGCATTTGCGTCTTTATTGAGTTTATATTAAAAAATCTATTTCTATCGCATACACTTTGCATACCAGATAATGTTCTTATATCTTTTCGCATGGGAACCCAAACGTAGGGATTCAATGGGGTTGGCCTCGGTTTGAATGCAAATGGATTTTGAGGACACGAAGTGAATTTATGAGGAAATGTCAATGTGTTCTCTCGTCTCTGATTCTGCTTTGGTAACTTATATAATGCTAGTTTATTATGACAACTTTGCTCTTCTCTTTTGTCTTTATAAGAAAGTGTTTCCTCATTGAAGAATTTTACTATGTTAAGGCCTGTTTCCATATGCACATGTTTACGTTTAAGTGGATGATATTGAGTGGGTATTTTATTTTCAGGTATTTCTAAAGCAGAAGAGTTGACTTTGCTTCTCTGTAAATCATTTAACTTTGAATCTTGATCAAGTTCATCATTTATATGACGAATATTCACATTGTTTTTTTTTGATACTATATTTTTGAATTTTTTCAACTTGTCGTCTTCTTCTTTTTTCTCTATGGCTTCTTCAAGTTGTCTTAATTCTTCATTTTTAAGTCGAATAGCTTCTTCAAGTTCTAGGATATCGTCATTTATCGATTCTGACTCAACTTCCTGTTGATCGAAATATGTTTTTGCATTGTGTCTGTGTTTAATATGTAGGGTGTGATTAATAGGGTTTACCTTTTGATCAGCTTCATTATTTTCATTAACATCCTGGATTTGAGTATCGGATTTATTATTTTGTATCTCTTTGAATTGAAGTTTTTCGATAGTTTCAGTGATTCTCTCTAAAGTTTCTGCTTCCCTTTCATTTCTGTTGCTTTCTTCAATGTCTTTTTCAAGCTGTCGCAACTCCTCATTCTTACACCTAATGATCTCTGCAAGCATTTCAAGATCATCGCCAAAAGTATCAACATCTTCCATAGGAGCAGGTGATATATCTTCATCTAAATGTTCTAGTTCTGTATGGGCGAAATTCGTTAAGGGAGAATCCACTTCTCTTAATGTCTCCTGAAAATACTGGTGAAATTATATAGAACAGATTTGGTGTTATTAAAAGTGATTACCTCTGGAACATCTGAGACGACTGGATGAGAATAATCTTTTAGTTGAATGTTTTGCTCTTTTGGCTTTTCATGTGGCGTTGGACTTATATCACTTTTAGATGGACGATGTCCTTTATTTTTTTGTATTTCACAGTTATCTAAGTATTCATTTTCCACAATTTGCTTAGATTGCTTTTGATGTTCTCTGTGTGAATGGTTTTCGTGCTTTGGATCCTTAGATGAAAAAACTGTTTTGGTATATTTCTTATACGTCTGAGCTGTTTTCTCCTTAAGATCGTTTGACGCTTCTTTAACAGTTCGAGTCGATCTTTTAAAAGTATCTACCTGTGTAAGTCTTTGACGTAGAGTTGTTATTTCTTTATGATTTTTCTCAAAATCCGCAGAAATATGTTGTTTTTCCTAAGATAAGAATTAGTAGATGTGCATAAGATATGTGGATAGGAGGAATTCACATAATTTTATTGCTTACCTCACATCCTGTTTCAACTTGTTTTGGAACTGTTTCTCTATTTATTTCGCAAAATGTTGATTTATCCAGGTTTTGTGTCTTTAGTTCTTGTAAATGTTCTTGCTTTGCATTATTACTTATCTTTTTCTGATCTCCATCTTTTTGTGACTTTTGATTTGATTCGCTTCGAATTTTACTGCATTTTGAATAGATATCTATCTGTGTTTCTTGTATATCATTAACTAATTGATTTGTTTGTGGTTCGCTTGCATTCTTAGATGAATCGACTTTATTGAAATTTTGGATAGCATGTTTTTTCTTTTCTTCTTCTATCTTTTGATTTTGTGTTCTACATTTGTTTACAATTTGAATCTTTTCCTTCTCTCTCTCATTTTGTTGGTTTATGACGATTACGTTTTTGGATGTTTGTGGGGTTAAGTCTAGCCTTTTCATATCGAAACTTGTAGTGGCTTTTGGATTTGGACTCTTTTCTAATTTTGTCGTGTCATGAAGGTTCGGTAACATGCTGTGAATTCGTGACTCCCAGTTTTTTACATTTTCAAGCTTTTGACCGGTCTTTTCGATTGGTTTATTTATTGACACCGGATTAAGAGAATTGTATTCAGAGTTACTTTTAGTATGCTCCTTCTCCTTAAGGTAGTCTTGTTCTTTTTGGAGTTGCAACTCTCTATTACTTTGCTTCAATTTCCTTTCAAGTTTTAACAAAGGAGTATCAAACTTTTCAGATTGCCTTGCATTGGCCAAATCCTTACAATGTTTCCAGCTTGCCTTTGTTTCCGGTCGATTTCTTCCCAATTTTGGTATAACAAACCTAGATTTGTGTTCTTCTTTAGCATTTGAAGTTTCGATTAAGTCACACGGATTATCCAACGTTTTGGAGGCATTTGTTTGTTCCTCTATGGTTACAGTTTTTTTCTCTTTTTGGCGACCAAAAGGTGGTAGGTTTCGAGTTACTGGTTTTTCCAGCTTAGATATGTCATCCACAGAGAACCTTTTATAAAATATCCTCTGTTCTTCCAAGATTTTTGGTGTACTCAAATTGTTCGGATACTTTTCTGGATTTGTGTCTTTCTTTTCAGTTTTTTCTTGTGACGGTGAATTTTCTATACTTTTGTTCTCCACCTTGTTGCGATTGTTTCTTGATTTTGTCACAGCACGGGTTTTCTGTGGATCTTTCAGATCTGTGCTACTGTTTGATTTGGGTTCAATTGGTTTCTTATGCGTATTATTTCGCTTACAGGGATATCTGTTTCTCTGTTGTTTTTGTGGAGGTACTTTATCGTTTTTAATCTCATTGAATATTTTGTAGCTTCCATTTTCTTCCGTAAGTAGCCCAAAATGGCTTTTACATGCAAAAGGATTGTTATCTTTTGCTTGCTGAAGTATGTTATTTACCTTATGTACCTTATGGTTGTTTTTGGAAGAACTTTTGCTTTCATTCACCGAATATCTTGGTTTGCTCTCTTGTTGACGTGAAAGTTGGAGTGACAAATTATTATTATTTTCCAGCATTTGTATGGTCCTTTGGCCATGGGAGTCTCTGTCAACTTCAAGTTGCTGGGCAAAAGGGTTACGTATTCTTCTGGTTTCTTCGTTAATTTGTAGATGTTTATTTTCTGAATCATCTAGATTCTCTTTTAATTTGTTTGCAGTTTTTTCATTATTTTTACTTTGAGAGCGATCTCTCGTATTATCGGAAGGATCTCTTTTAGCGTATATCTTCTGTGAAAAATGTTTGTCTTTGCTTCTATCGATTGAACATTGTCTCTTTTCATTATTTATAGAATTATGTTTCTCTACCAACAACGTTTTTTCTTTTTTTCGATTTTCCGAAGCATCTTTACATTGATATTGCGAAGATTTGTTAAAACTCTCCAGTTGTTGTGAAAAAGGGTTTCTGGTTTTCCTGTTTCCTAAGGAATATGGCCTCTCTTTTTTTGATTCAATGATTATATTTTCTAAAGAATCTGTCTTTTCATTTACTTCTTTCGATGCGATTAGCTTTTTATTTCCATTTTTCTTAGCGCTATATTGGGAAGGATCTTTTTCTATTATTTTTTTATTGTCAGGTTTTTCGACTTTTCCTCCTACTCCTTTATCTGAATAATTTCGTCTGGTCGAATAGGGTTTTTTGTTTTCTTTGTAAGTATATTGGTTTTTATTGCCTCCATCGTCGTTTTTAATGGAAATCTTTTTATTAGGTTCCTTTTCTGATTTTCCCTTGCTAGATTTGTCGCTTAGAGGAACTAGCTGATAATGTTGCTCTTGTGTGGTTTTCAGTTCGTTGGGGTTTTTTGCCAAATAGTTCGATTTGATCTTTTCACATTCTTTTCTTTGAGTTTTGTGTTGGTTTTCTGTCCGTTTCCCCTAACGGAATTAAATATTTACATTATATTTATAAAATGACTTCAAAATTATGTCTTTCGCTTACCTTTTGATCCTCAGAGGATTCATGGTTCTCTATATTCTTAGACATAGATCTATGATGTGTTGATCTTTTTCCCCCAGCAGTACTTTTATTCGACTTAATGGATTCATGCATATTAATATCCGATTGGGGTTTTTCGCCATCATCTTTGTTTTTCGAACTTTGCCAAAAACTGCGACTGCGGTATTTGTGATTTGTTTGTTCTGTCTTCTCTTCTTTATGGCTTTTTTGCAACTTGGGGAATTGGAATTATGTATCTCTCAATAAAAGCAATGTGTTTTTGAAAAATATGTCAGTTTCAAATAATGATTTGTAAAAACTTATGAATAAACAAATAGTTTATTTCAGTCAGCGAATAGGTGTAGATCGAACCACTGGGCAAAAGTATTTAAGAGAACTTACAGAGTGAAATTTCGCGTAATATTTAAACACGAACTGAAGATATCAAAAATAAAATAGACAAACTCTAAATTAAAATTTATACGCATATAGTATTTTCATTATTTGATTTTGTGTATCAGGGAAACGAGAAGATGCAACCAAGTATACAGTTTATTTCACTATTAAATGCTTACCTCCTTTGCGTCTCTAGCAGGATGTGTATACGAGAAGTTTGTCTTCGAGATTTTGGACTTGCGACCTGGCGTCACACAGCGGGACTGTTTTCCACGATCTTCATTTTCCGTCATAGTGTTTCTTTCTTCTATTATCCGTCTTCAGTTCGAAACTTTTCTCACTTTTTAGTCAACGCTTTGGCTATTAAAACTGCGTATGGGCAGAAATTTTGCAGAAGCATTGAAATATTAAAGTTGTTGAGAGATTTGTTGAAAAAAGTGTTGGACAAGTCGAAAGGCCAAGTGACAGCTTTGGCACTGTTAAAAATAATATCGATAAGCAGCAGCTGTCATTATCGATAGCTATCGCATTCAATTTAAAGTTGTAAACAAAAGTCTGGAGAAGACTGTTCAACACTGTAAAAAGTTTTATTGAATTATTGGCTAAATAAGAAATGCAATTCTAATTGCGTCTCATCCAGACTATATTATTAACGACAGTGTCTATATTGACCATTCTCGTGCCCGGATCCAATCCACACACAACATCTGCGCTAATCAGACCACAAAGTTAATCTCGTAAAGCATATCTCTATGTGCGTGCCACATGTCGTACATTGCATTGTAGATTAACCATATATCAACTTGTTTATTACAGGTATCACTAGTGCAATCATTGGGAGCCCCCCTAACTCAGCTGAATAAATGTCAACTTCGACATGCAAATGCATCATAATGCACAATCCCCCCCCTCCCCACACGAAACGTGGATTAGGGCAGGGTGAAGAGGCGTGACATGGCATGGCATCGATGTGGAGCTCGTGCCGCTGGCAGGCCGACAAACAAAATGACAAACGTCGGTCATTAATCTTCAGTGCCGTGAAAATTCCATGTAAAATAGGAAAACAAAAAAAATTTGCACACACTGCGCACGACGCAACCCGCACCCCGTACCCTCTCCCTTTGCGTGCCTGCTCGTGTTAATGGCAGACCGCGTCGAGTATTTAGGCAAATGTGGTCTCAGCCAACTACAACAATGACAATGAGTGGCGGCCAGAGAGCAGACAGACCAGAACAATGGACAAGAACAAAAACAAGCAGCACTATGACATCAATAGGCGCAATTGAAACAAGTGTTGTCACGTCGCTAACGCTTACTGCGACGTCGGCATCGACTGCGGCAGCGGCAGCGTTGTTCTTATTCTGACCAAATGGTTGACAGCCAGCAGCGGTCAATGAAAGACATTGTTCTTTTTTTGATACCTTTCAACAGGAGGGAATTGTATTTTGTGGCAATTGTGTTCGGATTCTAAACCCTTATCTATGTCAAAAATCATCAGATTTCCTTGGCATTTTATCCATTATTTAGCCTCTAGATTAATTCTGCATCAAAATATTATGAATCGAAGATTTTCAAAAAAATTAGACCTTCCATATGTCTTTTATGCTACCACGGCTTTAGGGTCACTATAGAGCCGCTAGTATGGAAAACTTCGTCAAAAACCATCCGATTCCATTGAGAGAGGACATTTTATATACTATTTGGCCTCTAGATTAATTCTGCATCAAAAAATAATAAATTAAACGTTTTCAAAAATTTTGACCTTTCATATGTCTTTTATGCTACCCCCGACCACGGTTTTAAGGTCCCTCTAAAACCTCTAGTATGGAAAACTTCGTCAAAAACCATCCGATTCCATTGAGAGAGGACATTTTATATACTATTTGGCCTCTAGATTAATTCTGCATCAAAAAATAATAAATTAAACGTTTTCAAAAATTTTGACCTTTCATATGTCTTTTATGCTACCCCCGACCACGGTTTTAAGGTCCCTCTAAAACCTCTAGTATGGAAAACTTCGTCAAAAACCATCCGATTCCATTGAGAGAGGACATTTTATATACTATTTGGCCTCTAGATTAATTCTGCATCAAAAAATAATAAATTAAACGTTTTCAAAAATTTTGACCTTTCATATGTCTTTTATGCTACCCCCGACCACGGTTTTAAGGTCCCTCTAAAACCTCTAGTATGGAAAACTTCGTCAAAAACCATCCGATTCCATTGAGAGAGAACATTTTATCCACTATTTGGCCTCTAGATTATTTCTTCATCAAAAAATAATAAATTTAACGTTTTCAAAAATTTTGACCTTTTATATGTCTTTTATACTACCCCCGACCACGGCTTTAGGGTCCCTCTAGAGCCTCTAGTATGGAAAACTTCGTCAAAAACCATCCGATTCCATTGAGAGAGGACATTTTATCCACTATTTGGCCTCAAGATTAATTCTGCATCAAAAAATAATAAATTTAACGTTTTCAAAAATTTTGACCTTTTATATGTCTTTTATGCTACCCCCGACCACGGTTTTAGGGTCCCTCTAGAGCCTCTAGTATGGAAAACTTCGTCAAAAACCATCCGATTCCATTGAGAGAGGACATTTTATCCATTATTTGGCCTCTACATTGAGTCTGCATCAAAAAATGATGAATTTAAAGTTTTCAAAAATTTTGACCTTTTATATGTCTTTTATGCTACCCCCGACCATGGTTTTAGGGTCCCTATAGAGCCACTAGTATGGAAAACTTCGTCAAAAACCATCCGATTCCATTGAGAGAGGACATTTTATATACTATTTGGCCTCTAGATTAATTCTGCATCAAAAAATAATAAATTAAACGTTTTCAAAAATTTTGACCTTTCATATGTCTTTTATGCTACCCCCGACCACGGTTTTAAGGTCCCTCTAAAACCTCTAGTATGGAAAACTTCGTCAAAAACCATCCGATTCCATTGAGAGAGAACATTTTATCCACTATTTGGCCTCTAGATTATTTCTTCATCAAAAAATAATAAATTAAACGTTTTCAAAAATTTTGACCTTTCATATGTCTTTTATGCTACACCCGACCACGGTTTTAGGGTCCCTCTAAAACCTCTAGTATGGAAAACTTCGTCAAAAACCATCCGATTCCATTGAGAGAGGACATTTTATCCATTATTTGGCCTCTAGATTAATTCTGTATCAAAAAATAATGAATTTAACGTTTTCAAAAATTTGGACCTTTCATATGTCTTTTATGCTACACCCGACCGCGGTTCTAAGGTCCCTCTAAAACCTCTAGTATGGAAAACTTCCTCAAAAACCATCCGATTCCATTGAGAGAGGACATTTTATCCATTATTTGGCCTCTAGATTAATTCTGTATCAAAAAATAATGAATTTAACGTTTTCAAAAATTTGGACCTTTTATATGTCTTTTATGCTACCCCCGACCACGGTTTTAGGGTCCCTCTAGAGCCTCTAGTATGGAAAACTTCGTCAAAAACCATCCGATTCCATTGAGAGAGGACATTTTATTTACTATTTGGCCTCTAGATTATTTCTGCATCAAAAAATAATGAATATAACGTTTTCAAAAATTTGGACCTTTCATATGTCTTTTATGCTACCCCCGACCACGGTTTTAAGGTCCCTCTAAAACCTCTAGTATGGAAAACTTCGTCAAAAACCATCCGATTCCATTGAGAGAGGACATTTTATCCACTATTTGGCCTCTAGATTAATTCTGCATCAAAAAATAATAAATTAAACGTTTTCAAAAATTTTGACCTTTTATATGTCTTTTATGCTACCCCCGACCACGGTTTTAGGGTCCCTCTAGAGCCTCTAGTATGGAAAACTTCGTCAAAAACCATCCGATTCCATTGAGAGAGGACATTTTATCCATTATTTGGCCTCTAGATTAATTCTGTATCATAAAATAATGAATTTAACGTTTTCAAAAATTTGGACCTTTCATATGTCTTTTATGCTACCCCCGACCACGGTTTTAGGGTCCCTGTAGAGCCTCTAGTATGGAAAACTTCGTCAAAAACCATCCGATTCCATTGAGAGAGGACATTTTATCCATTATTTGGCCTCTAGATTAATTCTGTATCAAAAAATAATGAATTTAACGTTTTCAAAAATTTGGACCTTTCATATGTCTTTTATGCTACACCCGACCACGGTTTTAGGGTCCCTCTAAAACCTCTAGTATGGAAAACTTCGTCAAAAACCATCCGATTCCATTGAGAGAGGACATATTATCCACTATTTGGCCTCTAGATTATTTCTGCATCAAAAAAAAAAATGAATTTTACGTTTTCAAAAATTTGGACCTTTCATATGTCTTTTATGCTACCCCCGACCACGGTTTTAGGGTCCCTCTAAAACCTCTAGTATGGAAAACTTCGTCAAAAACCATCCGATTCCATTGAGAGAGGACATTTTATCTACTATTTGGCCTCTAGATTAATTCTGCATCAAAAAATAATAAATTAAACGTTTTCAAAAATTTTGACCTTTTATATGTCTTTTATACTACCCCCGACCACGGCTTTAGGGTCCCTCTAGAGCCTCTAGTATGGAAAACTTCGTCAAAAACCATCCGATTCCATTGAGAGAGGACATTTTATCCACTATTTGGCCTCTAGATTAATTCTGCATCAAAAAATAATAAATTAAACGTTTTCAAAAATTTTGACCTATTATATGTCTTTTATGCTACCCCCGACCACGGTTTTAGGGTCCCTCTAGAGCCTCTAGTATGGAAAACTTCGTCAAAAACCATCCGATTCCATTGAGAGAGGACATTTTATCCACTATTTGGCCTCTAGATTAATTCTGCATCAAAAAATAATAAATTAAACGTTTTCAAAAATTTTGACCTTTTATATGTCTTTTATGCTACCCCCGACCACGGTTTTAGGGTCCCTCTAGAGCCTCTAGTATTGAAAACTTCGTCAAAAACCATCCGATTCCATTGAGAGAGGACATTTTATCCATTATTTGGCCTCTAGATTAATTCTGTATCAAAAAATAATGAATTTAACGTTTTCAAAAATTTGGACCTTTCATATGTCTTTTATGCTACACCCGACCACGGTTTTAGGGTCCCTCTAAAACCTCTAGTATGGAAAACTTCGTCAAAAACCATCCGATTCCATTGAGAGAGGACATTTTATCCACTATTTGGCCTCTAGATTATTTCTGCATCAAAAAAAATGAATTTTACGTTTTCAAAAATTTGGACCTATGTCTTTTATGCTACCCCCGACCACGGTTTTAGGGTCCCTGTAGAGCCTCTAGTATGGAAAACTTCGTCAAAAACCATCCGATTCCATTGAGAGAGGACATTTTATCCATTATTTGGCCTCTAGATTATTTCTGCATCAAAAAATAATGAATTTAACGTTTTCAAAAATTTGGACCTTTCATATGTCTTTTATGCTACACCCGACCACGGTTTTAGGGTCCCTCTAAAACCTCTAGTATGGAAAACTTCGTCAAAAACCATCCGATTTTATTGAGAGAGGACATTTTATCCACTATTTGGCCTCTAGATTATTTCTGCATCAAAAAATAATGAATTTTACGTTTTCAAAAATTTGGACCTTTCATATGTCTTTTATGCTACCCCCGACTACGGTTTTAGGGTCCCTCTAGAGCCTCTAGTATGGAAAACTTCGTCAAAAACCATCCGATTCCATTGAGGACATTTTATCCACTAT
Source organism: Zaprionus kolodkinae (assembly GCA_018901885.1). Taxonomy (NCBI): domain Eukaryota; kingdom Metazoa; phylum Arthropoda; class Insecta; order Diptera; family Drosophilidae; genus Zaprionus; species Zaprionus kolodkinae. Next base: position 27,520,843 of record JAEIFM010000181.1, read on the forward strand.
TTGGCCTCTAGATTATTTCTGCATCAAAAAAAAAAAATGAATTTTACGTTTACAAAAATTTGGACCTTTCATATGTCTTTTATGCTACCCCCGACCACGGTTTTAGGGTCCCTGTAGAGCCTCTAGTATGGAAAACTTCGTCAAAAACCATCCGATTCCATTGAGAGAGGACATTTTATCCATTATTTGGCCTCTAGATTAATTCTGTATCAAAAAATAATGAATTTAACGTTTTCAAAAATTTGGACCTTTCATATGTCTTTTATGCTACACCCGATCACGGTTTTAGGGTCCCTCTAAAACCTCTAGTATGGAAAACTTCGTCAAAAACCATCCGATTTTATTGAGAGAGGACATTTTATCCACTATTTGGCCTCTAGATTATTTCTGCATCAAAAAATAATGAATTTTACGTTTTCAAAAATTTGGACCTTTCATATGTCTTTTATGCTACCCCCGACCACGGTTTTAGGGTCCCTCTAAAACCTCTAGTATGGAAAACTTCGTCAAAAACCATCCGATTCCATTGAGAGAGGACATTTTATCCATTATTTGGCCTCTAGATTAATTCTGTATCAAAAAATAATGAATTTAACGTATTCAAAAATTTGGACCTTTCATATGTCTTTTATGCTACACCCGACCACGGTTTTAGGGTCCCTCTTAAACCTCTAGTATGGAAAACATCGTCAAAATCCATCCGATTCCATTGAGAGAGGACATTTTATCCATTATTTGGCCTCTAGATTAATTCTGCATAAAAAATAGAAAAAATTAACGCCTTCAAAAATTTGGACCATCCATGTTATCCTCTTTTCTTATTTCAAAACGCCTATAGGTTTTCGAAAACCCATAACTTCGTAGAGTATGCCAAGTTCGTTGTGTCTTTCGAAACATAGAAGCCTGCGCCGTGTTGACCCACATAGACGCGTGAAGTTGCGCCTCACTGAACGCCAATGACAGTGGGCCTGGCCTGGGCAGAGGAGGGATATGCTCGCTTGCACACTGGGCTGATGCCTATTGTTATTGGTGTCCTGTGTGCGTGTGCATGTATTGTGAGTTGTGGCTATTGACGCTGCAATTATACAAATTAATTTTGAGACAAAAGCGCGTGCAGATTGTTTGTCTCTTTTCAGAATGCTGCAAAACAATTGTAAGCAGTGCATCGCTGCGTTGTCAGACAGAATTAAATATCAAACCATAGAGGGACATCAGGACAGGCAGATGGAGAGATAGCAATAGAGAGAGAGAAGGGGACTGTCAGATGGTTCGCAATGATATCGACAGTTGGATTCGTAAACCTTTCCCCTTTCTCACTTTGTGGGCAACGCAGCAGCAGCAGCAGCAGCTGAACCATTTGCCATTTGCCTTGGCAACGTCAGTGGCAGCAGCAGCAGCAGCGGGAGCAGCATCTCTGCCGGCACCACAGGCGGTTGCCTTGCCAAGCAAAATGGCGTCTTTTGCAGCAACATTCGTCCCGCTCGCAACTGCATCCTGTCATGCTGCCCGCTGTGTGTGTGTGTGTGTGTGTGTGTGTGCGCGTGCTGAAGGTCACTCAGCACATTCGTGGAACCAAAAGCTTTTGCTGCGTTTTAGTTTTCTCCCACCCGCCTCCAGTCTGTTTTTCGGATTCACGCTCAATCATCGTATATAGCAGTGGGGAACCATATGCATTTGGGGTTCCTTCGATTGCCAAAGCGCCCACGGAGATGGCGTGAGTGGCCCAAGTGGGTCGTCACTAAAGAAATTGAAAAGGAAAAACAAATACAGTTGTTGTTCTCGGCAAATGGAAAACTTCATCAGTTTGCATTATAAACTAACCTTAAGCGAGTATTTCCAAGAGTATGATATATGTATGACAGACTCAAGTGGAATAAATGTGCGAAGGTTATATATCATATTTACTTCTATATGTTTATTTATGCCAGCAAGAGCATACGAGTGTCGCTGAAAATAGTCCACTATAAATGATAATTATGTCCAGAGAGGATCACACGAGGATTACGAATAGTTATAGAGTAGATTTGTATATATATTTGTAAATTTATTTATTTAATGTTAAGTTATACATACATATGTTATGTTAAATTATTAAGTGTGACCCTAGTCGATCAACTATCGATAACACAGTGTTGCAAAACGTATTGCCGGCATCACTATCGTTTGAGAGAGCCAAGTAAACGAATTGGAATTTGTGCAAAGAAATGAATAAAACTACAGTATATTTATATAAAAATTAAAAGAAACACTCATATCTCAGTCGTGGTAAATAATACTTTAAAAAACCATTCCGAAATGGTCCACTTGAGAGCGATTCGCATCGCTAATCGCCCGTTTCGCAGCCTTTTCGTACGACTAACAACGCATACTCATGCACCCTCCTCTCAGTGGGTACTCGAATCATTCACGTGGCGCCCATCGAGTGCGTTATTAATGGGCTTCAGACCTGAGTTTTTGGTTTGAAAATTCTGCTAAAAGTGCAGCCACATTTTTGGCCTGATTGTGGAGTTTTTTTTTTGCTGTTGCTGCTGCTCGCTTTATATGTATTATATATACCCTGGAAAGTGAGTTCGACCACAAGGAGTATATGCAGCTAGTGTGTGTAAGTATGAGAAGTGAATTTGTATGTTTTTTTTTATAATGATTTATAATGCTTTTAATTTTAGATAAATGTTGCTATGCCCTGCTTACAGGGTATACTCTAGTCGCCTGCTTTTGCTGCTGCAGCCCACTCTGCTTGAGTGCTCTGCTCAGTTTTTTGGCGTTTTTTCTTGTTCTCACGCAGCAGCCGCCAACTGGGCGCGGAAATTGGACAGCAAGCCAGGGCCGTTTGGCCCCAAGACTGGCCTGCCTGGGGCTGGTGCTCGGGCCTGCCTGCCTGCCATGCCATGGCTTTTCGCTTTCGAATGTCCGCACAACAATGAGGAGGGAGTTGGCTGGGATGGGGGGCTGCAGTGCAAGGGTTGAGGCCTTTTTGCAAGTGGTTTGATTTGTGATTTTGGCAGCTGTGTGTGTGTGCGTATGTGTGCGTGTGTGTGTGTGTCGCGGGCTGGTTAAATTGTGGCAGCAGCTTTCGATTTTGTGGGTCGCACAATTTATGCGCACTTTATGCGTTACCCAAGTCGTGACTTGGACTCCGCCAGCACAGTGGAGCACTGGAGCTGCTGCAGTTGAAGTTAGAGTTGGAGTTGGGAGTTGTAGCTGCAGTTGCAGTTATGCAATGTGCGTGTGTGTGCGTGCTGAGAGACAGGGGCGGAGGCAGGCAGGGAGGGGCACTGGCGTTGTCAAGTGAGAGTTGCGCCAGATTCGAGTGGCAGCAGCTGCGATTTGGCGACTGGTTCAATCGCTTTTGGGGCAGAACAATTAGCTAAATCGCAGGCACTTTAATTGCACTTAATTATATGATATTTGCACAACTCTAGATAATATACATATTTATATATATATATATATTATAGAGTTGTGTTAAATTAAATAAACTAAACTTTGCTCTTGCACGCTGCGTATACTTAATAATTCGGAAATTCTCATAACAAGCTGTAACAAGCACAGAGCACTTCTTATATTACATATGTACATGCATTCAATTAAATTTTCCCAGAATTGAGTTATGCTCAGACAGGTAAAATATTTCTGTAAATATTCCTTCGTTTTGCATATCGAAATTCTACATTAAGAGCTTTCAAATTCCTTGCAATGCAATGAGAATTTCTTAATTCAGACATTTTACGGTATTTTCGTAGCTCTCCTGTCTGACTTGCCACTCAACAACCTTTTGGAATGTTTGCGCAACTGCAATTTCTGTGGAAAGAAAATGCATATAATAATACTCTTCTCTCTGGGTAATTCAATAACTTAAGATATCTACGATGAGAGAAACTCACTCAAATTGCTTATAAATCATTTGTTTTTCTAGAGATCTCAATCAAAGTTTGTAAAACTACTTGAAACATACAAATATAACAATGACTAAGCTTAGCTTAAGTTGTATTTTGTTCATAATCGAAATATCTCTCTACAGATCCTGCTGAAACTTTGTGAATCGATAGATAATATGCAAATCGAACTATAACTTAAGTTTCACTATGTATACGCTGGGTTTAAGGCTTATACACGTAATACACCCCTTTTTTCTGCTCGTTTCTCTCTGCTAGAGATTCTTGCACTTTGTTTTCGATTATTTTGAACTTGGAGATCGATGGAAAACATGAAATCGAAATGAGTTTCGCACCGCTACCGCATGCCACATGCGTCGAAGTTTCCTCAACCCGTTCGGATTGGATTGGATTGGATCCGATCGAAGCGAATCGGTGAATTAGTCAACAACAATTTCCAATTAAACAATGAAGCTCAAAGTGATTTTAATTAACTTGACTTGAATCCGTAGCGCAATCAACAAATGGGCAAAGCAACCAACGTCGATACGCAGCGAGGCGGCGGGTGTTGGCTGCACTGCGTCTGCGTCGGCGTCTGCATCTGCGACTGCGACTGCGACTGCGTGTCGGCCGCGCCTGCGTACATTCACAATAGACGGGGCTGGCTGCGGGCTGCCTGCTTTGCCAAATTGTGTTGCAGCTTGTTGCTTGCAAACTCGTTTGCCAAAGCGGCCCCTGCTTAGTTTTTGTTTTTTTTTTTTCCCCAGCGTATTACTCCACACGCGGTATAAATAGGCCCAAAGAACGCGACACTGAGACAGTTTTCAATACGCAGCCCAGCAGCCCGGTGCAGTAAACCAATCTCAACACAATTCACTTTTTTTTCAATCGTTAAAAACAGAAAAAAAAAAACATAATAAAAATGGCATTCAAGGTGCGTTTTTCCGCCACTATATACCCTGTATATGTATGTGTGTGTGTGTGTGTAAGCAAGTGTTATATGGTATATATATAAGTGTCTCATGGGATTCACAGGATGCAGAGAACAACAGGAAGGAACTATGTACCGCCAGCTAAGTAGCAGTATAACCCAAGAACTTGAAGTAACTTCAAGAAATCCTTTTGAAATTTTATTTAAAGTGAGGTTATGTTGGGAAGAGATGGGGTTATTTGAAAAAAAAAATTGAATAAATATCTTTAGATAGCATATGAAAATGTAGACTTTGCAGATCGGGTAGAATTGCCACATAAGGACTAGATTATTTAATAATAACAAGCTCAGGACCTAAGGAAACTTTTATACAGTTTTTAAACCGTTTAACAATATAATACCCTGCTAAATTTAAGCAAAAATAAGTTCAGGCTACATGAATCCCTATCTAAAAAAACCATAGAGCAATTTTGCTTTAGACAACTACGCTATAAACTAAGGGTACTACCAAGATGAATCCTTAGTTATTAAAAGAGAAATTTCGTTTGCTTTCAATGCATTTTCCCTTAACTAAATTAATACTAAAGATTTACTAATGATTTTGTTGGAAAGTTAGGATTTCAATAAGCCACAGAAGCGCCACAAAATGTTGTCTGTCAGCCAGGCCTGCATAATTGAAATTCTCATGTACGATATATAGTATTCTTATAAATATTTGCACATTTCCCAAAGTGCAGCTGTTCGACGCATGATATGTGACATGTTCTCATAAATATTCATAATTAAATTGCTGCATTTCGATGTGATTAACTACAAATGGAAGCTCGAGAAATGGATTACTTAAATTAAGAGATAGAGATAGAGAGAGAGAGAGCTCTCAAATTAAATGATTGATTAGTTCAAGTGACTTTCTGATGAGATTTGTATTTATTTCCCAAGTTTATTTCAAGCTTTGTGCAGTCAATTCTACGTTGAATTCGCAAAGAAGCTCTTTATCTGTTTATAAGTTACCTGAACTCGCTCTTATCCCTTCGAGTGTGCTCTACGAACACTGTAAACACTTTAGTTTATTTCTTTTTCCTCTCTGTTTCTCGCTGCTGCTGCTGCTTATCTCGTTCCTCTCAAAAGTCAAAGCATTTTAAAGAGCTCTGCGTACTGTCTTTAATCACATCGCCGCTGACCTTCCTTGGCTCTATGTGACTTTGAAATTTAAATCAAATCGAAATCTTAAATCGAAGGCAAGATGAATGCTAATTAGCTGAGAGAATACGTATGCACGGAATGCAAAATAAATAATGATAAAGTAGGTCAATAATAATATGGCTGCGTGTGAGGTGTTGCATCATGGGGGAGAGATTGGGGGGGGGGGACTGACTTAAAGGCTTCATTCGAATCAACATATTCAAGCAAAAGTTGCGTAACATTTTTGTTTTTGGGGGCCACGCCCCACTTCCTACTACCATGGCCATAGCAGCACCGCCCATTCCTGTCCGGCAAGTCAGTTACGCTTAATTAAAATCAGATAAATACCCAAAGACAAATAAAAGCCGCGCCAAGTTGAGTGCGAGGCAGGCGCAACGCTACAAAATAAAACAAAATAAGACAAAACAAAACAGAACAAAACAAAACAGAACAGAGCAGAACCTGGAGCTGAACTGACAGAGAAACACCAACAGCTACAGCAAGACAAGCTGAAACAGAACAAACGAAAATGATATAAATTTTAAATAAAATAATATGAAAAAAAAAGGCATCCGGAATTCCCTGGCGATGGGGTCCAGTGGGTCCCACCAGTGTATCCTTGAAGTTTTCGGATGTTTTTGAATGTGTTTCTTTGCATTTTTCCGCGTAAATTGAAATTAAATGGAATTGTGAACGAATTTTTTGGGGGAGAGGACCCTAATAAAGGAAATTCCAAAGTATATGGCATAAAACTAACGTGAGATTACGCACAGCGTGTGCCCAAGCTCAGCACTAGCTGACTATCGATTCATTTGTATGCTGACAAGTTATCGATACATCTTGCGTGACAAGTAGCAATTTAGTGTTGTAAAGCGCTCAAGGCATTTGTTGACAAGTTATCGATACATCTTGCGTGACAAGTAGCAATTTAGTGTTGTAAAGCGTTCAAGGCATATGCCGAATATGTTGAGGCAAAATCAGTCTAGTGTTGGAAAGCGCTATGCGGATTTTAAAATAATATAAGATGAGAATTTGAATTAAATAAGATATAAAATAAATTTAGTAGCCACAACTTTTGCTCCTGCCCAGCAAATGTGAGTCAATTAGAGAATGAGGCAAACGATAAGCCAGAAATTCGAGTTGAGATTTAACTAACGAGCAGAGTTCTCTCAAGTTAAGAGCACAAATCGACTACATAATAAGGCATGTTAGCAAATCCCCCGCCCCCTAAAATGGAATAAGGGAAATCTCTGCAGATGCGCTAATTGTTGAGGGGGGCCAAGTGGAACATATACATATGTCTGATGCTTTTCTAAGCTGGGAAACTTAACTCGTCGGAGTAGTCGGTCGCTCTGCTTGTTTTCCAGGCAAATTCTTCGTAAATAATACGCATACGCCGCATTGCACATGCTGCAACGGATGTGAGTGTGCGAGAGAGAGAGAGAGAGGGAGAGAGTGAGGGAGAGGCAACTACTTTAGCAACTTAATTAAAAGTTTATGCGCCTGCAATTTCCTTGTGCAATGTGTGTGTCCTGTGCCAAAAAGGCAGACAGAGAGAGAGAGAGCGAGAGAGAGAGAGATGACAGGGTGTCTCTGCACACAGGGCGTCTCTATTCGTACCTTAACTCCCACCTCCCACCTTGTCTTGCAGCTCATCTTCTGCATTGCCGCCATGGCTATTGCCTGCGCCCAGGCCAAACCCGGTGGACCCGCTGCCTACTCGATTAGTGCACCGAGCGTGGATCACGCCTCTGTGGGCAACACCCAGGAGCATACGGTGAAGGGACACTATGGCCAATCCTCGCAATCGGACTACGCCAGCCAGGTGCAGACAGCGCACTCGCAATCGCATGTGCAGCGCTCCAGCATCAGCAATGATGGCGGTCTGGCGCCTGCCGCACACTATGCCGGTAAGCAGATCCTCTAGAGAAACACTCCCACTGCACCCAGCACCCGCTGCACTCGGCACACTCATACTGACACTCACTCACCAAGGCACAAAGCACTCACTCACTCACTCACTCACTCATCTTTTTGGCTGCACGTAGTAGTCGATAGTTATGCTAACACCCAAGAAAATTCAATCTAGTCGCGCCTCAAGCCGCCAGCTACGCCGTGGGACATACCGCTCCAGCGCAGATCCAGTTGGCCGCGAGTGGTCATGGACTCGCCTATGGCGGTCACTATGCTGCTCCAGCATTGTCATATGCTGCTGCTCCTGCTGCTCCGGCCATCGCCTATGGCGGACACTATGCGGCCACAGCGCCAGCTCTGCACTTGGCCACCGCCAGTGCAGGTCATGCCTATGGTCATGGCGGCTATGGAGGCTATGCGGGCTATGGCTATAGCGCTGCACCAGCCTTGTCGCATGGCTACATCGCTGCCGCCGCCGCTGCACCGGCTCCCATTTTGAAGTATGCCGCTGCAGCTCCAGCCTACGGTAGGTGGCCTCATCACCCACTCACCCACTTACCCTCCAATCCCCCAACTGCCTCTAATCTTCAGCACCTTCTGCACCATCTCTGCCTGCCTGTAGTTGTAGTCGTAGTCGTTGCTCATACTAATCCAGCTCCAGCCTTAAGTTCTTAACATCCTTTTACAGCTTTGAACTGTGATCAGATCTGTTGTCAAGTGGAGCAGCACCTGGTACGGCTGCTCCTTCTGCTTGACCCCCCCACCCATTTATCTGCTGTGCTGCAATTTATTATATTTTCGCTTTGCCGGCCAAGTGCACTTGGCCAAAACAAACTCGATGCTGCTGCTGCTGCCTCTGCTGTGTAAATACCGGGCACAACTCTCGTTCTGGCCATGCTTCACTACGTCAGCGGGCGAGGGGCAGCAGCAGCAGCGTGCGGGGGTTACACTGCAATCCTCCTTAATGCTCTATGTGTGTGTGTGTGTGTGTGTGAAGTGTGCTCAAAGTAGCGTGAAACTAAGCAAAACAACAGCACAAAAGCAACGCGCTGCGAAAATAAGATAAACTCTCAGCTGGCGCCATCTGGCGACAAAAGCACACACACACAATTTCCTAAACACAAAACGAAAAAAGAAATCGAACTTATCGAGATGAGAAATTCGATAAGTTTGCTACAGTGCCAATGTTGCCAATACCTTAGTTCGAAATTGTTGCCAATACCTCAAAATGTGTCAAAATCTGTATTGGCAACTCGACAGCTTATCGATCAAGCCTATCGAGCAAAAAACTAGAGACATTTTCGATAAAAAAAAATAAGATAAACGAAAAAAAAAATCTAACTTATCGAGATGAGAAATTCGATAAGTTTGCTACAGTGCCATGTTGCCAATACCTTAGTTCGAAATTGTTGCCAATACCTCAAAATGTGTATTGGCAACTCGACAGCTTATCGATCAAGCCTATCGAGCTAAAGAACTAGAGACATTTTCGATAAAAAAAAAAAAAAATAAAAACCTTAAGCAACGCTTGAGTTCTACAATTAATCAACCGATTAAATTTAATCTATTGCACAGAAATATCAAGAATATTTAAGATTCGCTTTCCGCAGCTTGAAATAATTCTCTCGATGAACACCCCAATGGCACAGCGTACTCAATGAGTGAAATCAATAATATCCATGAGTTATGAGCTCTACACAATTATCTCAGGGCAGCCAATGGGTCAATACGATACGATAAAATTACTCATGTTGTGTAGCATATGAATAAATAAAGGCGTGTTGCACGTGCTGCCTGTGACCGCACCAGCGTCTGCTGATGGCGTCGTCGTCCAAGTCGTCGTTGCATAGATTCGTGCCGCGTTGCTGCTTCGATATCGATTTCTGTTTAGACAACACCAACAGCAGGAGGAGGAGGAGGATGGGGCTTTTGGGCAGGTCTCGGACGCGGGTGGACAGAGAGATGATGATGGCCAAGTTAAACGAGGGGGAGGGACGCATAGGTGTATATGTAGGTATCAGTCAACAGGAGTATGGCAAGTGCCTGGCGAGTATAATCAATCATTCATTCATTGTTGCCAACTACTTTAAAGCATTGACACATGGCCAACGATGGCACGATGACGAAGAGATGATGATGATGATTAGTATGAGAAGGGGCGGGATGAGGGGGATAAGGATGGGTCATCAAGTGAGGTACTCAGTTCATCGTCAGTCGGTTCGTCAGTCATTTGGACAAGTGGCACTTGGCATTGGCAGGTCATGTGGCGTATCTTGCACGTCTTGTCCCTGCAGCGTTGCCATGTTTCACACTCGACTGGGGAAATGTGGACAAAATAAGGAACACTTCAAAAACAAAAAAAAATGAGAAGAAAAGAAAAGAAAATGAAAACTAGAATAGTTTGCTGTGCAGAACTGTTGCCAAACTTATTTGCTGTATTATTTCTTTACGTTAGGTGCTTGGCACGTTGCCACACTTCACACTTAATATAGAGAACGAAAAGAAAAATGTAGAAACATAGCGTTATGTGGAGTTGTAAATTAATCGAGAAAAGCTTTTAAGAACTCAAAAGTTTGCTGTAGAAAAGAATTAACTGATTAAGTGCGCTGTTGCCAAATTTCTGTTGCAATTAATTGAATTTTTGCTGCTCAAGTGCGCTGTTGCCAAATTTCCAAACAATACAAATGATGATGGTAGGATTTTAAGAACAGATCTAGGCCCTGCAATGTTGCCGAACTTCACTCCACTGGCTGTTGCCAAATTTCAGAGGCCACTGTAGCGCTGACATATCTCATTTCATGTTCGCTTGACAATACAAAACTGCAGACCTTGCCGTATCACTTGATTGATGTCGACTTGTCACTCGCCATGTGCTCAAATATGAGAACCTAGCAGCGCCCCCCCACAGACCCGCTTGGGCCTACCCAAACGTCTAGCAACAATAGACCAATTCGAGACATGGTCAGCTTCATTGTTAATGTTGACAACCTGCTTGGGTTATTGTTCGCGTCGAGTGAGAAAGGGAGAGAGAGAAAGAGAGAGAGAGAGGAGGAGAGACAAAGAAAGATAGAAATTAAGTGGGTTGGGTTGGCGTTTCCCAACGCTGATTATGGACTTCCTTGCCCGGCTTCCTAATGCGGTTTTGTACTCTGCTCATACCACATACAGCACCTGCTGGCATCATCGGACATGGCATCGGACTGGCTGCACCTGCCTACGCAGCACCTGCCTATACCACGCATCTGGCCGCCGCTCCAGTGCTTAAGTGAGTAATGCGTTGCCACGCCCGCTTTATAAATAGAGATAGATCGTTCTGGGTGTGCTCATTCCCCTCTCCTCATTGTCATCAATAGGGCCGCCGTTGCTGCCCCCGCACTGGTGCATACATCCGTCTCTGGCCATGGCATCCACTATGGCTACTAAGGAGCACAGACACAGTCACAGCCAGAGCCACAGCCCGCCAGCAGCCACCACCAACCACCACCAACCACCAGCACCACCACCAGCCATACCAGAGCACAGCACATAGAACCACATAGCACCATCCGCCACCAGTAACAGTACATGGGCATGGAGTTACGCGGCTTTAAATATATAATCACATAATATCCACGGCGATGCAAAACTGTAAATAATGCGACCTTCGACCTACGGCATTCTAATTGAAACTCATCTCTACGTTACGTTTCGATGCGATGCGATGCGATGCGCTGCGATGCGAATCGATTCGGAATTGCAATTGAAATTCAAATAAGTGATTCCTTTATCTCGATTATGCCGCCTCCATCGTCTTCTCCGCCAGCCGTACGCTCCATGTTCAAAAGGAAAAGTCTCTCTCTGCGCAAAAAAAATAATTGTGTAATTTCGTGTGTATATATAATATACATTCTATTCTACTCTATATATATATATATTTTTTTTTTATCGCGGTTGAATTTATATGTTCTATTTAAACGTTACTTTGTACAGAAAATGCATGTGAAATGTTGGAAAAAATAAAATCATTTAAAATACATAGATGGATTCATATACATACTTATTTCTTGAATATATATGGGAAGCATATGTATGTGCTGGGGGAGCTCCCCCAGCTCTGACTGCAGTTTGCTGGCATGATATATGGACGCCGAAAACTATGCTGCGATTTATATGCCACGCTCCAGTTGAGCAGTTGCCATATCGCAGTGTTACATATAAACTGCTGCATACTTTATGGCGCAATGCGTGGAATTTATCACAGCCCAAGAGAGAGAGAGAGACGGAGCGAATAGTAGAGCGAGAGAGGTAGCTAGCCCAGCCTAGCTGCCAAATGCCAAGCGAAAGTATTAAAGTTCAAATACCCAAAAATCCCAATCCCTTCTCTCTCTCTCTCCCTCTCTCTCTCTCTCCTCCCTTTTTTTTTAGGCCAACGACCAGTGTGTCGTCACGCATACGCCACGTGTGCCACAGAAGCAACCCAACCCGGCCAGACCAGACCACACTCGAAAATAGCACTAGGAGCGCATTTTTGGATCAATGCTCTTAATATAGACAACAGCGAAGCAACTGAACTGTGGACAGATCCAGATGAAAATGTCAACTCGTTGCCGAATATTGTGCATAAGTGGGGTGAAATATCCTATAAAATGGTACAAAATAGATAATACAATCATTCTAAAATAATAGAATACTTAAGATCCCATTGTTCTCATTACTTAACTCAGTATTTTTGCACATAAATCAGTTACAATCCTGAGTCTAAACCATTAGCTGGCTATATTATTTATCTAACAACATATGTCTGTATGAACACATATATCTTCTAAGTGCTGTGTGTATAACCAGCCAGACTTATACCATATTGACTGTAGTTAAATGTCTTAGATACCAACACGAATTTCTTTTAGAAAGAAAAAAAGAAAAAGCAGAAAAGGAATGAGAAACTGAAAGTTGCTTGGGGTTCTATCGATTTTGTTTGCCTTCTCTCCCTCTCTCTTTCTTTGTGTGTATTTTTCTTGAACTGTTTGTACTTACATTTTAATGAGTACCCAAAATACCGTTACACACGTACTTGAATTATTCATTTGCTTGTGCAACCGTTAATCAAATTGGTTTACCCTTTAAATGTTTTAATATTATGGTAGACAATAAGTCACACTCACAGCGTGCACTCTCAAGTGGGGAGTGTAGCCCTAAAGGCTTTATTAAATTTTCCTGTATGCTTAGGAGTATGAGACATATATGTACGTCTCTTCTAAGATCTATACGATATGCAGACGAAATTTCATTAAAATCGGTAGAGTCATTTAAGAGAAATCTTATAACAAAACTGCATTTTTTTTCTATTTTTTAACTATTTTTTTTTTTTTTATTATTTTGTTGATGTTTAATGATTTCAGTTTATATATTTCGCTTTTGCATTTAATTTTAATTGCGTACATGCAACCCTAACGATAATTTCCAGGGTATACCGCTGCCCAATTAGTTGAGAGACAAAAGAACTGATTAACTTCGAATGCAATTACGAATAACGTTTAAAACGTCATTCGACATGCGATTTGCGGCGAATGCGGCGAATAATTGAACCAAACGACAGGCAGATCGGGACAGATGGGGTAGTGGAGCGGGGGGAGGAGGAGGAGCAGGAGGAATGGGGTTACCCCTAGAAGAAGGCAACCCAAGCTGCGGCTATGAATAGCATTTCCAGCGTTAGTCCTTGTACATATCGTGGTCGCTGCTGCGGATGGTTGTTATCTTTGTTGTTGTTGTTGTTGTTGCTGCAGCTGTAGCCGTATCCTTTGTATCTGTAGGTGGCATATGTGGCCACACACACACACACACACACACACACACACACACACACACACACACATTGTAGGATTGCATTCGCTGTTGGAGGAAGCCGCCACGAGGCAAATGGCAGCGAAACCTCAAAGCAAACAAATGCAGAAACAACAAACTCGTAAATGGGAATGGCCCCAGACGGATCGGATCTCGTTGTTGCTATATAAGCTCCCCCCTATATCATCTATGTATACGTGTGTGTGTGTGTGTGTGTGCTTCATAATTGTCTCAGTTTATCTACAAGTGGCGCTTTTCGCTGGAAAAACGAGTCGTTAACGTGGCAAAGCAACCACAACATATTGCGGTTATGCGGATGTTAGCCAGGCTTACAGTTCGTGGAAACATTGGCCCAGAGAGAACGGGAGCAGCAGGCACAAATATTAATGCAGGGCTGCCACTGCCACTGCTGCTCCGGCTCCTGCTCCTGCAAGAAGTTTCCCGAGCAGCTGGATATCAATTAAGATGCAAAGTTATGCCAGGCGGTGTCCAACCAAAGTCCCCAAACAACGCCCACAGTCCCTTCGCTGCCCTCGGCCTGCGGTGCGTGACTTGAGCCGCAGCTTACTGCGTTGGGGCCGGTCTTAAAGCCAGCGGGCAACAGCAACAGTTGTCAGCCAAAAATCTGTTGGCATTTTCATTTAGCCAGGCTCCATGCAAATACAAACAGGAATAGAGAGAGAGAGAGAGAGAGAGAGAGAGGGAGAGAGAGGCAGGGAGAGGCAGTGCTGTCCCGTGGAGAACACCTGCGCCCAAGGACACACACCAACACACAGAACACATTGTTAATGTAAACAGGCAAAGCCATTGCAAAGAAAAGCGCAGAAACAGAGAGAGAGAGCAGAGAGAGAGACAGAGAGAGCAGAGAAAACTCGAAGCGAAAACACGACAATTGCATTAGAAAATGCTCTACAGTTGCCAAGGGCGGAAAGGGGAAAAGCAGGGAGAGAAGGGGAGAGAGGTAAGCTGGTAGTGCTGCAAGGAACAAAGCCATAGCAAGGCAAGGCCAATCCCAGCCCAAGCCAGAGCCATAGCCAGAGCCATAGCCAGAGCCAAAGCCAGACGAAACCAGACAAAGACAGACTTAACAAAACCAAACAAAACCCTTTGAACTTCGTCGTCAAATACAATGCAAATACTTGAGCTCGTCATTTGACTAATTGAAACCAGGTTGGAGAATCCCTAAAACTATACGATACGAGCTGCAGTTAGCCAAACTAAAGGCGTGAGCATAATAAAGTATGTTACATGGTCGGAAAGTGCAGAAGGTTTAGTATTTTGCACGTTTATGACACTACAATTGGTCGCAATAGGTCGTAATAGTTTGCAATAGGTCGAAATAGGTCGCAATAAGCTGAAAAATGTAGAAATATGTCGAAATAGGTCGGAATATGACGATATGAGCTAAATTAGGTCGCAGTAGATCGTAATAGGTTGAAATAGGTCGCAATAGGCTGGAAATAGGTCGCAATAGGTTGAAATATATTGCAATAGGTCCAATGCAGGTCGCAATAGGTCGGAATAGGACGATATAGGTTGAAATAGATCGCAATTGGTTGAAGAATTTAGAAAAAGGTCGAAATAGGTCACAATAGGTCGGAATATGTCGCAAAAAGTCTAAATATGTCGCAATAGGTCGGAATAGGATGATATACGTTGAAATAGGTCGCAATAGGTCGATATGGGCCGATATAGGTTGAAATAGGTCGGAATATATTGCAAAAGGTCGGAATAGGTTGGAATAAGAAAAGATATACATAGGTCGGAATAGGTCTATATAAGTCGGAATAGGTCGCAATAGGTTGAAATAGGTCTAAATAAGTTAATATAGGTTGAAATAGGCGAAAAAATCATTCGTAATTCGTATACATCCAGCTTTTTATGTCCCGCTAGCTATAGATTTGGAACGCGGTAAACTTTCAAACGAAATACTTGTCCAAAATTAAGTATACGCAAAGTAGGACGCGCTGCAAGACCCTTCCTAGTGGCAACTCTGGCAAATTGTGCATAATTCTCGGTTCTGCTGAAAGTATTTACTAGCTAAACTTATAGTAAACCAAATTTAGCAGCTGCAACAAAAAGAAAGAAACACTACAAAGGGCACTACATAGGCCCTTCGTAGGCACTCCTCTCGCACTCTCGAAAGAAACTTTAGAAAGTCTCGCACATTGCATTAATTGTTGCTGTTTACGCGTTTTTAATTAGCTAATTAGAAAGGCATTAAAGCGCGTACATACGTGTGCATTTAATTAGCACATGATTTGCTTATCTCTATCCAGGGCGTAGCATCTTTGGCAGGTTGCGTATACGCAGCGTTGCACGAATTGAAAATCCAGAGAAAGCGAGAAAGAGAGAGAGAGAGAGCTAGTCCAAGTAACTACTACGAAAGTGTGTAATGCGCTGATATTTTAGAAACTACATTCCCTGCTCCTAATCCTCACATACTTGGACAATCCACGAAGGAGGGGGCCGGAGTGGGCGGGGCTGGTGTTGTGACTTGGTCAGCGCGTTGTTGCTAGACATTTCGGCTTTGTGTTGTGCCCTGTCAGTTGGGGGAAATGAACAGGAAGCGGCCACACACAGCGACAGACAGAGGCACACACACACACACACACACACACACACACACACACACACACACCAGTACACACACACACTCAGTCTCAGGCAAAACACACACATGGACAGCGTCACAGCGTGCCCTGCAGGAGGCATGCGGTCACTTTGCGCCTGGCTTTGTGCGTCTGTCTGTCTCTTTGTCTGTCTGTCTGTCTGTCTGTCTATCTGTCTCTCTGTCTGTCTGTCTGTCTGTCTGTCTGTCTGTCTGTCTGTCTGCCTGTCTGCCTGTCCAGCTCTCCTCTCGCACCTCTCCATCTTTCCCTCTGGGTCTGCGCGTGTGTCCAGTTTACCATTTGCTTTGTGCTGCATATTTGCCTTGATTTGCTCTTCTTGTTTTAAGTACGCACTAGATTGAACATTTCCCATGCAAATATGTTCACGAGTTGCTTTAGAAATCAGCGCCCCCCCTACCTCACTCTTCCCTCTCTCTCTCCCACTCCTTCCTCCCCCACTGCTTTTATTACCACCATTTGTACTCGTCCCCAGACCGAAATGCAACTGTTATTTTGCGTGGGCTGCAGCCAATTCTAGGAATGCTCCAGCTCGAAGTTGACCCTGAGTATGTGTTACTTTTGCCATTTCCCCTGCACTATCCATTCCTCTCTCTCTCTCTCTCTCTCTCTTTAACTCTATTTTTAGCGCATTTCCAGGAATTTTACAGAGTTGCAAGACATGAATTTATATGCATCCCTGGTAAATACCAGAAGGAAATGTGCTCCATAATTAAAACAGACATTGTATTAAAATTCCACAGAGTGGGAGGAAATGTTACTAATTTGCTTGCTATGGAAAAATATATCTAAAATATAATAGAATTCAAGGTAATGTCTGTATGAACGCGTAGATCTCGGAGATTATCAGAGCTAGAGCCATCAGATTTTCTTATGACTCACATATATAGTGGAGTGTTTGTTTAAGACTGTTGCCACGCCCCCGCGCCCTCCCTTTTTTCTGAAAAAGTAACTACATAATTATATATTTTTTGGAATTTTATCACTTAAAATTTACTACATCGAAAAAAAAAGAAAAAAAAATGTTGCCAGAGATAATGATTATTAGTTAGGATTAGTTATGAGTTTGGGAATAGGGAATCGAGTGCCTTGCAATGTGGTGTGTGTGTGTGTGTGTGTGTGTGAGGGTGTGTATGGGTGTGTATATGGGTAATACCCTCAGAAATTGTAGTTAAGATTGCCGCTGCTAAACTTAACATGGGAGACATCAGACGAGGACTGATACGCCGGCGATGAGACCACAGAAGCCTCCGGTATGGGCATACCCCAGTTCTGTGAGGTGAGCGGGGTGTGGCCACTCGTGCTGCTCGGCCCATTGGAGGCACCAGCGCTGGCACTAGCGTATTGCTGGGCCACATTATGCTGCTGATCGCGTAGGATATCCTGTTGCTGCTGCTGCAGGAAACCCAGATGATGCTGGGTGGAGTAGAAGGGCGTCTGTCCGCCCTGCTGTAGCTGGGACACGCTGCTCAGGCGCTGCGGTTGCTGATACGACGGCTGCTGCTGCTGCTGTTGCTGCAGTCCATTGTTGCTGCCGAACTGCAACTGCTGCGGCTGCAGCTGCTGGGCGCGTGACTGATATTGCTGATATTGCGGCTGCTGTTGCTGCTGCTGCTGCGGTCCCTGCGAGATGTCCGGATAGTAACTGTACAGCTTGTCCAGCAGCTGTTGCTGTTGCTGCTCGAATTCCAAACGTTGTCGCTGGTAATCGGCAAAGGCGGCCTGCATCTGATCCGCATAGGTTGGCATGCTGGCAACAGCCTGACGATGTTGCTGCTGCACCTGTTGTGCCTGCTGTGGGGTCACCTGCTGCTGCTGTTGCTGCTGTGCCTGCTGCTGCTGCTGTGCCTGCAGCTGCTGCTGCTGCTGTGCGGTGAGCTGCTGCTGCTGCTGTGCGCTGAGCTGCTGCTGATGCTGTTGCTGTAGCTGCTGCTGCTGCGTCACGGCAGCAACAGCGGCTTCTCCAGCTATTTTGGCCTTATACGATTGCCGCAGTGGATAAGCAGTTGAATAGTGCAGACCCGTGGGAGCGAATGAGGCCAGACGAGATGTGTATTGCTAGAGAGAGAGAGAGAGGGAGAAAAGTTAGTATATATTCCAGTTTCTCCTGCCACCCCACCCACCACTTTCGAGCCATGTTTGCGATTCTTTTCGATATTCATGATGGCTGGCAGACAATTTGAACAATTCACAACTTGCAGGGTATTTCACACTCTATCAGATAAACGCACAAAGAAAACAAGAAAATATGCAAAAAAAAAAAAAAAGACAAAACAAAAAAAATACTGAAATTTGATAAATATAACTAAAAAGTTGAATAAACTAAGCCCGTACTGTCTAGCCTTTGCCCTAGATAATTCAGCCGGAAGTGGATCGCAACGCTTACTGAGGGGCGGCAGGGGGGAGAGGGGTAAATGCGAACACGCGATCTGTGCGGTGGCATAAAAAGCGACGACATCTCGCCGTGCCGAGCACAGTCTGCGCCGTGCCCAAACACCATGCAGCTGCACCTGACCCTCTTGGGGCTGCTCCTAGTGGGCTGGACACGCGGCGATACAGCGAATCCCTTCGAGCAACTCGCCGCGGGCGCTCTCAGCATGGGTGGACAACTGCTGAATACCCTACAGGATGGCAAAATGGCTGCACCGCAGCTAAACTTCGATACGCCGCTGCTCTCGCTGCACTCCAAGTCGCAATTGGGCTTTGGCAATGCGATGCGCCGCCAAAGCGCAGACTCCTCCGACTCCTCCGAGTCGGATGAGCGACGCAAGCGACGACGACGTCGCAGCCTGCGAAGCAGCAATCATCGCCTGCTGCATCGCCAGCGACGTGCACCCTGCTTCAAGATGATGACCAGCGCCACCACCGAAGCCTCCGATGATGTGGATGCACGCAAGAAGCGGGCAAAGAAGCGTGCGGCAGCCAACAATGCGGCACGATCGCGCATTGTCAAGAAGAGCACGAAGAAGAAGAAGCTGCACGAGACGCAACGACGACGACGACGACGACGTCGCCGGCAGGCACAGGCACAGGAGCAGGAGCAGGGTCAGAAACAGGGACCCAGTCTGGGGGATCGCGTCAAGGGATTGTGGATGACATTCATGGACAATGTGCTCGATGTGGCGCAGCAGATGCGCGAGCGGATCAAAGCGGCAGCCGCTCAGGCGTCCAGCTCCAGCTCCAACTAACTGTAAACATATATATATCTATAACTATTTTTTTTTCTCACCCTCCCCCCATATTATTTTCACTAATTAAACCACACGCAAAGCCCAATTGAACAAGTCTCGTATTTCTCGTGTCGATCGCTAAATTATCGATAAGTCGATAAGCAATTGTCACAACATGCCGGCACTTCCGGCACGCCATGCCATGCCTGATGATGCGACTACAAAAGGAACAATGCCGCAGCCATTGTTAATCAGTTAGGGAAATGAGCTTCATTTGGTTGCATATCTTTGCTCTGGCATTGTTGTTGTGGTCTCTGGCCATGGCACAGCATGATCTCGAATTGGATTACTCCAATGAGTATGACGATGTGCGACCCCATCTGGTGTATCCCGACGATACACCGCGTCTGGACAAGCGCATCACAGCGGCGGCACAGGAGTTTGGTGAGAGCATTCGTAATGCTTGGCAATCCATGGCCGACTCCTTGCACAATTATTTCGAGGAAGTGCGCAATATTTTCGCCGATGGCGTGAACAACAACAATGCCGAGTAGAAAGGATGCAGGAGCTGATTTACAGCTGATTTTTAGCTATTTTTTAGCTAGATTTCGGAACTAATAAAGTTGGGAAACTGTAAAAAAATCGAAATAGAATTATTTTGTTGGGCAAGGCTGAAGGTTCTTTGCTTCGAAGTGGGGAAAAAATAGGGGGAATTTATAGGAAGCCAAAGATAATGGGTTTCTAAGCAACCAAAGAATATACTATAAGAAATATCAGATGTTCTACTGTCAAGTAATACGAAACAAGAAAGCAAGGCTACCTTCGGCTTGCCGAAGGTTTTATACCCTTGCAGTTATACTAAATATAAAATACATTTGGATTGCTGCTGGTTTTTGTTTGCATACAAAAACCCTGATTTCAGACGATTGTTCCTATGGCAGCTATATGATATAGTGGTCCGATTATGATACAATTTTGATAGCACATTAAGAACGTAATAAGAATAAGATTTGCCAAATCTCGTTGCAATATCTTGAAAAACAACAAAAATCGGCCGATAGCTTCTATGACAGCTATACGATATATCGGTCCGATCTGGCTCGTTCCGACTTATTTACAGCGTACAGCAATAAGAAGCTTGTGTGCCAAGTTTCATGAAGATAGCTCAAAAACTGAGAGACTAGTTTGCGTTGCAACAGACGGACGGACGGACGGACGGACGGACAGACGGACATCCATTTTTCGACTCCTCTGGTGATGCTGATTCAGAATATATATACTTTATAGGGTCGGAGATGTCTCCTAAGGTGCGTTGCAAACTTCTGGCTAAAATTAATATACCCTCTGCAAGGGTATAAAAAGTGTAGGTTTACTAGAAGTAAAAATTCAACGCTTTACAATAAGTTCATCTAGTTATCTAACTATATTTCTATCTCTCATAAATCATAGTCAAATTTCAGCCTCATATAGTCAACACAAAATGCCCTATTTACACATAGTATTGCCCTAACTCACGCTATGATATATGATACTATTAAATTGTTTATTAGTTAAGTTAAATAATTTTCGTGTTTACAGTCGGTTAGTTTAGAAATTCGAGATTCGATAACTCTGATTATACACGTGCAAAACTGATTTCAAAAATTAACTTATATTACATAAAATATAGAAAGCTGCAGAAAATAGTCATATATGGAATATCTAGAGATCATTCTCATAATATTCATATAAAATCTTTAAGTGAATATAAGAAATTTAAACAAAAAGTCTCAACTGTGTTTATATCTAATTTCATAGGCGCGTAAATCGTCAAATTAGCTATTTCTGTCTGTATGAACCTCTATAACTCCAACTGTAGCTGTGCTATCCTTCTGAAATTTGGCATACATGCTTCTAAATACTGCACTCTATATATAACCTAATACAATTTTAAATTGGTTATGATATATTCAAGATATTGCCTTTTGAGGAAGTTAAAAGACGAAAATATTTGGAATGCAAACCATCTAGTAGAAGTAAACATAAATAGGCTTAGATAATAAGCAGATAGGGCTAGAGAGAAAGAGGGGGAGAGACTTTAGAGACCTTCCCAAATGGGTATTTGTCAGGCGACACGCTCAAGTGTCACGCCAAGGTCACGCAATCCACTAGGCCGGACGCGCAAACAACTGATCCAACAGCTTCCGGGTAGATGCACATTGAATCAGGGCAGAGATGTTGCCTGAGATTGTGTTGGACTACGCAATCCCGGCCGGATGTGGCAACACGAGCCACATTGGAATGTCGCAGCTAATTACTCAGCGTGGAGTGGAGTTGGCGCTTAAATAGGCCACCTGGTGTGGAGCACGAATCATTCGCATCTGTTTGCAGTGCGAAGACCCAGAGAGAGATTCCATGGAAATGCAATACATTTGCTACACCCTGTTGCTGCTTGCCACGTGCATTGCAGCAAGACCGCAGGTAAGCAGAGACCCGCAACCGGGTAGAGTACCCCATTAATGCCCCCAATTCTCTGCAGGATTTGGGCACCGGACTGATGCTGGCTGCGGCACAGGTTAAGGAGCTGGTGGAGACCGGCGCTGCGGCTCGTAATGAGCAGAGCGTCGAGGTGCTTGGCCAGAAGATGCGCAGTAATATGGAACTGGGCTTTGGCGATGCCATGCGGCCACCAAT
The DNA here is from genome assembly GCA_018901885.1 of Zaprionus kolodkinae. NCBI lineage: Eukaryota > Metazoa > Arthropoda > Insecta > Diptera > Drosophilidae > Zaprionus > Zaprionus kolodkinae. Next base: position 27,543,038 of record JAEIFM010000181.1, read on the forward strand.
GGGACGACGTCGTCGTCGTCGACGCAACGCTTTGCCCGCTTTGCTTGAGACAATAAATGCCTAAAACCCACGACCACGCCCACATACGCAACTTACCAGCTGTTGTTCCTGTTGCTGTTCCTGTTGTGGTTGTTGTTGTAGCTGCTGCTGTGCCTCCTGCTGCGGCTGCGTCTTGGCGGCGGCGCCATAGTAGCGCGTAAAGCTCTGCTGCAGTCCCGGCGTCTTCAGCGTGAATGAGTTTGTGTTCGCATCCGTGTGCAGTGATAATTGGGCGTGGCAACCACCAAGCAGCAGCAGGGCGGAGCACAAGGTCAGCAGCGAGCTGGACATGTTGCTGATGTGGAGAGGGGGAGTGAGGGGGTGGCAAATGATTTATGCTCGGTGGCTGCAGCGGCGAATGCTAATTGTAATTGATGCAGCTGGCAAAGGCGACGACGACGTTGCTCTGGAATCGCTCTGGGGTCGCGTCTGGCGTTGTTTGTTGCCCTTAATTAATCCCGTCGTAGTTTACCGTCGTTGCGTACGGCTGCAGTTGCTCCCAAATTGCTACTGTGCTTGGCCCGCACGTCGTCCAAGCGTTTTATACTTGGCCCTTTGCTTTTGGCCATTTACTTGGCATGCAGCAGCGGCGGCAGCAATGCGACAGCAGCAACAACAGCAGCAGCAACAACAACAACAACAATTGCTGCTGGCAAATGGAAAATTTATTTATTGTTGCTGTCTTTGTCTCTATCGCTGTCTCTGTCTCTGTCGCTGCGCTGCGTGTCGCGTGCGTGAGGTGACAGCGCAACCGTCAAGCGGCCAAAATGTCTACCGACCCCCCAGCCCGACGCCATCTTGCTTCAGAGAGAGAGAGAGAGTGAGAGATAGGGAGAGAGAGAGAGCGACCGAGCGAGTCTGAGTGAGAGTAATGCAGCGAGATCTGCCACGTGGGTAGGGTAGGGGTAGGGGTAGGGGTAGAGTAGAAGAGCTGCCATAGGGAAAGGGTAACCTAACCTAGTCGAAAGTTCTATACCCTAACAGGTAACTATGCCAATTATATTTCTTAAATAGTGCTGAAACTATCGATTTATATCAATTGAAATAGCAACTATCGACAGTTGAAACAAAAGTTGACTATCGGCTGATCGAAAAGGGAACTATCGAACTTCTAACAGCACTATAAACATACCTATAAGTATTATCAAGCAAGATTTAATTACCCAATTTTGAAGAAATTAAAGATTTCTTGACTAGTTATCGAACTTAAGTGTTGTAAAACACTGACAGAGGCTTATAGAATGCAATAAGCGTGAAATTGCAATATAATGATCTAAAAAAAAAAAACAAATGATAAATCAAAGCTATATAATATATATATAATTAACTGGTTTAAAGTTCCACACTTGCTTTCCAAATCAATATACCACAAGCAAAAGAAAATTTTACAGAAATTAAAAACGAAAATCCATCAAAAATAATGAACAATTATGATAATGTGATATTAACGAAACATTATATAATTTCTATTGATTTGTCACTTGCTTTCTATCAGACGGCGCTAGGTTTAAATTGTTGAGTTACTTTAGGACAAATGCTGCATGAATACGAATATGCCGCAGCAAGAGGAAGAGCAAGAGGAAGGGGAAGCAAAGCGCAGAGTGTGTATGGATATGGATCGACGACTGCAATGCTAATTGAATATGGTCAGGTCGCTTATATAACTTAGACACCCCCCCCCCCCAAAATGAAATGGAAACCAGGCAGGCAGGAAAGGGGGGGGGGGGTGGTGGACAGTGCGTACTGGGTATAAAGACCGGCATAAAATGTTGTTTATGGGAACGTGCGCTGCATGCATAAGCGAGAAAGAGAAGCAACAAGGCAACAAGTCGAGTAACCAAAATTGAGCAGGTCAAGCGATGGGCCAGTTTGGTCGGCTCGGTTTGGGTCACCGATAAGGAAGCGAGGTTAAGGTTAAGCACTGCAACATGCAACTTGCAATTGCGATTGCGATTGCGATTGTGAGTGCAATTAGGCAACTTTTGGAATGCGAACTAACAACTAAAACGATTATGAAAGACAAGTTTTATGTGGCCGATTTGCCAGAAGTATATGCGTATGTGTGTGTGTGTGTGTGGCCATTGGCCACTGGTCCCTTCCCCCCCGTCCACATTGCGTATACGTGATCGCCATAAATTGATTCGCGCGCGTTTCATTTCATTTCGCAGACGCAATCGCAATTGAAAGCTCATTTCATATGATTGAAAGTTGTTTATGTATGTCATTTGCGCCAGCCGCACGTAGCCCCCTCCCCCCTCCCCTCTCCCAACCCAAAACCAATCCAGCAATATTCCATCTCCCCCATGTCCGAAGGCGTGAAATGGGAATGTGCACGAGAATGGGCAATGCGAATGTGTCGCTTCGAGCCACTGTGGCACTCGCAGTTAACGATTTAACACGCATTATGCCAATGAGCCGACAATGAAGACACGCACTCTCTCCTAACCACCCCCCCTCCCTTCCCCTCCCCAACCAACCCACCGCCTGCTCTCTCTCTCTCTTTACATATTCTCTGTCAATAAGTAGTCGATCCCCAAAAAAAAAAAACAGGCAATCAATTGGGCAGTCCATATATATAGACACTTTATTGAGTGAAGGACACAACCCTGTTGGAAATCCTACCAAATGAGCCAAAAGAGACAAGTTATTTTGCTGAAGGACGGAAGAACTTCAAGCCGAAGCTTTGGATACACTTTGCGGCATAGTATAATGATTAAAAGGTTTATAGAGGAGTAGCATTAACAGCCGTACCACTGTTAAGCCGAAATAGGTCGTTTTTCCAAATTTTTCAACGACCTATTCAGTAGGTTTAATATTTTCACTTACTTTTAAGCAGAAATAGGTCGTTTTTTCTCACATTTTTCAATGATCTATTCAGTGGGTTTAACAGTTTTACTTACTCTTAAGCAGAAATAGGTCTTTTTTCCACATTTTTTAACGACCTTTACAGGAGGTTTATTAATTTAACTTACTTTTAAGCAGAAATAGGTCGTTTTCCCACGTTTTTCAACGACCTATTCAGGAGATTTTATAATTTAACTCACTTTTAGACAGAAATAGGTCGTTTTTCCACGTTTTCCAACGACCTATTCAGGAGGTTTAGCAGTTTAACTAACTCTTAAACACTTTCAACGACCTATTCAGTAGGTTTAACAGTTTTACTTACTCCTAAGCAGATATATATAGTTTTCAAGCAACCTATTCCATGTTTTGCTGCAATTACTAGCTTAGTTTATTTAAATAAAGTAAGGAATCAGTACAAACAGTCAGAATGTTATAAAGACTGCACTTAAGAGCGCAATATGCTGGGACTAACTTTCTTCTACCAATTTGTACAAAATTTATGCATTTGGGTTCATTTTAATTCGACCTTTTGGTTAGTTTGGCTTAGTTTAATGCACTTGAAGGTCTTGCAAGTAAAATTCCAAATTGAGAATAGTAAATTTGTTTACTTAAGTTGTAAAGTAATGTCGTCCCACGCATCATATGGAAAGTTTTTTCTTTTCTCTAGAATGGGGAAGCATCTTTAAAGTTCGCCAAGTCTCATATGGGATTCCTTACCACAATTCCACACACATACTAATGCACTCTATGTACATAGCCCAAAACACTGTCTAACAAACTGACCTGACCTTGCCAACTTGATATGCCAGTTTTGGGGTTTCGGGAAATGTCGCTCCCGCTCTGCCAAGCGGGCGACAAGAAAACTTTGACCGAGTCTCTTAACGACTTGTGTAATGATGGGAGGCCGCAAAAAGTCATCGTCGTCGTCGTCGTCGTCGGCGTCGCTGCTGCCAACAATGGAATATGAAATTCTCGTAATTTTACGATTATACCATGGGTCATAAAATAACGGAATAATATAAATAACATGGAAGAGAGAAAGAGAGACAGAGAGAGAGCAACACAAATATCATGCCGACTGAGCTCAGTCGTGTCACAGGTCAGGCGTGAGAGACAGACAGACCACTAGAGAGAGAGACAGAAAGAAAGAGAGGGACATACTGTAGCGCATCTATTCAGCTGCTAAATAACGGTACTTAATCAGTTTACTGGGTCATTTGAAGGCGCAAAGCAGCCTCAGCTGCGGTTCTGCCAACTGACCTCACCGCGTCCAGCTGAGCAGAGCACGATGATGAGGGATGAGGAGAATGAGAAGACTGGATGCTACCATTTGAGGCTGTTAAACCCTGAAGCGCTGAACTTTTGAACTCGCACACTGACCTCAATGCGCCCAGGCACACGCACATGCAGGGAGTGTGAGTGAGAGAGAGAGAGAGAATACTCCATATACATATATATTTACACAATCGCTTCCTTTGCACAGCTGTCTTCGCCCTGCCCCCTGCTGCTCCCTCTCCTCCTTCACTCTCTCTCTCTCTCCACCCCTTTTGGAGCGAGGTTTATTGCGCTGCGAATTATTTTGGCTCCCTTTTTCGCCTTTTGCATTTGCACAGATTAAATTGAGGCGACACGGGCACGTGGCCACAGCCTGCTCCTGCTCCAGCTCCAGCTCCAGATCCAACTCCTCGCACCCTTTCACCCCAGTCTCCACTGCCTTTAGCCATGTTTGGTGTCTCCGCAATCGCATCCGCATTTGGATTCGCACACGCAGCTTACCTAGGCCAGTGCCCAAAGACAAACAGCTGGAATCAAACTTTTTATGGCGTTACCATTGCACAGTGGCACCAATATGCCAAAAACGAAATAAAAAAAAAACAAAGAATAATGTGATGGAAAAAAGTAATCAAAAAGCTGCCAGTTCACTGATCTGAAAAGCGAATCACATCAATGCATATTAAAAAAAAAACCTTGTTCTATTTTACTTTACTTGAGAAAAAATCTTAATAATCTGCTGATATATGGAAAACTAAATTGCAAAATTGCTTAATTATAGCGTTTTTTTGTATTTTAAAAACATGTTAATAATCTTTTTATATATCGAAAGCTGGAAAAAACACAGCACGTCTCATTGTCATTTCAAGTGAGCTTATAACCACACACATTGCCCCACTGTGCAGCGCACGAAAGATAAATAAAAAGACGACGCCAATGCAGCAGGATTTTCGTTCCTTTTTTTTTTATTTTTTGTATGTTTAACTCACATAAAATTTTTTTTATTAGTTTCTCATTTTGCTTCGTAGTACACCAAATACAAAAAAAAAAAAAAAAAAAAAAAAAACAACCATATTCAATATACGCACAAATATGTAAGTATATAGACATGTGAATGTATATAGTATATATATGTATATAATATGTATTGTATATTTTATGTACTTATTTATAGGGGACTTATGTAGACTCTTTATGGGCCTCGCTGTGTGCCTTTGGTTGGATTTTGTCTTGTCTTAATTTGGTAAATTTATGCTAAATATTAATAATAATAATTCGCTTGCGAATTGAAAGTACTCAAAGTTCAGTTTGTGGACTTGAATAAAGTAGATTGAGTGAATGAGAGAAAGAGAGAGAGATAGAGAGAGAGTGGGAAAAGTATGGGACTATGAAGTATATGAAGTCAAGTTGCGATTTCTTAAGTTTAGCTCAGTTTGGTTTGGTTTTAGTTACGTCGTAGTTAATTAACAAAGTCATTATATCATCCAAGACTAGTTAGGTTCAGTTTAGCCTCAGAATAATCTGCTTAGCTTAGTATATTTCGTTTTATTTTTGAATTCGCAATTCATTTCATTAAATTAACAATACACAGAAATCTCGAGGCTTGCGAGAATTTTTCAACATTGAATCAAATCTTTAAAATCTTTAAACTATATTACAAACATACATGTACTATAAAGATATCTCTGTTCTGTTTGGTTTGGTTAAGTATTTTCGTATTACTTTATTTTCTTTTTTTTGGATTATTGTTTCCGGCTTTCAGATTTCTGATTTCTGATTTTTGCAGATAACATTCGATAAACTTCGGTATTAAAACTTTGCGTTGGCGCTGAATATTAAAATATGTTTGCACAACACTTTACGGTAAATATATACGTATGTTTGTACATATATATTCATATTTATTTGCCTTGGGTATGTACGTATGTTTGGATTATAGTAATATTTTCCCCTGTTTTTTACCCTGTACCCACTGTGCCACAGTTTCAAAGGGGGGTGTGTTTATCCGTATAGTAAACTGATAAACTGGAATAAAAAAAACGTGACTATATCTCTTTGATACCCTTCAGTCAGTCGTTACAGTTGTAGAGGGTAGCAGCAGTGGTAAAAGTAGAAGGGTTCTCGCTGCTTTTACAGGGTATTTGCGAGTTGAGCTCTTAGTACCATAATAAAAACCCTATGTCAGTCGCCGTCAAGTGCAGAAGGTAAAAACAGACCTATTGACCTACGGGTACAGGGTATCCTCCAACCGGGCATCAACTTTATAAAGTTATCAACAATTAATATGCATCTTACACTGCCTCACAATAAAATACGTACGAGTTCGCGACTCGTCTCCTATATACAAAAAATATGGTTTCGATTTCGTTTCTCATTTCTCATTTTTCAATTTCAATTTCGTTTTCGATTTTCATTTTTCAATCCCCTCTCAGCATTCTGTTTACAAAAAAATGCACTTCGATTTATCGCTTGGCACATTTCACACGTTTCCTGAACGTGACTTAAGTATGTATTCTTCTTTATCGGTTTTCTCTTCGTTCTCTTTAAATTCTTCAACGGGATTTCCCGTGTTTTTTTTTTTTTTTTGTTTTCAATATTTTGCAACATTTTCGTTATATATTCAACACGATTAAAGCTAACAAATTGATGTGAAATTCAATATTCAATATTTGATTAACTTTTTAGCGCATATATGCATGTGTGTGTGTGTGTGTTGTGTACTGTATACATATAACATATATAATTATTTTTTTTTTTGATATTTTGCATCAACTATTTCGAAGTTCCCTCGGTATGTGAGCGCATTCTTAATAAATATTTCATTTCTTTTGCAGTTTTTAACATTTCGCTGAGCAACATTATGTGGCTCTCTTTAAAAATATATATTTATGTATTTCAATTCTATCGATATTTATCGGTTGAAACTTTCTTCTTATTTTTTGTTTTAGGCACGCTTCCACAATGTTCGTTCCGTTTCAAAATACTAATTAGATCCCTTTTTTTACCCATACTCTCTATAAACATTTTTATCGTAGAGTAGTGCTGCAAATAATATTATGATACCACAATCGATAGTATCGATTACTTCGATAAATCGATTGTCGTTTTTTCCTTAAAGAAACGCGCCTGAAACACTTATACAAATCAAGGAATAAGCTTTGCTTCCGATAAAATCTATTTATCTATTTATCGATTTATTTTGCAGCACTATCGTACAGCGCGATAAACAAATTTTCACAATGTGTGTGCGTTTTCCGTTTACATTTCTCTAGCGTAGAGTGAGCGAGAGAGAGAGAGTTTTCCTTTCTTTATTTTATTTTATTTACTTGACGTTATAGAAAATTTCCCTAAAGCTGCGGAAAATTCGCACTGCAGCTTTGACTTTCCCACAAAAGTTGTGAGAAAACAAAAAACTTGGTACAAAAAAAAAAAAAAAATAAGAAAAGCCCAAAAAAAACTTTAGCTTTCCCTACGTCTCCCCCCCAAACCCTGCTCTATCAACAATGTTTACAGTGTTTTTCCGCAGCGAGAACAGTGGAAAAGTTTGCAGCGTTTCGCATACCTTGCGCCTGCATGCATGAGGAAAAACAATTGGAAAAGTGAAAATGCATACGCAGAACGCAGTGGCGTCGGGTTAGGGGTTAGGATCTCGAGGGGGCGTGTCTACAAGCCTGATGGCATCGCTTACAGCTCGGCGAAAATGTTCTCCCTGAAATCCAACTCCGGATGCGCCGAATGCGCCGAACCGTGTCCATAGTCGCGCGACTTGAGCGAGCTGCGTGCCGAGCTGGAACTGAAGCTGGCATTGCGTGGACTACTCCGTCGCATGCGTCCATCAAGTCCGGCCATCTTGTTCAGCGGCTGTGTGGGATCCAATTCGCAGAATGCGCCCGCAATGAGATCGGTGCCGTTAAGGGAATTAAAGCTATCCCGCTTGGAGCCACGACTGCTGCCGCCCATGCCGCTGCCAGTGCTGCCCACCATGTGATGCGACCCAGTGCCGGAGCTCTTGCGGCTCAGCCGTCGCGTATACTGATACTGATAGGCGGGCGGAGGCGCGGCTGTGGCAGCAACTGCGCTGGCCTGAGCCATCGCTGCCTGCACCGCTGGCGGCAAATTGTTGCGACCACCGGGCGTGTAGCTATCGTAGAAATCCTGTGGCACCTCCTCCTCAACCTCTGGAGGCAGCTGTACCTGCTGCTGCACCTGCTGCTGCTGTTGCTGCTGCTGCTGGCTGAGACGTTGCTGCAGCGGTTGATGCAGCAGCTGGGGGTGATGTGGATGCGTCAATTGCTGCTGCTCCTGCAGCGTCGAGCAGAGACTGTACTCTGTGGGTTGGCTGCTGCTCGAGAGGGAAATGCTCAGAGGATCGCTGCCTGGCATGACCAGTGCCAGTCCAGCCTTGTCGTAGCCATAGCCGGAGTCACGTTTGGGCTTGGGCGAACGCTGTGCGTAGAGCTTCTCGATGTCGGGCAACTGGCGACCAACGCCTCCACCCACCGACAGACGCACCTTCTCGCCCTGCTGCTCACGCTGCATCATCTCCTGTATGTCCATGCTGCGCTCACGCTCCAGCAGATCGATTATCTCCAGATCACGATCCAGTGTGCTCGACGAGAAGGTGCTGCTGCACTCACTGAACGAGACATCCTTGTTGCGCAGGCCTCCGGGCGCAGTGACGCCAGCGGGCCAACGCTGCGGCGGATGCATCATGCTGCTAACCACGGAACTCTCCTCCCCGTCGCCATAGTTGCTGGTGCTGCTGTCGTCGAGCAGGGCGCTGCTGTGGCCATTGCAATAGGTCGAGGCGGTCAGATTGGACACGGAGTTATTTGACACAGACATGCTCTCCACGGGCAACTTGTGCCTGGCCAGACTGGACTTGGCCAGGCCACGGCTGCTGCTATTGTTGCTGCCACTGCTGGCGGGTTGCTTGCGTCCCGCTGTCGTTGATGTTGTTGTTGTCGTTGTTGCATGGCCGCCATCGGAGATGATGTTAATCTTGACATCATGTTTCTTGCCGCGCATATTCTTGCCCAGATTATTGACAACTCCAGCGTCGCCAGCACCACGTCCGCCCAGTCCAGAGTTGCTGCCACCGCGTTGACGTTCGCCCCGATCGCGATCACGTTCCCTGTCCCTGTCTCTGTCTCTGTCCCTAACCCTATCCAAGTCCCTATCCCTTTCCCTAGTCTTGTCCCTATCCCTGTCCCTGTCTCTGTCTCTGTCCCGCTCGCGTTCCCGTTCACGCTCCTTGCCGCCCGCCGTTGCCTGTCGATAGGGTGCGCCACTGTAGCGATCCCCGGCACCAGCTCCATGTGGTCGCTCGTGTCGCTGCGAAATGGAACCCAGCTTGCCCGGCTGCTTCTGCGTCTCGGTTGGCACAAGACTGCTCTGTCCGTTGCCCACAATGCTCGTCGTGTTCGTGTGTTCATCCTTCTCGATGGAGTCCTCACGCGAGCTACCGGTACCAGCATCACTGCGACGCTGCGACTTGGGCTTCCGCTTGGCCGACAACCGGAAGTAGCCGCGTATCCGCTCCTGCTCATCTCTGTCGGAAGAGATAAGGGCAAAGGAGAAGTAGAAATTTTCGTTTAAATCATATAATGCAACGATTAATCGATTAACAAGGCAGTTATCGGTATTCTAGTGTTGGCTAGTGCTCGCAGAAATATCGATAAGTTAGAAGATCAGTGGATCGACCATTTTGAAGGCTAAAAGTTGAGCTAACTCGCTTAACCTGTACTATTCGCTAATGAAGTATGATCTATCTGAAAACCCTAGAAACAACAGGGTTGCAACCCTGCCTCCAGAAATATCGATAAGTCAGAAGATCAGAAGATCGACCATTTTGAAGGCTCCAAGTTGAGCTAATCTCGCTTAACCTGTACTATTCGCTAATGGAGTATTATCTATCTGAAACCCCTAGAAACAACAGGGTTGCAACCCTGACCAACCCCAACCCACCACTCACCTGGGCAATATTTGCGACGCATAGATGCACGGGAATATGACGGTGGGCAGAAAGGCGACCCATACGAACATCAGGTAGGTGAAGTCAAAATGTTTCTGGTTCTCGTAGGTCTCCTCCAGCGAGAGGCGTGCGAAGCGCAGGATCATCAGGGGGCACAGACAGACCACCTGAGTGGCAGCCATGCTACCAAAATTGCGCTGCTTACGCTTCTCACGATGCACATCCAGTTCGGCGCTATAGAGATCATAGGAGCGGGTACTGGCGCCATGGCCATTGCTCAGACCGGCAACACCACCGCCACTCAAGGTGCGCGGCTCCACAGACGAGGTGGAAGAGTTTCTGCAAAGAGAAGGAGAGAGTGAGAGAGGCGAACAAATCAAACGTAAACGAAGGAAATGCGGCGGAAAAACGAATCACAAGCTGAGGGAAATCGAAGTCATTAAACTGCCATTGGATGGAAATTGAGCTCATTAGCAAAAAAAGAGGTTGGGTCAGTCTCGGTCTCGGTCAGCAGGTGCTGCTTGCTGTTGGTCTCTTCGCCCATCTCAATCCGTTCGTAAAATTAATCAGCGCAATTAGCAGCGTGTTTCGGCTCGCACGGCTGAAACCCAAATCGAACAGGGACCCGGATGAATAATGAAGTCGGTTCGCAGAGAGCTTAATATTTCAATTTAATGAAACGACCGAACGACCGACCGTCCGACCGACTGACCCACTGACCGACCGATAGAGGGCGCCTCAGGGCCCCCAGGTACAACAAGTGTACTGTGTATGACCAGAGGGCCCAATCGACCTCTTAACCCAACCGAATCAGTTAAGAGAGCTCCGATGGATTGATTACAAACAGGATTACGTAATTGTCGTTGATTTCTCGTATCTGAAAAGTTAACTTTACTTGCGGTTAGGTTAGGTTAGGTTAGTCGGCTATCTGCTGCGGTTATGAGGTGAGTATCTCGGCTATTTATAGCCTGAGATTGATGAAATTTAAAGAAAGGTTGAATAATATTTTTGGCTTCAGATCCTCTGAATATTTTACATGTAGGTCTTAGCAGAGGCTCTATATCCTACTTTATCTGGGGTTTCCTACTGAAGTGCCTGTAAGTCAGCTTTATGTAGCTTAAACTTGTTGCAATTAAAGCACAGACTAGATATATCAGAACCAATCTTTTTCACATAGGGTTTTTTTAAGTACCTCCATTCATCACTCTCCTCAAGCAGTTTTTATGCAGCAGAAACTTGTATCGTACTTATTGACTTCACAGCTGAAGTCGTGAGTATAATACATTTATCTAACAAATGGAACCCAGCTGCTCTCCTGCTAAGTGGAGTACAACACCGCATCCATTAGAGGGTTTTTGGATGGGGGAGGGGAGAGGAGGGCAGTGCAAACTTACCTCTGTCTCATGCGCAAATCGGCGCGATGCTCGTACATCATGACGGCGAATGGCCCATCGGGTGGTCGCAGTTCCTGGGAGGTGCGTATATACAAATAGGAGAGGAGGACAGCGGGACCGCAGTACCTTAAAAAAAAAAAACAAACAAACAAACAAATTTACAACTTGAGGGAGGAGAGGGAGAGGGAGAGTCAATTCGTCAATTGCGGTGCTACTAACATGAGTAGAAACAATCCCCGCGAGTATTCCTGCATGTCATCCATCAAGTTGATAACGCACAGCCCGATGCCGGCCAGTTCGGGCATGTAGTCCTGCGAGAGAGAGAGAGAGTGAGAGAGAGAAAAGACACATCAGTAAGTACGCATTAAATACAAATTAAATTCCTACTCCCCCCTTGAACTTTATAGCCTTATAGAGCCCCTTCGACAGGGCCCAACTGTGGGGGGATTTGTAATTACAAAGCCGGTCGGTCGGAGCCGGCGACCTTTCTGCCGAGCGAACACCTGCTATTGATTCCAGCTGAACTCAGCGAGACATAAAAAGAAATAACCTATACTCCCCCCCCAAACTCCCCTACCTATCGTTGTCGATTCAATTGAATGAAATTTCCGCACAAACGAAAAGTTCAACACGAATTCCGCTGTTGCTCCTGTTCCGCTCCTGGCTGTGACTTGGCCCTGGCCCTGCTCCAGGCCCTGACAGTGGCAGTGGCCTTGCCCGGGCAGATGTCGTGGCATGTTACCAGTGCGTGTGCTATGCCCCCTCATCCACTCCCCCCCTCATCTGCGCCTTTATCCCTCGCGCCTACACGTAATTGCATTGTTTACACGCTACGCCACATTGCGGCACACGCTGCGCTGTGCTGCGCTGCGTTGCGCAGGTTTTCGCGTAATTGTAATTACGCACACACATGCCGTGGTATTCGCGGAACATGGAACCGGAACAACGGAGCGGGAACTAGCTCAGTAGGAGGCAGGAGTCTGCAACAAATTTATGGATATTATTAAGTTAATGTCGTAACGATGCGACTGATAAAAAGCTCTGTACGTAACGTGTTCTGTTGCATTTCGTAACCGCGACAGCTACAGGGAAACAGGGAAACAGGGTGTCTAGGCTGCCCCCAAAAGCGGCAGGAGGGAGGGATCCTACATTTTATCAGCTTCGACATAGTAAAACATAACTCGTGTTGCGTTTGTACGTAAGCCTATTACGTGAAGTGAGCACAAATTAATGGGAATACTTAAAATATTGGTTTCATGGGCATTACGTAAAGCAAATAAAGTATGAAAGCAAAGAATAAACTAAGTTAAGAGCGGAATATAAACGTGCGAAAGATTTTTCTGCTAAGTTTGAGGCAAGGCAAGATGCCATAATGCCGAAGGGTATATTAATTAATACGTTTATGCGAGGCATATTTCATGAATTGGGGAAGTAGGTGTGTTTTTTCCCTAACATATTCAAGTATTCATATAGCAGGTAGCTTAAACAAGGTAGTTGCTAGCGACTCTAAGAAATTGCGCTATTTTGCCCCAATAAGTATGCAATGTTTTTTGAAAAACGTGTTTTCAACGCAATATTTGCTTATAAGAATATCTTGCAGGCTTTGTAGACTTATTTTAAAGATGCAGCTGTATTCCAGAACATAGCCGAGTCCTTGACATAAGTGAATCACAAGAAAATGCCGCAATTCAAAACACTACAACAGCTGTGATTGCTGCAAAGCTACGGCTTAGCCCAACGTAAGCTCTGGAGCATTCACACTCATACTCATCCGCACTCACACCCACACCCAATCACGTGCCACGTTGAGGGAAATGAGAGAGACAATTGAGGATGGATTCGCTTCAATTCACCATGACCAGGAGCTAATTGCGCTGCAGGAGCTGCAGCTGTCTCGAGTGTCTTACGTGATTATTCCGGCAGAGTGCTTGCCCAATTGCACAGCTGGACGCAGAAGGAGCTCCCGAGATGCAGCAGCAAGTAGAGGGAGACAGAGTGAGACAGAGAGAGAGAGCTGATTCTGGATGAATACGAAACTAGGATTCCAGGGTCTCTCTCTCTCTATCTCTCTCTCGTCTTGGCTTTGCCTCGTTAACATTTGGCGTACAAATTTTCGCTTAGCAACTTGGCACTTTGATAAACTTTTCGTATTCTTTTGCATATGTTAAACACACAGAGACACCCCTTACACACACACACACACAGTTTGCATTAACTGAGGCACTCGTAAATGATTTTGTATGAGCAACTATTAAAAAGTTTCGCAACTCCCCCGACAACCAAGGCAGGATGGAACCCTGCCTCCAGAATAAATAAGTATATGATACTGAATCCGCAACAGGCAGGGCACAGCAGGCATGGGTCATGGGTTTGGGTTTGGGTTCATTGGAATGAAAAGTTGTGCAAAAGTTTTCCAAGAAAATTGCAGGGCGTAAACTATGAGCGGCAATATGCATAAGGAAAATGAGCACAAAAACTTTTCTTTTGCGACTCGAAAATATTTTGGAATGAAACCTTCATTTTTTTTTTTTTTTCATTCCTTGTGCTTGAGTCAAATCACTGTCTTGTCCAATCCAAGTCGTGACCCGACAATTCCAAAGCCGGCGCCCAATCCCAACCAAGCTGATGATGATCCCCCCACATAGCAGTCATTTGGGTAATGAACTGTTAGCTCGGCACAATCTGGCCAAGAAATCTGTTTTGAATTCCTTGGCCGACGCACACAGCAAAATTCAAATAAAGCACAAGCTGGAATGGGATGGGATGGGTTGGATTGGGTTGGGTTGGTTTTGGTCGCAGTAGGGCGACAATCGTGGGAGACGAGCATGACGATAAGGCTGCACTGGCCGGGGGGAGACTTCTTTATTGAACGAGGCATTTAACGAGGCTGCCTTTGCGATTTTATTTGATGCCAAGCGGGCTGGCTCTGGCCCTGCTCTGGGCCTGCTCTGGTCCAGCGTCTGCGGCCAACCGCGACGCCTAGCAGAAGCGACAGCGAAGGATTCCACATCTCAAAAATGGAATGGAATTGGGCACCAGCAAACAGAGAGAGAGAGAGAGAGAGAGAACAGAGAAACAGGAATGGGGAGAACGGAGAACGAAACGGAAGCAGCACGCAATTTAACGAGTCTTGCGGGCATCATTCTGATACCCTGGAACCGGATCTATATTACGACTATGTCAGCGAACTTGACAGACCGTAAAATATTTTGCAAACACTGATAAGACAAATTTCTTTCAGAGAAATGCATACTATACTTGACATATTTATTATATATGAAGTAACTGCATCAAGTGAGAGTGAAATTTGTATAAAAAATATTCAGAGTTTCTGGGAAAAATATTAAAGATGTTGCCTTTTAATATAACAGACATATCTTCCTTGTGCGGACAAGAAATATGTACATATATGTATTTTTTTCAAGAAAGAAACCTATGGCAACGCAGCATTAGAGTGACCATATTCAGACTTTGTTCTATTTATTTATAAAAAGTCGGATGTCAATCAAATAATGCTGTTGCGTGTTCATTCGTGCAGTTCTTTAAAACACACTATTTTTTAGACAAGTAAGCAATCGAAAACGCAGCTTTAGAGTGACCATATTTTTGCTTAATACTATTTTCAATAGCAATCCCACAGGCTTATGCGTTTAATAATGTTGTAAAGTGCTTAAACTACTTAAGCATACAAAAACCTAATTATATTATATCATATTATATATGAAAAATTTAATATATGAAAAGGGTAACCCTATAAACGAATTACAGAGCATTTGATATGCGTCTCTATTGTGTAGAACTTTTCTCAGTTGTGTTTCTGCAAAAATTTCTCTCTTTTTCTCTTTTATTTTCTTTCTTTTCTTTTCTGTTTGTGTTTGTTGTTGTTCTTCTTCTCCTGCTGCTCTTCCTGCCCCCATTTTCTTCTTTCCCCCCCCTCTTGTTTGGCGCTCTGTTGCGTTTCACTTTGCTGTGTTTACGTTCGCTTCACGTTCGCACCGTGCGCCGTCTGTGACTGTTTCCGCTTTGCTTTCAAAGCTTTTTGACGCCCTACGCCCTTTTTTGCCAGGATAGGGAGAGGGGGGGGGGGCGTGGCTTCCTGATAAACAGAGCCACGTTATGATTACCTTTGCCTTTGAACGCGTCCGGGTGCTGAGTGCAATTGATTTGGCTCGTGTGCGCGCGCGGCACAAATCAATTTGACGGCAGTCGTAAACCGTTTACGGCATCGTCGTCGTCGTCGTCGTCGTCATTGGCTGCTGCAACAAGTGGCTGCCACATTAAATTGCCGCACATTATTCGGGCTTTGGGCCACACCCACATGGCCAGCACACACACACACGATATTGCAGGGGCGTAGCTGCGAAGGGGCCAGCGGCAGAGGCAGAGGCGAAGGCCTGCTACGAACCCAGGCGCATTAATAACAATTTATTTCCGTCGTGCCAACATTCCACAGATTCTGCAGCCGCAGCAGCCTCTACCAGGGTCTAAATTGGAATAACGCGCCAGCAACTGGAGCGTGCCTGCTAGCAGGGAGGGGGCAGGCCTGAGAGGGGCGGGGCCCCACAACAAATTGCAACAGCAGGCGCAAAAAGTACTCGTAAGTAGAAGCGTGCCCACTGTCGTAATTTTGACATTGACGAATTGTTGCTAAAGGATATCACAGAGAGAGAGAGAGAGAGAGGGAAGAGAGAGAGAGAGAGGGAGGCAAGAAGCCAGCCCCGGGTAGACAGCTGCTGCCTGTGTGTGTGTGTGTGTGTTGGCAACTTAAAATGAAAAGCACTTAATAATAATTTAGTTGAAGTTAAAATGCCTGCGACTGACACAGAGAGCCGAGCACAGAGGCGTACTGATTTCAGCACAAGCATGTGGAGGGGGCGGGAGTATGGTCACCCTACGCATCGATAGCAGGCAAAAGTGGAAGTGTGCGAAATTATGTGTGTCTAGATAAAAAAAGGAACTATTTATTAAGATTTTGCTATGCTACTTAATATGAAACTAAATAGCGAACACTTTATTTAAAAGTAAAAACATAGAGTATGGTCACCCTGCGAGAAAAAATAAAACTAAATATGCGCATAAAACACCCAAAAATATTAATATAAATACAGATCTTCATTTAAATCCCAACTAATTATCGTCTAAAAAGCAAAGTTTAAAAAGAAATACCAAGTTTGCTACCCTCTTTCAGCCTATTTAAATAAAGAAAAACTCTAAAAGAACAAAAAGCTCGCACAGGCATCTTTCAACTCCAACTCTATGATATTCGATCTTCAAAACTTCCTCTTGTAACATAATCTTAATTGTAAAATTTTGTGAAATACGAGCAAAATTTGTTTGCGTGGATGAGAATTGTGTTCGCGGCGCAATTAGTCGAAGACTTTTTTGACAGCTCCCTCTGGGGACGCCACTGTGCGGCAAGGTACACAAAAAACACGAGGCAGAGAGGCAGATGGAAAGAGAGATTAAAAGAGAGAGAGGGAGAAAGACGTGTGGGAGTAAAAGCGAAGATCCAAGAAATGTAAGCATAATAAATATATTAAAGCCATAATTTAATTAAATGCCATTTGAACCAAATGTAAATAAAAGTACGCACTCACACAGGCACACACGCACACACACACACACCCATACACTCACTCACACACCCAGGCAGCAGGCATGAAAATGAAAATGAAAATGAAAAGACAAAATTAGCCCAGGCGTATGTGTAATTAATTTGCGCTCTAATTATAAGCAAATAAATTGTTTACAGTCGCAGCAACAACAGCAGCAACAACAACAACAACAGCAACAACAACAATAAGTATTAACAACAACAATCGAAGCAACTTGAGGCAATAATCATCGTTCAGGTTTTAATTATTAGACATTTTCATTTTCATTCTCATTTTCATGCTCATTCTCATGCTCATTTTCCAGCTCATTTTGGACGCCGAATTTTCCTCTCTGTCTCTGTCCGTCTGTCCGTCTTCGTCCTTATGTTGTTTTCTTTGAAAACTTCGCTAATGAAAAAGGAAGCGGCGAAAATGTTTCGATGCATAATTAAAAGCATTGCGCATTTCATAATTTGAATACTAAGAAAATAAGAAAATAAGTATAAAAAAAAAAAGAAAATGAGAAAACAAACATAAGAATGAGAATGGGAATACCGAACGAAGAAGCATAGACTGAGCAGAGATTAAATTGTAAGTAGGCAACCCAAGCCAACCCATATAGACAGGGTCCAAGGGTCCGAGGGTCCGCGACCGGGTTCGACCTGCGGCAACGACCCAAGCGACCGTCGTGGCTGTAACAAGCGTAACCCCCGAAAAGACACTGCCGGGGCTTAATGGCCGTAAAATGCTTGGCAAGCAGACCCAGGCACAGGCCAGACAAGGTCAGGCATGGACGCACAGCACAGCACACACAGGACAAAGGACACACACACACACACACACACACACTCTGTGAGGGCAGAGCAGGGACCTGACCAGAACCGGGTTCGTACGCTTATGATAATAACACAATTATGTACTTACTTAATTAAAGTCGTAAAGTGCACAAACACAAGCACGCACACACACACACACACACACACACAGGAACACACACAGAGAGATTCCAATACACACACACCCTTGTTAACCATGTTGACTTAGCATTTTAATGTGCAACTGACTCGACTGTGATTTAAAAAATATAAAAAAATATATATATAAAAAAAAAAAAAAAAAAAAAAATGTTTTCCAACAATGCCAACGTGTTGATACACTGACAGAGATAAGCTTAACTTTCTGTCATCTTAGTCTCTAAGCTGTTTATAATTCCCAACTAAATCCGACAAATAGCAAGCAATACCAGACATAAACAGGGTGTTATTTGATAGGGAAAGCTGGAAAAAAAAATATACAAAATAAATAAAACTAAATATCTCCAAAACTTCTTTATCGATTTTGAACAAATTTTGTAAGCATCTGTATTAGATCTAGGATTATACTAGCAACTGTTTTCCATTACCCTCCGAGAGCAAAACCCATCAAAAAACGTCCATAAAGTGCCACAGCCTGGCAGTGTATCCCGCAAGTGAGCTAAAGAAATAAATCCACACATACACACAAAGTTCTAAGCGAACCGTACTTAATTATATTTTTTAAAGAAAAAAACATGTATAGTTTTTTCTGTATTTATTTTAATTATGTTATTTATACTGCATTTCCCTAACGACTGGAAAACTCTCGCATTAACTCTGACATAGTTAACCTTGTTATTAGTATACTGTATAGACTGTATGTTTGCTTAATATGATGCAGTAATTACTTTGAGACTTTGTGAGGTATGGGGAGCGATTTCAGAAAATTATGCTGAGAGAATTGGAGATAAATAGAGTTAAGTTCATTTAGATATATTATAATATAAGAATTTTTTTGATTTGCTTAGCAATTTAGTTTATAGATTATACCAGATTCAATGTTCGCTACACAAAGTTTGCTAAGATTTATTTGTATTATTTATTTTATTATTTTAATCGCTTCGTATTTTAAGATTCCTCTAAGAACATAAGCTCAATAACAAGTTGTTTATTTCTTAAAGAACCCAAATAAATCATATTACATTTATTATTCCCCCATGTGTGATCCAATTTTGGGAATGCTTAAAAAGAATAAGCATATCGTAAAGAATAGATGGGATGTACACATGCTACATAAATTGATTTCATAGAGTGTCCCTACTCTCTCACTCTCTCTATCTCTCTCTATACCCATTTCCCACTCTCGCTCTGTCTCTCTCTCTCTCTCTCTGCTTGTCCGAATTTCATGTGTTTCTGTTTTATCAGCTATTTTGATGTGCTTTTATTTTAGTTGACTTTTTGAATAACTTATTTTGCTTGTTCTTCCAATTTTCAATGTATAGCAACAAAAAAACAGAAGCATTTTATTTAGCTTTTTTCTAGCTTTTTTTTAAGCTTTTTTTTAGCTTGTTTTTTTTTTTTTTTGATTTCGTTGTACGTTGTTGCTGAAGTTGATGGTATTAATATTTTATGCTTATGTGCATAACAACAGGAGAAGCGGCGTCAAACAATGAACAACAGCAGCAGCAACAGCAACAACAAGTGGCACGACAGCAACAGCAGCAACAACAGCAACAACAGCAACAGCAGCAATTGGAGCAACAACAACAACAAGTGGTCGCTTCCTCAAAGCTGCTGACAATGGCAACAGGAGATGGCACAAACATTCGAGGGGCCCCTAAAGAGGGATGCGAGCTTGGAGTGCGTGAGGGTGTTAGTGTGTGTGTGTGTGTGTGTTGGGTATGTGTGTACGTGTGCGTGTGTGTACGTGTAATACAATTGCACAAGCAGAGGAACATTTGAACTTTGTTAGAAGTGTTTGGCACTTGAAACTGTTTTGTATTATTTCGTGTTGTTTTATTTGGTGTTTTCCTTTATGTCTCCCTTTAGCTCGCTCTCACTCTTCATATCTCTCTCTCCCTCTGCCTGTACTTGTCTACTTGTAATTCAGGCCAGGCCATCATCGAAGCGACATACGGACAGCTGCGTAAAATGCAGATGAGATTGGCCTAAGGGAAATTGAGATGGTGCTGGGGCACAAAGTGTATGCTAAGTGAATACTACGTGGCCAGCATGCCACAACAGACACACCTACACGCACACACACACACACACACACACACAGCCAGTTTGACCTTTGTATGGTCTCCGATATCAGTGTATATGGCCGGATAATGATATTGTCATATTTAGTTGCAACAAAGAGCAGAAGAGAGAGAGAGAGAGAGAGAGAGAGAAAAAAAACAGCAAGTGAAAGACAATGTCGTGGGATTCTTTAGGATATTATACAATATATTGTAGTAACTGTATAATATGTCTATTAAATAAAATACACATTAAATTTGAAGCTCTCTGCTGAATTTTAATGGCATTCGCCAAATTTCAAACGAAGCAAGGGAAAAAGGGAAAAACGATACGAAATCGTTTCGCCATTTTATTGCCATGCAATGTGCGTCATATAATGGACTTTCTATAATCCTCTGCAGCAATTGTTAATGCCAATTCCAGCAACCTGAAAAGAGGAAAAAGGAGGAGAGAGAGAGAGAGAGAGAGCAGCAACGAGGCCAACCACATGTCAAATTGCCAGAACGCTGGCAAATCATCAAATCTTGTAAAGTGCCCAAAGCGGTATACAGGTATATGGTATGCTATATAACATGTGCATGTGTATGTGTGCTGGCACGCCCACACGCCCACACACTGCAAGAAATTGAAGCAGTAAAGCACGAGGCTCAAGCAAACACTTGCAGCGTAAATCAAGAAAACAAATTCCAATGTTATATCCTATATTTCTTGGGCAACCCTCGCTACTGTGTTGCCAAATTTTCGCAATTGTTATTTCACAATATGTAAAACATTTATACGGAATTCAGCAATGAGTGCGGCACTCCACAGAGCAACAATAACAATAGGAAAAACAACAGCAACAAGGTAAATTTCACCTGTGAAATTTGTCAACGTCGATTTGGCGCAGTGGCAAGGCCACAGCCCGTGGCTTTAAGCAGTGGCAACCCCCCCCCCCCAAAGCCTCTAAATGGTTATATTGGTTTCAAAGAAATGAAATGTAAACAGTAGGGTATATGCGACCATATCAGAGTGAAGTTTGGCAACAGTGCAAAAAGTGTTGCCAGATCTATTGGAGAAGGCAGCTAAAAATAATAAATCAATCTGTTTTTCATTAAATCAGGCATGAAGTTTGAGACTATGTGGTATAGAGTCTCTGCATTAATTGAGATCTCTGGCTGCATACAGAGTATCTCGCCGTTGAGTTAGCTGCACTTGTGTTGCCTCATTTCTTCGCTTGTTTGTTGCCTTCTTATTACAAGAGCTGCTGTTGCCGGCATTGATGTTGCTGCTGCTGTTGATGCTGCTGCTGTTGCTGCTTCTGTTGCCGTTGCTGCTGCTGTTGGGTTATAAAAATTGATTGCCCGAGGAGCGATTGCAGGGCGCATAAAATCAATGAAGTTTGCTGGCCATTGCCACGCAATTTACGCAGCAGTTGAGCCATTAAAATCACGTCAAAATACGCGCTGCAACGCGTTGCAAAGGCAGCTTCATTTTTCCACACTCCCCGAGGGGGAGGGGCACCCTGTCGTCTTTGTGCAGCTGTGCAGCAGCTGGCGAAAGTCTCGCGCCAGCAGCAAAATTCAAGCGTATTTCTAATAGGATTTCTATGTTGAGTCGCATTTGTAATCATGTTCATCCATATGTATCAGGAATGGGGGCAACCGACTCCTGTGATTTCTGATCTCTTGTCGAAATGAATTTACGTTTACCCATTAATAGGGCAAAGGCAAGAAGAGAGGGAGAAAGAGAGAGAGAGAAACTGTCGTTGCGGTCAGCAAGCTGGCAGGGAAAGCAACTCAGCTCAAGCTGATGCACGGCCCTCATAAGTATGCTATGAATTCCAGCTACAACTGCTGCATGCGTGTGTGTGTGTGTGGAAGCTAAAGCCAAAAACTGTGTGAGCGAGCAGAGACAAAGAGCGAGAGAGAGAGAGATGGAGCCACATACATCATAATAAAAGTAAAACACAATGTAGTGCTAAATCGAGCAGAGTTCTCTCTTTTTTTCTCTTCATTTTTTTTTTTGTGGGTCACACTATATTGAAATCGAGCGATTCTCACTTGATTTATGTCTGTACAGCACTGCATTAATTTAGCCCGATTTTTCCCCAGCAGGTGTGCTTTATTATGGGCAGAACGAAAATATGGCAGTTTTGCTATAGCAGATCAAAATGGTGTCATATGGTTTCAGCCTCTCAATATATAGAATTTCGTAGAAAGCGGGAATTATGTGGAAAGATCTTTGGTTTATTTTAGTCTCTACGGCTGTGGTGCGAGTTGTTTGTGCTATCTATAAGTCCTACAATTGTTAAGTGGATTTATTAGCAGTCATGACAACTCCGACAAACCCCATTCGAATGAAAGCGAAGGGTGAAATAAAAAAAGAAAGCAGCATATAGAATCGAAAATAGAATTGTATAGAATATAAATCGCATTGTTATTGCGCGCTGCTCATCAATGCAATCAGCATGTGGCCGAGGACCCTGGCCCCTGGGCAGCTTGACTAATTTGCTTTTCCGTAGATCAATTTGCATGGTCTGTCTGGGACCGGGTAAATGGCAATTTAATAAGCTCCAGACATGGACACACACGGTGGTTGCCTAACAAAGTTACAATCATAATAATAACAATAATGATGGGCATGATAAAAAAAGAAAAAAAAAGTGCTCCAAGCATGTGGAAATAGGGAAATGCGGCATTGGGACAAATGAGGAAATGGCAAATGGTAATTTGGGGCGGGAGTGGGGGCGGTGGCGGGGTTGAACTCGCCCAACTAGCGGGCATGTTGATTTCCGGCTACAGCGGAAGTCGCATTTATAGTCATATGTGTGTGCCTGTGTCTGTGTGTGTGTGTGTGTGTGTGTGTGCAACTTTCGCAAATTGTTATAACATGGCCCCGAAGCAAATGCCAAGGAAACAGTTGATTTTATTTTCCTTTTTACATAGTCATCAGTGAACTTGTGCCGTTATTTAGAACTTATATGAGCACTACAATAACAAAAACAACAAGAGGGTAGACAAAGTGCTGTTAGGAAATAATAATGCAGTTTCGAAAATCGATCGAGCAATTAGAAGACTCATTAAGAGTTCCAACATTGCATCAAGCTGTCATTAAAAAATGCTATTAAAATGAGTGAGTTGGCAGGAACAGTCATTACTATAATAAAGAAACAGTCTTTTATCAATTCAAATAAATCTGATATTTGCATAACCTCAAAAGATACTATATAAAAGATATCACAAATGATTTTTGGTTGGCATAAAGTAAGTTTGGCCTCACTGAAATCCCTTTTAAAAGCTATAAGACTCAACTCAACTGAAACCAAGCATTGCTATCATATGATATAACTACCTGTCACAGATCTCTCTTTTTTTGAAAACCAAGTAGCCTTGATGAACTTAGCTGAACTGGGTAGTGTAACAAGGTCGGGTTTTTGGGTCAGTTCACACTCGAAATTTTGAGAACGTAAATCTAGCTTTTTTATTCTTGCTAAAACTTAGAGAAAAAATATAAAACACACACATTGTAGAAAAAATACCGTTTTGTATTTGATATGAACGTCTAATTAAATTCTCTCGCTCTGTTTCACGTCAACAAATCAACAAATCATCATATTCAAAGAATATCGACAAAGAATAAACTTGCTATGGAGACACCGAATAGCCTAATGATTAGCCCAAACTTTGGCTATCCAGGATCATTACGCAGATCCGTCAAGACACCCAGTTCACCGATGTTATTCCATCATTTGAGACCGAATCGTGGCAACCGCTGTCGCACTCATAATTCGCTTGAGAATTTAAGCAATCCGATGAATACGAATAATTATGAATTAATGGACATTTACTACGAGCCCATGGATTGTTCCCAACTGGATTTACGCCCCATCAAATCTTGTCTCAAGCAGGCGAATACACCCAAACGCCATAAGGCTGTACGATTCTGTCTGCAAAACTAATCACGATTTTAGAAAAGAAGAACCAACAAATTTCAACAAATTTTTACGCAAAATTTTCAACAATTTACAGACACACCATACACACACACACACATTTTTTTATTCGTTGACAATTTAACGATATAAACTTGGGCATATTCTTTTCAAATTAATATTATTGGCTTAAGTTATGTTCAGAATAAGCTGACCTAATCGAACCTAGGCCTTGACATTTGCCTACATCCTTGCTAGACCCTAGCATAGATCCTAGCCTAGAGCCTAGCCTAGATCCTAGCCTAGATCCTAGCCTAGATCCTAGCCTAGATCCTAGCCTAGACCCTTGCCTAGACCCTTGCCTAGACCCTTGCCTACACTCTGGCCTACATCCTTGCCTAGACCCTAGCCTATATTCTAGCCCAGATCCTAGCCTATATCCTAGCCTAGATCCTAGCCTAGATCCTAGCCTAGACCTTAGCCTAGATCCTAGCCTAGAACTTAGCCTATAAATTAGCCTAGACATTTGCCTAGACCATAGCCTAAACCATTTCTAGATGCTTGCCTAGACCCCAGCCTAGATCCTAGCCAAGACTAGACCCTGTTCAAGACCCTAGCCTAGCCTAACCTCTTGCCTTTGCAAGTCTAACCTAGCCTAGCCTAACCTCTCCTATCCTAGCCTAGCCTAGTCTAACATCTCCTATCCTAGCCTAACATTGTCTAACCTCTCCTATCTTTACCTAACCTAGTCTAACCTCTCCTTTCCTCACCTCACCTCTACTTAGGCTACTTGGTACTTGCTGCTGTATCATCAAAAAACGCTCGTTTAAAAACAGTGTTATGGGTCGTTCCAGAAGCTAAAACAATTATTTAGGTGGAGAAAAAACATATCGCTTGAGGGAGTCAGTGGGCGTGCTCCTTCTCCACTCTCGCTCAGTTCCTCACTCTGGCTGTTCCTTCCCTTTCCTCTTTGATACTGTTTACGATTACTTTTGGCGTTTCTTTTGCGCAGTCACTTGAGTTTTCACGGCCCGCAGCTCGCCTCCGGCCCCCCTAGCATAATTTTGTTTTCCAAGCGCATATCCGGGCTCAGTCGATGGTCGATAGGCGGGGGAGGGGGCGGGGGAGGTTTGGTTAGCCTCAGGATTAGGAACCGCTTCGTGGCAACAGCGGATGTTGTGCTCCACAACAGAACATAAACATAAATATACTGTAGCCACATTGTTGTTGGCACGTCTAGCGGGCTCTACGTGGAGGGTTTGTAGGTGGGGAGGGGGCGATGTGGCTTTTTGAGGGCGTGGCCATATCCGAAACTTGCATTAACCATGCGAATTGAGCACAATTTACTCGCTTTGAATTTCATTGGCCGCAAATGAAGACGAGAAACCCACGGCTTGTGAATCCGTTCCTCAGACTCATCTACATAGATTGGGGCCCTGGGATCCACTCACGCATCAATTGCAATTAGTTAGACTGACTGCGGTCGAAATTCTCTGACACTTTTGCGTCGGCCAACCAAAATAAAAATGTAAAAAAACTCGCGCATATGACAGATTGAATTTGATATAGGTAGAAAAAGGGATATGCCACTCTGGTTTGCTCTCTATCTCTCCCATTCTCTTCTCATTCCCCACTTCACTTCTCTTTCCTATGCTGTCTCAGTTTCTTCGTTTTTTTTTTTTTTTTGACTGCAAATAAATTTGTTTCGCCGTTGACATTTTCAGTGCACATCGCGACAGATGACTGAGGGGTCCGAAGGATACGAGGGGGACTGAGGGCGCAACATGGGACATGGCAGTTGGACCAATAAAAATATAAAACATTTTCAATTTGTTTTTCCGTCGCAAAAGTTTCTGGCACATTTTGACAAAGATAAACAAAAGTTGGCCATGCGCTGAAATCGCTTTCGTACGCATCGAAATGCAAAAAGAGAAAAGTAAAAAAAACCCCGAGTGGAATCTTAACTGGAAACGCGTCTGAAACTGAAACCGAAACTGAAAACTAAAAACTTAAAGTTAGAATAAAACTTTCTGAAATGCAAGCTTAGCTAATGCCGGAAGGGCATTTCGAGAAACGCAATCGGAAATCGAGAATCGACAAATCGTAAATTTGTGAAGTATGTGAACGAGTATGAACTTCATTTGCGGTCGTGTTGCTTTTTATGAATCACATAAAAAAAAAACCCGATTCGAAATTGGTTTGTCGTTTATGGGGCGGAAATTATTTGAGCTGTGTTCAGCTGCGATTGTGGTACAATGTTTGTTGGGGGTGCTGTTTAATCCAAAGGTTTTGACGGTTTAATCCTTTGTGAGCCAGTTCATAAGAAATTCCTGACTGATTCATTTTAGGCTCACATGCAGTTCATAATCAACTTATGGCTATAATCAATGGCATATAATAATATTTTTACTTGAAATTCCCAAGAGAATTTCTCTAACATTTCTCTTACTCAATTTTCTTTGCTTTTACATAAATTTTGCCTTAATTAACTTACCGGAAAATGCATGAAAATTCATGTGAAATTTCATATCAAATATGGTTATTAATCACAGTGTGTGTGCGGCCAGGCAGAGGAATGCCAGTGATTTGATAGAAACTTCGAGGAACCGCCTGAGACACACGACAATCAAAGTTCTTCGACCAAAGTACCGAATACCAAAGAGCATATATCAAATACCAAATACTCCATACCATATACCGTATAGCAGCAAATACCAAATGGTTGCCCACTTCAGCGACAGATACGTAAAATATTCATAAATTGCACAACCCAAACTGAGATAATAAGCCCCACTGAAGAGTGATTCTCTCTCTCTCTCTCTCTCTGGTAGGATCAGGGGCCAAGGCAACCAGCTGCTGTCAGTCTCTCCCTCTCTCTATCTCTATCTGTTTGTTTTGCTGTCTGTTCGTCTGTCTCTCTCTGTTTGCCTATCTGTCTCTCTGTCTGCTCTAGGCCTGCCATCAAATTAAGTATACGCATACAGTGAACTAATGAAATTATTGACGACTGATTGAGTTTGCTGACTGCCTTACAAGAGTGTATCTATAGGAAGGGAAGGAACGGAACCCGCCCCACTGTGCCACAATATGATAATCGACTTTGGGGCGTAAATATTATAAATCGCCATGGTAATTATCATTGAGCTTATTATTATTACGTATACGTACAATACCATCATCATAATCATCATCATTATCATCATCGTGGGGCCACCCATAATCGCCTTAGCGTGTGTCACTTGTTGCCATCGGCTTGTCAGTTTTATGAGACCAGACATTTACCGAATTGCCATATAAATTATACAAATTGTCGGCAATCGGCAATCGGCAATCGGTCGGCCAATCGACAATCGAAGGCATCGGCTACATAAATAGCGAATATAATTGTGCCATGTGTTCGAGTCGAGCTCACGAGCCCACGCAGCAAATGGATCCAATAATGATATATGACCAGCTCTGGGCTGGTACCTTCACATCTTCCCCATTGTTGTTCGCCTACTTAAGAGTTCCTGAGTTCCTCTTGAGCTGCCCCCCCTTCAGCCAAATAATAGAGTAGAGTAGCCCGAATGAGTGGGTAGCTCTGGTAGAGGTCCCAATTGGCAGGCGAGGCAGGCTCACCTTGTCGTCACTTCATTCACCATTTCATGGAATGAATATAAATGGAATTTTTCCGGAATTGGAACTCAGTCATAAATTAATTTGAAATATTAACCGAATATTTGCGGACTGAGTCGACGCAATTTTCAACTCTCAATCGGATATTTTCATTTCCTTATGTATGTATATTTCTCGCATTCCTCAGTGCGAATTAATTAAAATGTTTTATTAAAAAAGCTGAAATTCCTTACTGAAATATGCATCTTAAATAAAATACAAGCAAATTTCCTTCACCATTCTGAAACAAAAAAAATATGTATAGAAGCTCGTATTACTCTAGAAACAGACTTGATTGCCTGGCAAAATTTCTACAATACTTTGACAAGTTTAAATTATTATAAAATGTAAAGTAAGCACTTTATGTTCATGAAGAAATAAGTATATATACTAAATGTATTTTCGAGTATTTTACAGGGTATACAACAAATGTTCAGTTGTTGCACAGTGCATATGTTGTGCCAAGCCAAGTAAACTGATGTCAAGTTAGCTGAAGCCACACAGTTTCAAAATGCCCAAAATGTACACAAGCTTAGAGGAAGAGAGAGGAAAGGAGAGACAGAGAGAGAGAGAGAGAGTGGTAGAGAGAGAGAGGGCTAGGAGAAAGAGAGAGATAGCTTATGAGCGGGCAAGTTGGAAGCAGACCAAGTGAGTGTAGGGGAAAAACACGTTGAGTGTATCAAAAAGTTGCAACACTTTATGGCCCATAAATATTTATGTGCCATGTTCTTGTGGTTGTTGTTGTACTCATTGTTGTTGTACTGGTTGTTGTTGTTGTTGTTGCTGGCATGGGCGCACTTAAAGAGCCCATGTAGCAAATATTTTGGCAGCAAAATGCAAGCGCAGTTGACAAGCTCTGTTAACGAGTTTCAAATTGGCCCACACAGCAGCAGCAGCAGCAGCCCACATATCGACACACACACACATAGAGAGAGAGAGGGAGGGAGGGAGAGAGGGAGAGAGAGGGAGAGAGAGAGGCTACTCAACACTCGTTAACAAGGCCCATAGCCAGTGCAGTTTTGCCAGTTACCAGCTAATCAGCCCGTTGGGGCCTGTGCAGACAATGATGAAGTGCGCGGCCAACATGGAACGAGGCGGACGAAACAAATTTTCTGACTACGTTGAGGAATCCTTACGAGGCTTTGCCATAGCACACAGAATCACTTTGAATGCCAGGCAAAACGCTTAACGCCGTGAAATCGTATAGGAATCGATGGGAATACCTAGAGATCCACATATATATCCGAAATCCTGTTGACACCGCAATTAAAACAGAGCTGCACGAGTGGGTAACTCATGTAATAATGTGCTGGCAGTATAGTCGACTGCCCACATACTCTATAAATGGTGGCATATGTGGTATATGTGGAATAAATCGAAAATAATCGAATTGTACTTTAGGCTTTATTCACTCCAACAAAGAGTACAAAATTGATGCAGCAAAAAGTGATGCGGTGTTTTCTATACACATTCTCTTAAATGAGTCTAAATTTTACTCTCCCTGGGTATCTTACTGGGTTAGTTATGAGTTAATATGCTGGCAGTGTAGTCGACTGCCAAAATACTCTATAAAAGGCTTTGGTTTATTATGGATAAGGAAAATATTTATTATATGCGTATCTTTCACTTAGAGTAAAAACGCGATGCATCGAAAAGTGATGCGTTGTTTTCTATACACTTTTTTTTTAATGAGTCTAAATTTTACTCTCACTGGGTATCTATCTGTCTCTTACTGGGTAAGTTGTAAGTTAATTTTCTGGCAGTGAAGTCAACTGCCAACATACTCTACTCTTTGGTATATTATGGATATTGGATATACTTATTAAATGATTCTCCTTCACTTAGAGTAAAATGCGATGCGGTGTTTTCTATACACATTCTCTTAAATGAGTCTAAATTTAACTCTCACTGGGTATCTATCAGTCAGTCTAAAATGAGTCTAAATTTAACTCTTACTGGGTACTATCTATCAGTTAGTTTTTCCTGGTTTATTTTACTGAGTAAAAAGTTATGTGAAATAGTTGCATAGAGTAAAAAAAAAATATATTGAATTCAGTGGGGTATGCAAATGTCATGTGTGTGTGTGTGTGTGGGGGAGACAGACACATAACGTATGCTCATAGATGCGTATGTATCTGCTCCATATGGCTAACGGTAGACAGACTGTCACAGTCTGCAATTGCGACCGTCGAGTGGCGCTGCGGAATGCTTTAACGGTCTGATGACTTCCCTTTGATCTGGGCAGGTACCAAGCAGCAGCAGCAGCGAGAGAGAGAGAGAGGAGGAGGAGTAGGAGGAGGAGCGGTGGGTTCAGCTGTCGTGGGGCACATGTCGCGTAATTTTTAATAAAGCAACCCACACCCATTCCCCCATTCCCCCCACTGCCGGCACGCAGCTTGGATACTTACCCCGAGTTCGACGTAAATCGTATAAATGGGATACGGCAGGGCAATCACCATGCCCGTTAGCCAGGTGGCACAGCAGCAGACAAAGCCCGGAATGCGGCCCTTGAGCGGATCGTTTAGCCAGCGCATGCGATCCCAGGCAATCAGGATGTGCGATATCATGGCCACGTGCAGTGGTATGTCCTGCAGCAGAGAGAGAGAGAGAGAAAGAGAGACATATTATAATACAGGCCAATGGATACAAATGAGTGGGAGACAGGGGAGAAAGAGAGAGAGAGAGAGGGAGAGGGAAGAGAAAGAGAAAGCTTATGCCTCAGCTTTGTTTACTTAGTCCAATGGCTTAGGCAACCATTTTTCGGCCGTGTGCGGTGATTGAAACAAATTTGTTTGTCTCTGATTGTTGTTTGGGGCTGGTCCCAGGGCTTGCTGCAAGGTTTGCCCCTAACCCACACACAGACAGACACCCACACACCCACACACACACACCCACACACACACACCCATACAATTGTGTATTGTGTGTGTGTGTGTTGCCAACATACGTTTGCCTGCCTCTTGTTATGCACCAACGAAATCCCAAAGATTTTCCAGCCTAGTCCCTTTCCTTGTTTGTTTGTTTATTTGTCCGAGTCCGAGATTGGATATTGTGACAACAACACACCATACCACATCAACCCAAGTCCCCCCAGCCCCGCATCCCTGGTTCCCACCTGCCGTAAGCAGATTGTCCAGCATTAGGGGAGTCGTAGTCAATCAAATTCGTCCAGGCATAACCCAAGTACAGGACACAAGTTGAGTTTAAATTGAATTATGACCAAAACGATTATCTGCTGCTACGAAAATAAACTCAGACTTGGCATAGTTACTCGATAGTTCATATAGATAAACAAATTAAAATGGGCCACAAAGGTCAACAAGTTAATTGGGCCAAGTACTTGAGTTCAATTCAATTATAAAATGATTTAAGATCGAGTTACACGATATATATATTAAGCAACTATTTAGCTAATTAATATACTTAAGTATTTATCGTTATTATCGATAGTTATCGATCTCTAGCTAGCCTTCAATACTTAGATATATAGTCAGTTTCTTCCTCTTCTAGCATATAATCTGCAGATCTGCAGCGAATGAGCTCATTTCCAAGACACCGCATTGTTTCCCTACTCAAGTACCGCAAATCATTCCAAAGCAATTTTGCGGTACAGAAATGATCGCATGCATCGCAATCAATTATATAGAATTATTTTTTATTTATTTATTTATTTATTTATTTATTTATTTATTTATTTATTTATTTATTTATTTATTTATTTAAGGTCAACTAAGAGCAGTCGACTCAAAGATATTAAAGAAAAGATAAAGAAAATTACAAATATAAATTTAATTAAAAATATAAGTATAAGTATTAATTAATTTTTTTTTTTTTTTTAATTATTAATTATCCTTTTAAATCATGCTCAGCTCACTCACCTACAGTGTATCTAGCTAGTCAGCCCCTTTTAACATACTTTTCATACCCATAGAATATGAAAATTACAACCATAAATTTTATTTTCAAAGCAATTAGACAATTGCCAAGTTTTTACCAGACCAAAACTTTTAACTGTTTTTATGCTGCTTGGTGATTGCTGGGAAACTGGCTCACACACACACACGCACACACATACATTGGCTATATATCTATCTATCTGACCATATCTCTGACTTTTAGTGTGTGAAAATTGAACGCATCGCATGAGTTTCCTTCCGAATGTTTTGTGGATTGTTGTCTGCGGTGCCAGAGGCATCAATCAATTTCAATACGAATGAGAGACGCCACATGTGGCACTGTGTGTGTGTGTGTGTGTGTGTGTGTGTGTTTGTGTGTGTGTGTATCTGTGTGTGCTTGTGTGCGTGTGTGTGTGCTATTTGTCGCCCTTTGTGATAGCAATCAAATCGAATCATATCCGTTGCCAGGCATTTTGTTTCGCGTTTCTTTGTGCTGGGAATGCGTCGGTAATACAATCTTGCACAGTCTCTCCAAAACGTACCGTTTTCATATTCCCGGGGACAGTTTATTGACATTTTGATGCGATATGTCGCGCATATGATGATAATTGATTTTGTTCAGTCTAATTGTTACACAGGTCGCATGAAATTTTCTTTTATCTTCTTTAATTTAAGACTTCCAAGTGTGTGTGCTCCTAACTGTGCTAAAAGAGCATTTCACACTTCGTTCTATCCCCAGTTTGTTATTTTTACCACAAGGGAGAGAGAGAGAGAGGGAAAATAGCTGACGACATTAAATAAAAGTAACAAAACAAATCGAATGAGAGTAAATTATTTTATATCCCATATACGTATATATCCTATATATATATATTTAGCTTTATTTGCTACCTCTGCCTCTGAAACGTGTCAATCATTGCGGCTTTTGGTTGATGGGATGAGGCAGTAGAGTGAGTGAGTGAGGACTGGCAAATCGGTTGGGACAGACAGTTAGGGTGATTGGGAGGCAGATACATATAGCCTTTTGATTTCGCATCGTTGTTGTATGAGCTCGACATGCCAATTAGCTGCAATCAGCAGCCCTTTAAACATACCCTGCAAATGAGTTGCGACATTAAGTGGGATTAAGTAAGCTATAAATAACTCGAGAAAGACAAATAAGTTACCCCTTTTTTGGAATATCTATCATCTTAGCACTATGAAAGTGCAGAGCTGCAAACTGATAAAACTGTAAGCTGTATAAGGGTTCTAGCCATGTTTACTCAAAATTTAATAGCTCTAGCTTCTATAACTTTTGAGATCTGTGCATTTTTATAGAAAAAAGACAACTACTTGACGTTTTATAAAGTTTTTTCAAAGCAATATACTCTTCTTCCCTCTACTCTTTTGCACATTACGAGAATCTTAACTGTTATCTTGAAAGACAAATAGGTTACCCTTTTTTGGACTATCATCTTAGCCCTATGAAAATGCAGAGCTGCAAACTGATAAATCTGTAAGCTGTATAAGGGTTCTAGCCATGTTTACACAAAATTTAATAGCTCTAGCATCTATAACTCTAGAGATCTGTACATTTTTATAGAAAAAAAGAAGACAACTACTTGACTTTTTATAAAGTTCTTTCCAAAGCAATATACTCTTCTCTCCTCTACTCCTTTCCACATTATAAGAATCTTAACAGTTTTCTATTAAAAAAAAAAACCATCAGTATTGTAAGCCTCTTAACCTTATAAACATTACGAATTTCAATCAGGTTTAACTGGAAGTCAATTTTGAAGCCAAGTTGCCAGAGAAAGAGAAAGAGAAAGAGAAGATGGCAAAATGAAAAGGAACATTCGAATTTATTGTTTCTCTTACTTAATATTTTAGTGACTTATTGGTGGTTATCTTTCTCTTCCAAGGCACAGTGTGCACAGTGGGCACAAAAAAGGCTGCAATTAAAGCAGTTTAATCTGCAACAGAATCCTCTTTGTGTGTGTGGGGGGGCAGAGTCAGGGGCAGAGGGGCAGATGGAGCACAGTGCGTTAAGTTTATTAACTTGTCATAGTGCCATAAGGTTTATCGGCTCATCTGGCCCGCTGGCAGCTTTACTGCAATTCTCTCCGGGAGGAGTACGCGAGGAGGGGAGGGGATAGATAACGATGCTCGTGAGTAAGTTTAATTAAAAACTACTGCCAGGCCGAGGCAGGCAGGAGGAGCATGCTCTGGCTCAGGTTGGGGCCAAAATAAAGGAAAAGAGAGAGAGAGAGAGAGAGAGAGAGGGGGGGTAATAACTAATGGCGTACTCACCTGCAGCATTGGCAGAAAGAAGCACAGGAACTGTCCGAATATCCAGTTCTGGATGAGCATCACCATCAGCGAAATGGGCAGCACCAACGCGCACTGGACAAAATGGCAGAGGGCCAAATTAATGATGAACGCATGCGTGACATCCTTGTAGAGGCGATGGTAGAACAGATACACAACGATGGTGATGTTCATCAGCACGCCCAGCAGTGCCAGCGCCGCATACTGGATAAGGAATAGCCAATAGACCGATTTGATGCTCGCCTTCAGTATCGGCCCATTCAGTCTCTCCATATCCTCCGTATTATTGACATGCCCGGCCAGGAAGTGGGCTATCGCTAGAAAATACTTGTCCGGCACATCGCGCCACTTCTCGCCGCTGCTGCTGGCTGCCATCTCGAAATCGTCATCGCCAGACGACGCCCCATGGACAGACGTGGCCACATGATGCTCAGCGGGCGACATTCTCACCACCTGCAATGGAGGACAACAAGGTGAGGCGGCTGGTGTTGTGGCAGGTGAAGGAGAGGGAGGAGGAGGAGGAAACAATGAGTATTCCGGCATGCACAAAGTCATAACAGGAGGAGGAGCAGGGAATGGAACTAGGGGGACTCCCTCTAACAATTGCTGCGTTATGCATGCACTGTGCCAAGGCGGGGAGGGGGGAGGGGTTGGTTAGAGGTAACGTGATTGCATTCCCAGTTATGCTAAGCACACACACACCCACACACACACACACTTAAGACAACCCACTAAAGAAAAATACGTGAATTGACTATAACCATATGAGATATGCAGTTTCCCTATAATAATAGCAATCTGTATATGTTATTTCTCTATATACGATTCGATTTATAAATTAAAATAAAAATTCGTAGAATCTGCTTAGCCTTATTCAGTTTATAAGTATTATATAGTGCTTAAACTGGAGAATATATAGATTTATAGCACTTGCAACTATCTATCGATAGTAGAGTGATAGAAATTCCCTTTTTTTTTCATGCTTTTACTTTATACTCGACACTTTTGTCGCCCGACATTGTCTGGCATTATAAAATCTTCTATTCATTCATTTGTTTCATTGTCTGCTTGTCAGCTGGCGTTGTTGTTGTTGTTGTTGTTGTTGCAGCAGTCACATTTAGTTTTCCATTGTTGGAAATTTGCAACGGAAATTGCCAAAAGGATCTCAAACGGCACTTGCAACTTGCAACACACACACACACACAGCTGCAGCTGCAGACATGCCACATTTTATATGGAAATTGAAAATCTGTTTGTTGCACAACGCAGGAGTCTGCACAGTGGGTGCACAGTCGGTTGTTGCCGCTGGAGTGTCTGGACATCTACTTAGCCAGCTGAAGAGCTGCAATTGTGCGGCATCTGCCCCGTATGCGTATATGCAGACCTCACTCGGTATGTACACTGGGCGGCTCAGGAATTTCAATCTAGATGGCTAGACAATAACAACACCAGACTCGCACACACACACACACACTCGCACACACACTCGCACACCCCCTTCCCCGCATACTGTCACGTATGGCCAAATAGCCACAGCAATAACCGCAGACAAACAACCCTTGAAAATGTCTGCCTACCTCAGTTACCAACCCCACCCCCTTCCTCTTGCCGGCATTTTTTGTATGTGTTTGCTAGCTTCCGCTTTGCCAGCACATTCGCTCATTCTTCTTCATTGTCTTTGGCTTTCTACTTCTTCTTCTTGTTCTTCCTCGTCTACTACTGTTTTCCATTTTCCATTCTAAGCAGCAACTTCCGTTCAATTTATTGTGCCTAATTTTTCTCCACTTTCGGCTACAATATTTGCCTGCCTGCTGTCAGGCCAAATTTAAAGGGTGCCTCGGTTGAAATGTTGCATTTGTTTTGTTTTTTTTTTTTTTTGTATTATAAAAAACAATTCCTCACAATTGAAAGCATATTTTATTAACTTAAGCTTATTTGTTAAATTATTTTTCTACAATTTTTGTAAATTTTCTACAAAATTCAATTATTTTATAAAATTTGTATAATATATTTAAGTAGTTATACGTATATATACACAAATATTAAAAATTGCAACTTTATATTAATCTACATTTAATTAAATTTAACTTTCTTATCTAACTTTTTTTTTTGTTTATACAAAAGTTATGCCAAAAAGCGTTGAAATTTTTTTTAAGTTGAATCTTAGTAGAAAAAAACATTTCTATATTTTCTTTACAATTTCTAGAGACACCCTGTTTGGCACACTCGCATCATTCACTCACTTAAAGCGCACAAATAACTTTTGATTAGATTTTCCCGAACATATCAATCTTT
Organism: Zaprionus kolodkinae; assembly: GCA_018901885.1. Lineage (NCBI taxonomy): Eukaryota > Metazoa > Arthropoda > Insecta > Diptera > Drosophilidae > Zaprionus > Zaprionus kolodkinae. The sequence goes on from JAEIFM010000181.1 coordinate 27,579,258, forward strand.
AGTAACGTATTTTTTCAGCTTTTTTTTTGTCATCAAATAAGGAATATCTAATCATCAACAGCAGCTCATCATCTTGAGGATTCATCTTGCAGTGGGCAAGTGAAAAGTAATTTGAGCTGCTCTATAAGCACTAAGTGAAACATGAATATCGATTATCGATGACATTTATGTGAAATAATCTTAAAAATAAGCAAAAAAAAAATTACTTGAAATTTATTTTTGCAAACTGCATTTTGCAACACACTGGACACCCTGTATGCATTGCAGAATTTTATGCCATGTGCTTGGACTGCAGTTTGATGACCCGTGCACTGGCAAACTGTTGGTGCGCTTAATTTTATTTGAACACCGCCCCCTCTCTCTCTCTCTCTGCTCCCCCTGCTGCTCCTCCTGCTGCTCCTAGCTTGCTCCCTTGTTCCAAGCAGACATCAAACATTAGTAGTTTTTTGCCCTCTGCCTGGCCGAGTCGCTTATCTGTGCTACGTTTTACCCACACACACACACAACCAGCCAACACAATCGTTATAGCACACACATGGTGCGGCCCCAATTGAGATGGCGCAATTCCAGTCCCAGTCCCAGTCGCAGTCCTGCTCCCAGTTGGAGTCGAAGGCGCTGTGCCTGCGCCTGTGCCTGTGCCAGTGCGCCGACAGCCTGTCGAGTTTATTATGCCTTTCAATGATTTATATGCCACTGACAGGCTGCATTACGGCCACAGGGTGCTCGGTGCCACGGGTGGGCCCCAGGGCACCGGGAGCATCCTGTCCTGTCCTGTCCCAGTTTTCGCCTCAATTCGTTTCGTTGCGTTTCGTTAACCCATCTGCATTAAGCGCTGCATTGCGATGCCCACGTGATAACGTGAGATTTGCCACACTTGTTGAGCAGCACACCTACATCTCTGCAGAGGTGTGTGTGTGTGTGTGTGTGTGTTTGTCTGTGTGTGTGTGTGTGTACCCTCATGCATTATCCAGTTGCTGTCATGCTGAATGAGCTCCCAGAAGGATGCCTTCTACACTTCGAATTTTATTAGAACTGATGTGGCAAACTAAACGCTTTTCCAGTTGCCAATTTGCGCAAAACTTTGAGCCAACTTTTGTGGCCTTCGCTGCTTTGCTTTGCTTTGCGTATTTGTTAATTAGCCCCAAATGTGGAAAGACAACGCACACGCCGCGACCCTAAAGCCAACAAAAGCTGCGGTTGCCTTCAAGCCGAAAGAACTCAAAATGAAGCGGAAAGTGAAGATTGAACCAGAAGAACTGGAAATGCTAAGTTGGTCCTGCAAGGGAATTTCCGAAAACTATAGATTCATAATATTTTAACGCAGAATCGATCTAGCTGGTTAAATAATGAAGAAAATGCCTTCTCTCAAAGAAATCTGATGATTTTTGTCGAAGTTTTCCATACTAAAGGCTCTATAGGGACCTTAGAACCGTGGTCGGGGGTAGCATAAAAGACATATGAAAGGTCAAAATTTTTGAAACATTTAATTAAATTAGTTTTTGATGCAGAATCAATATAGAGACCAAATAATGGATAAAATGTGCTCTCTCAGTGGAATCTGATGCATTTTGACGAAGTTTTCCATACTAGAGGCTCTATAGGGACCTTAGAACCGTGGTCGGGGTTAGCATAAAAGACATATAAAAGGTCAAAATTTTTGAAAATCTCAGATTCATAATATTTTGATACAGAATTAATATAGAGGACAACTAATGAAGAAAATGCCTTCACTCAATGAAATCTGATGATTTTTGACGAAGTTTTCCATACTAGATGCTCTATAGGGACCCTAAAACCGTGGTCGGGGGTAGCAATTAAATACATATGAAAGGTCAAAATTTTTGAAAATCTTATATTCATAATATTTTGATGCAGAATCGATCTAGGCTTCAAATCATGTAGAAAATTTTTTTTTATTAAGGAAATCCTATGAGTTTTAACAAAGTTTTGACATATTGTGGTCTAGAAGTCTCTATAAAAGCTCTGAAGAGTGCAGTCGAAAAGTCTAAAAAGATATCTGACCTCAAGCGCTTTGTAAACCTTAATGCGTAATACACAAAACGTGGGAAATAACCAGTTTGTTTTTTTGTTTTTGTTGTAAAACTAACAAATTAGTTAAGCGTCCCGATAAAGTATTGCGAAAAAGGCTTTAAAGCTTTTGCGGGCTAAGGTAGAAAGGATTTTTGTACCTGTCTATTTTGCATTTTCAGGCAATTTGTATCAATTATTTATGCAATCAGATATGGAAATTGCGCGTAGTAAATGCAACATTTTAAAGCGATGAGACTATTGTATTTAGTTGGGTTTAAATGGAAGAGATTTAATTGGTTAAGAATAGAATTGAATTGCTATAAAAGTGATAAAGTTAGTTTGAATTTTAATGTTCAGGTTGGCTTGTCTACTTAATTCCCAAATCGCTGTGATACACCCCTTCCAATTATATATATTCTTGTTCAGCATCAGTGTGCGATTTGAGCCTCCGTATCTCAGCTATTATAAAAGCTAGAGATCTTAAATTTGGCATGAGAGTTATCGTATACAGTATAGACAGATCAACTCGTTTTCAATAGGCCTCCCAGTACTTTATAGCTGAAAGAACCTTGTTCATAACATTAAATCAATTCTCATCCCCTTGCTAGACAATTGTAATACATACAGTGAGTCTAATGGACTGTCAGCTTTCGGATTTGTTTGTGTTCTTTAATTGAAAAATTGCCAGCCATAAAGACCATAAACTTTATGGCACAAGGACAGAGAACGGAAACCGGAAACATGCGTTATGCGTGCTGTATTTGCCTGCCTGCGATTGTGTTGTCATTGAGAGTTGGCCCAAAAACTGGCAGTTTGGCAGTGCATCAATCAGAGGCGCTTAACCAGGCTAAAAGAGTGTTGCGATGCGCCATTTAGTGGCCCATTAAACGGGGCTAGCCCCGCCCCTTAGGCGTCCGCCTAGTTGCCATCAAAACAATCTGCGAGCGTGTGTGTGTTGCTGCCTCTGATGCCTCTGCTGTTTTGGCTGCTTCGTTGTTGGCAACAAGAAGTCAAGTAATTAATACTGATTTCTCTAACGCCCATTGATACGGAACAGCGCACACTAGACGAAGGTGCTGCTGGCGACAACAACAACAACAGCGAAAAAAAAAAAATAAAAATAAATAAATAAATAAAAACGCCATGTGGCAAGAAGAAGAAGAAGAACAACAACAACAAAGCGTCGGCTAACAACTTTATGCGTCTCAAGGTTGTATACTGTGCTCGCTTCTGGCAGCTACTCCCTCTCTCTCCCTCTCTCTCCTCTCTCTCTCTCTCTCTCTCTCTCTCTCCCTTCACCTGGCAGCCATGTTGTTTGCTCCGCCCCACTCATCGTGGCTTTAATTGTTTAACACCAATTTTATTCGCATCGAAACTTTGCTAATTAAGTAGCTGCAGCCGACAGATTTAGCTGATGCCACGCCCGATAAACTGCTCGGATGTGCCTCACTGCGTGAGCAACATAAATAAAACAGCGTATAATAGGAAAGTAATGTGTAAACAGGCGAAAGGAAGAGAGAGAGAGAGCAGAAGAGAGAGAAGGCAATGAAAGCCGGACAGGTGACTGACAGACCAGCACATACACTTTCTTGCTAATCAACCGATTTATTGTTATGATTATGAAATTAAAACTATATAAAAATTAAATAAATATCTGCCTAGCTCTTTAGCTTACAGGGTATCCGTTTTCGTTTCATTTGCATAATAAAAATCCACTCAAAGTGAGACAAGCCTATTTAAAATCAATTGCTGTAAGTTTATGTAAATTTCAAAACAATATATTTTAGGATCTGCCAAGGAGAACTTGCCTGGGTATTAAAAATAGAGTATTTTATTAGAAGATTAGAGACTGGGCTCATGGCGGATTAAGGATTAAGTTTGATAGCCTTTCAGAATGTAGATAGTATAATTAAGGTAGAACTATATTATAAACTAAAAGCAGATAAAAACTACATATATTTAAAGTGACGAATTTATTTTATTTTATTATTGTATTATTATTTTTTTATTCATTGAATTGTACTTTAATATATGCAAAGCAAAACGCAGCCAACTTTCTTATCAATTATCAATAATTTTGGGACACACCCAATTCATAAATCTAATTCCTAATTATTCCTCTTATTATTCCCAAATATCTTCGTGCGGCTTAAGCTTTCTTTATTATTTTATGCTTTTTGAGTCTAATTTAAATTTCACAGAACCCACATGATAACAAAATAAATCTAACCAAATTTAATTAATTCGATAACAATGCAGAGTAAACCGATCCGATCCGCATTGCATTTCGAATTTCGATAATTACAAACAGAGTAAACTTATCCCAATCCCAATTCGAGAACGGATTAGCTAATTTGCATTATGCATTGCAGTTATTCGATATGCAAAGTAACGAGTACTCACAATAACACTCACACTCACGCACACACGTGGCGCATTGAGGAGCAATTTGCAAATTAATTAAAGCGTATCCGTGCATTGTATTATTGCTTGCATGGTAAATATACTATATATAGTATAGTATGCCATATATCTCTGCACATTCGCAATGGCCGTGGCCATGGCCTTGGCCTTGTCCCTCCCTCCCAACATTGCAACTGTATCTGTCATCCAATTAGTTTGCAAAATATGCTAAATAAAACCCGCGAGTGGGTTGGAAATAGGAATATTACAGGCAGACAGGGAATCGAATAGTATGAAAATCAGTTTGAAAACTCTCTTGAATCTCTCTTCTATAAATACAAAAACTATCGCACCACGAAACAATAGTTTGTGCAATATATCGATTAATAGAAAGCAAGAATCATATAGATTTAAAAACGATTCTAGCTTGGAAACTAGATATAATCGATGGTTTTACTGCAAAAATAACGCATAATCGATAGTAAGTAAATATACTAAAAAATATGAATATATTACTCATACGCACAGTGTGTCGATTGGAGTGAGAGTCGCAGAACTCTTTGAGCAACCCTCGCGGGTATTTTAACACCTGCCACGGCGCCAAAAATTGATGCATTTCCAAGTGATGCGCAAATCGCCAAAAGGAAAATGGCGAATCCAGAAATATTCGCACAAAATGGCCGCTCTTTTGGCACCGTGTGTGTGTGTGTGAGTGTGTCTGTGTGTGTGTGTGTGTGTATTGTGGCATTACACAAAACTCAATTAATTGCAGGCACGGTTCATATGCGGGCAGGAGGAGCAGGAGCAGGCAACACTCCAACAGAACCACAACTATACAGTACCCACATCCCTATCCCTATTCCTACCCCCCTACCTCCCCTCCCCTCCACTAGTGCACGCTACATAAAACTTGAATGGGAACGTTGGACAAAAGCTGCCACATAAATGCGAATTAATTGTTGAGCAACACGCGAAACTGAAACTGCAGCAAAACATATTTAATTAACAAACAAATGATTTTGAAAGCCGCTGCCAAATTGTCGCCCCGCCCCCCCCTCTCTCTCTCTCTTCCCCTTTCACAACCCTGGTTAGCCCTTTGCTTTGCCCTGACTGCCTTTTGGTAATCTTCTTCTTCTTCTTCTTCTTCTTGTGCAACAGACTGGGCCATAAAATTAAGAGCGATGCCAAATAATTTGGCCATAAAACTGTCATGAAATATGCACGTCAGGGCCTATTAGCTGCTGGCTTAGCTCTAAGGTAATTTGCTGCCAGTCTACCAATAATACAGCCGTACACCCTTTCCCCTCCCACACACAGCCCCTACACACACACACACACACACACAGCTGGCAATTGTTAAATGAAAATCGCAACTGCCACAAGTTTTTGCTGGCCATAAATTAGCGCACAGTTAAAGCCAGTCGAACAGAACTTTTATCAGTTGCTTTTACGGCTAAATTTCCCCGCCTTCCCCCTTTGAAATAACCCCCTCCCCCCTCCATCAGCCTACCCCCTGCCGCTGTGGCAGACAAGTGCGCCGCATTGACTGATTATGGCAGGCAAATGAGCGCGTCAAGTGGCAAAAGAAAAGCTCGAAGGAAAAGCAGGAAAAGTGTGGAGAAAGAGAGCAGAGAAAAGAGGCGAGAAAGGCACAAGAAGTAGCAGACAGCCAGTGAAAAAGACAGGGGGAGAGGGAACACAAATAAAGCAGCAGCAGAGCAGAGGAAAAACAGGGAGAAGGGATGAGACATTGAAATTGATAAGCCTTAAGTTTGCTTGAGTATTGCGCACACACACACACGCACATGTGATTTGCGTGTGTGTGTGTGAGTATTTGCGCATTTTATGTTTATTGTTTTCCCACACACACACACGCCGTGCCAAATAATAACATGTATCCCTGTGTGTGTGTGTGTGTGTATGCGTGTGCGTGGCTAAATGTGTATCATACTTAGCAGCGCTTGGGGCTATCGAGTTGTCGCTGCGTCCCTTCTCCCCCTCTCTCTCTCTCTCTCTCTCTCTCTCTCTCTCTCTCTCTCTCTCTGTCTCTCTCCCGGGTTCTGCCCTGACACCTTTCAGATTGCCTTGAAACTGTACGAACAACAACATCAGCAGTTCGAACTGTAGATTGAACATTTTAAATCGATTGTCGACTGCCGAATCGAGCTTAACTTAATATTATATTTCATTATTTGATATTAAAGCAGGGATTAAGTGATGCTATGAACTCTGTATGGGGACTATATATAGTCCTGGCAACACATTTTAGCCCTTTTTTGCAGAATATATGCAGAAGCAATGTTTTCCAGCAAAGTAAATCAATCTAAAATTGAGAAAAAATATCGTTGCAATACTTTTTCAATAAGCTCCTATATAGCACACTTAATCCGCAACAAATACCAGCTACTTATATCTCTGTATTCTCTTTTATTTTTAGCGTCTCCTAACTCAGCAGATGGCATCGAAAATCTGCGCTTCTTCGCCAGACACAGCCCTTCTCTTTTCCTCCTATTCCATTGTTTGTCTTCGGCTTATGACTATAAAAATATTTACGCTTACTTTATATGCGATTCCTCTCTACGTGTGTGTGTGTGTGCGTGTGTGTGTGTGTGTTTATGTTTTAAAAATTGGCTTTTAAGGACCTGCCATATACCACAATTTTATTACCTTCAGCAGCTGTGCAAAAACTTTCAATGAATTTTCATTGACAATTCACGTATTTCACATTTTCGCATTTCATTTTCATGTCTTTCCATTCTCAACTGTTGCTCATGCCACTAGTTTCGCATCTGAAAAATGTTTAACAATTAAAATCTTAAGAGAACCACGTTTATAAGGCACTCAAACCGGCTTAAAGACTCTTAAATTCCATAGAGCTAAAGCTGCAAGGGTTTTCAGTCTTACTATTCGAAGTGAGCTTAAATTTGAGCAGTAGTTATATATTATAATATTTCTACAGTTTTCAAAACTGAACTACTTTCACTTAAAAATCTCTAATACAATATGCTAATTATTCTGGGAATTTGCTGAACAAGACAAACACAATTTCAATCAGCCAACTCAGCCCAATGAACTATACGACGGCAATAAATGCATAAATTCTCATACGTATACAGACTAGTTTATAGATAGAGTATATATCTGTCTGTCTGTCTGCTGTATGCTCTAATAATGACCATGCCCATTTTATCGCATATTCAATTATTCAATGGCAATTAAGCGCATTTCCCATACACAAATGTCAGTGGGCCATAAAGTGTGTCATGTCTTGTAGTTATCGCCACATACACACATACATATATATATAGTATATATGGTACCTACTACATATGTATAATAAATGGAAAATATGGCTCCATATAATGCCAACGTCGTTGTCCTATGAAATGCAATTAATGCTTTCGGGTCGATGCGGAACCACAGGAAATGGCCAATTGTTGTTGATAGAGTTCGGTCGGTGCGATTTGAGTTTTCGATTCGATATAGCTCACTTGGTAGCAGAACCCCATAGATAAACTTTGCCCTAATTGCGCAATTATATCATTTGAATGTGTGCCAGACTGACGTCGATGTGAAAAAAGGAAAATAAAGAGCTACGAAAGGAATATCATATGAAAGGATGGATATGCTGGAAAAGGAGGTTCTTGAAAGTGCAAAAATTGTATGTATTAGTAGAATTCGTATAATATTAGATTTCTATTGAACTTCAAGATTATTTAAAAGAAACATATAGATGAAAACAGATCAAAAAAATAACTATATCTATATTATATAATTAATTAAAATAATATGCATTAATACTCTAAGTCTATGCGCAATCTTGCATTTTCATTTTTATCATTTGACTTGCACTCGCAATCAGCATACCCCATGACTAGCTATACCCATTAATTTTGATGTGCACTGCGCCAAGCGGGAATACGAATGGGAAAGGGAATGGGAATAGGAATTCGAGTCGAGCTAATTATTTTAATAGTGCCAATCAAGCCAATTTACACGCTCAGCAACATGGACGCTCATGGACAATTGTCATCAGTGTCAGGGCGCAACAGTTGAAAAAAAGACAGAGAGAGAGAGAGAGAGATCCCCGATGAGCAACGATGACCTGGCCAGAACAATTCTATAGAGTCCTACCCTGCCCTGAGAGAAGCGTGCGAATAATTGCATACTTTTCTGCATAAGCAGAAGGCGGACTTGTCGACTTGTCTCCCAACTGTGAGAACAGTTATGGCACTCAAACTAATTACGCTTGTGTGTAGCCATTCCCCATTTCCATTCCCATTCCCTATACCTATCTACCCATTCTCATTGCTATTTCCAGCTCGCTTGCCATTGCCCCTGCCTGCTGCTGCCTTTTCCATTCCCTCTTCCGGTTCGTCCCCTCGCTGCAGTGTGCCCAGCTTAACGCCAAACCGTAAACGGAAATTGATTTTGCAAGCCCATCGGCTGATGATCTTTCCTTCAACCAAACTAATACTCTACATACAGCCAGGAGTTTCTCATATACTCTCACGGGAAACGCAATCCTAAGATGAATTTTCTTGTAGTTTTGTGGTCTTCGAAATAGTCTAAAGGGAATTTAGTGTGTAGAGTACTTAAGGCAAGTGTTTATAAAGCGATAGATACATATATATTATAATATATAATATTAAACAAATATTATTTTAATTTGTTTATTTCTCGCTAAACCTTGCCTAAGCTCTAGCATAGTTTTTATAGTTTCTACTCTAAAGAACACTTTCTGTTTAGTTCTGCAGTTAGAGTATCTGCAGTGCGACTTATCACTCCACGATTTTCGTGCTTTATTCGATTTTTCTAGTTTAGTTGCGCCGTTTCGTTTGGCTTTCTGCTTCGTCATTGAGTAACAAGACAACTATAAAAGGAGAAAGAGAGTGAGTGAGAGGGAGACCTCAACCAAGTAGGGTGGCTTGGGGGTGTCCGCCTCTAGAAATTGACAAGTTTCAACTTGAGTGTGCACAAGGGGGAATGGGGACTCCCACTCCGGCTACGGCTACGGCTACGGCTTGAGGTTGTAGCTGTAGCTGAGCTTGTCTATGGTCATGTCTGCGTCTGTAGTGTATCTGTGTCTATGTCTATGTCTATGTCTATGTCGATGCGGGCAATGGCTGCCAGCTGCCAGCTGCTGCTGCTGCTGCAACGCCCATTGCTGGCACGCCCACATTTGCTGCAGTGGCAGCGACGCCTCGTTGGGTTCGTTTGGCTCGTTGCTCAGAGTTGCTCAATTGCTTGCCTTCAGTCTCGGCTAGACTCAGTTCCCTCCCCAGTCCCCCGCCCATCAAAGGCAACGCGTCGGTCATTGACTCAGCTGGGCGCACTGCAATTTTCAACAAATCAGACCCCACGCCCCCCTTTCATTGCCAAACCCACACCCCCGTGCCCCCGTCCCAACCTGCCGATCCCCGCTTGCAATTGTCCATGGCAACTAAAATTCAAAAGCGACATGAATTTTATACGAATTTGTTGAATGACAGCCCTGTGCGCGGCAAGGGGTGTGTGTGTGTGTGTGGCTAAATTATTGAAGAAATGATACACAGCCCACTGTGCACTGAGTGGGCCCACTGTGCACTGTGTGTGGGTGCCAGCGAGTTTGAGCATTGATTTTGGTCAATGGCCTGTGGCAGGCAGACAGAGTGTGGCAAAGTGTGTGTACGGGTGTGTGTCTCTCTCTCTCTCTCTCTCTCTCTCTCTCTCTCTCTCTCTCTCTTTCTATCTCTCTCTCTCTCTCTGTGTGTCGGCGACTGTGCTCATAATCAAATCGCTTGGGCAAAAATCAAAGAACAGAACGCTGCAGAAACTTTGCGTTGAAATGTTTAACGGTGCGTATGATTAATCTCAGCACTGGGCAACTTTTAAGTGGGCACACCCAATGGACACAACCCCAACAAGAAAAGCCAACAACAAAAAAAAACCCTAAAACGAGGCCACAGAGTGGGCCCACTCTGGCTGGCTCTGGCCGAAACTTGACTAATTGCAAATTAGCACAAAAAATTGAAATTGAAATGCCTGACAAATCTCATGGGTGCTGCGTGGTACTAATTGCGAACCGGTCTCTGGAGTAGTACGAGGCATATTGATTTTTTTTTTTTTTTTTTTTTTTTTTTTGTGTTATGCTACAGGCCCGAAGACAATGCACGACAGCTCCCTAGACTAGGCGCAGTTCCAGCAACAGTCCCAGTCCCAGTCCCAGTCGCAGTCGCAGTGCCTCGTTGCAAAGCTCTGCACATTCATTTGCATAGCTCTTCAGCAGATTCTCCCATACTTTTTTTTTTTTTTTGAGTGGAACAATTGAATTCTCCGACAGCTGCAGCTGTTCTCTGGCCCCCCGCCCCACAACAAAGCCAAGCAGGCTGTCAAGTGTGTTCTCCAATGCTTCTGGCAAAGTCAACACCTTTAAAAAGCAACCTATTTTGAGCTGACCATAGTATTGGGTGGAAAATGAGTAGGGTAAAGCTACAATTACTTCAAACTTGTTGACTTAATTGGCATTTTCAAGAAATGCAAGCAATATACAGTGTTTTTTTTTTTTTTTGGTTTTAGGGTGACCATATTTTACGAGTTTTATGGGAATTAGGGAGGATGTCTATGGTCTCATTACTCTCATTTCCCAACAGCTTAGAGACCCGTATGTTTATTTTTGAATGGATAATTATATTAGGGTGACCATATTCTAAGATATATATAAGCATAACCAAGCTATAACTCTAGAACCCTTCTAGCCCATGTACCCGCACTTTTTTTGTATGGATAATCATATTAGGGAGACCATGTTCTTTGAATATATATAAGCTATAAACAAGCTATAACTCTAAAAATTGTGCCTGGCAATGCCTGAGCCTAAGGCAAGCGCCTGGCATACCCTTCTAGCCCATGTACCCGCACTTTGCAAAGCATTAGGCATACCATATACTGCGCCTGCTATAAACTGAATTTCTAGTTAAAAAAAAAACACCCTATTAAGGCCAAAGTTAACCCTAACTAAGCACGAATTACTGTGCATACCGTTAACACTTCAGTGCATAAACCTTTGTCAAGAGTGTGTAGAAATTTAGCAAATTGAGAGACCTTTTTTTTTCTCCTAGACTCCAAAATACCCTCAGACAGGACAGGTGTGTGTGTGTGTGTGTGTGTGCAATGACCCTACAATGCGAAACATGTAGAGCGTATAAAGAAAACACATTTACTTGGTAATCAAAATCTTGCGCAATCTTTTCCAGAACACACAAAAGAAATCCATTTGTATGAAATTTCACAGCAGCAGCCGCAGCCACGCAGGGTATGAATTCTTTGACATACCCATTGTTGTGTATTGTCTCGACTGAGAGACAGACAGTCAGACGCACTCAGAGAGTGTGAGTGATGCAGCCGTTAGGTTTAGTGACTAAACTCGACTCTTGACCCGGCCCGAGAAGGCGGGGGGAGGGGTGTGGGTTACCTTGACTTGGTTTCGCAGCGCAGCGCACGGTTCGCTGGGCGCAGCTTGTTTTTCGATGCGCTGACGCTTCGATATCCTTGAACCCTGCGGAGGGGCAGGGGGGAGGGGGGTAGCTGAGGAGAGAGACATTTGTTTACACATCGAGGCGAATACTTTTCGTATAGGCTGTGAAATGTATATATATATTCGCTTGTTTGTTAGTGCGACGAGCACATTTGCATTTTTCGCTTTTTTTTTGTGGCTTTTTTCCTCTGGGTCACAGTGAACAATAACAAAAAAAAAAAAAAAAAAAAAAAAAAATGCCACGCACCGAGCATAAAAATGAGAATGAGAAGGTTGATGCTGAGTGAGCTGCAATCTCATTTAAATTTTATCTGCTCCCTTCCTTCCGCCGCCGGCCAAGGATTAGGCTGGCTACATGAGTCACCAATTTGTCAGATTAAAAAGACGCGACATAATAAATGTCGCACGAATTAATTGCCCTGGCAAGGGCAAAAGTAAAGCTCGTGCCTAATAAATTGCTATTAAAAATGAAGTGCCCCATTTTGAGAACAAAATGGGAGAGAGAAAGGGAGAACAAAAAAACCAGAGAATTAACGATGGCAACGACAGCAGCAGCCACAGAAGCAGCAGCAGCAACAACAGCAACAACAGTGTCTGCCATAAGGACGCATCCAAGGTGAGAACGTGTTAATTTTGCTATATATTCATTTAAAAATCCACCTGACACACTATGCGAGAAGAAGCTAAGCACTCCCTGACATTGACAACTGGTAAACAACCAAGAGTAGGAAAGGGGAAGGGGAAGATACTTAAGCACCCCACTTCTCAGCTACTATATAATACCAATGAATAATCTCTACACACACTCCCTATGACGTTAATCATTCAGTTGAAAATACCTCTGAATACCTTTAAATACCTCTTCAGTGTCAAGTGCAGTGCCAGCTCGTCAAGCATCAAGAAGTGGGTTGATCCATTACTTTGAGCCAAGAGCAAGATGGGGCAGCGGTAATGAGCTAGGAGATACTATAGCCATAGATGGAGCATTGTGAGAGCAAACGAAGTGAGCTTAAAGAAACCCAGTTCATGTGATCCTTGAGGCTTAAAAAAAACGAAGATTGTATTCTAAAAGAGCAAAAATTGATGAGTAATGGGAGAAAATATTATTGAGAGATGGATAACAAAATTAAAAAATTAAAATTAAAAAAAAAAAATTTTGTTGAAAAATCATAGGGGGACCCTTACCTAGATTTAAAATATCGAAAAATTTCAAAATATCCATTTTGCTATTTTTCAAATATAGAATCACTCAGGTTGTTAAAACATAAACAAAATGTCATTCCGCGTGGAAATAGTTTGATTTTTAAGAAAGTTACAATCGGTGCAAAATGCGGGTACCAGGCCTGTTGAGGGTGATACTTGTCTAATTTTTTGACCATTTCGACATGATTTTTTGGCAAAAATTAAGTATCTTTTAAAATCGATTTAAATGATTGTTTAGTACTAATTTTGACCTCCGCAATCGATTAAAATTAAAAACTCGCGATTCCAAACTAAAAAAAAAAAAATGTATTAAAAAATCATAGGGGGGACCCTTACCTAGATTTCCAAAATATCGACAAATTTTAAAATATCCATTTTGCTACTTTTTTAATGTAGAATTACTCAGGTTGTTAAAACATAAACAAAATGTCATTCCGCGTGGAAATCGTTTGATTTTTAAGAAAGTTACAATCTGCGTAAAATGCGGGTACCAGGCCTGTTGAGGGTGATACTTGTCTAATATTTTGACCATTTCAACATGATTTTTTGGCAAAAATTAAGTATCGTTTAAAATCGATTTAAATGATTGTTTAGTACTAATTTTGACCTCTGCAATCGATTAAAATTAAAAACTCGCGATTCAAAACTAAAAAAAAAAAAAATTTCTTAAAAAATCATAGGGGGACCCTTACCTAGATTTCCAAAATATCGAAAAATTTTAAAATATCCATTTTGCTTTTTTTTAAATGTAGAATCACTCAGGTTGTTAAAACATAAACAAAATGTCATTCCGCGGTGAAATCGTTTGATTTTTAAGAAAGTTACAATCGGTGTAAAATGCGGGTACCTGGCCTGTTGAGGGTGATACTTGTCTAATTTTTTGACCATTTCAACATGATTTTTTGGCAAAAATTAAGCATCGTTTAAAATCGATTTAAATGATTGTTTAGTTCTAATTTTGACCTCCGCAATCGATTAAAATTAAAAACTCGCGATTCAAAACTAAAAAAAAAAAAATTTCGTAAAAAATCATAGGGGGGACCCTTACCTAAATTTCCAAAATATCGAAAATTTTTAAAATATCCATTTTGCTACTTTTTTAATGTAGAATTACTCAGGTTGTTAAAACATAAACAAAATGTCATTCCGCGTGGAAATAGTTTGATTTTTAAGAAAGTTACAAACTGTGTAAAATGCGGGTACCAGGCCTGTTGAGGATGATACTTGTCTAATTTTTTGACCATTTCGACATGATTTCTTACTCTTGCTGTTAGCATAAAAAAGCCTTCCCAGAACAATTAATAAATTGTCAAAATATCTCAGCGATTATTAAATGAATTTATATCGTAAACTAGCTAGAAACTGTTGAATTAACTCTAAAAAACTTTTCTAGAAATAAACTCCTACTAATCGCCCAATTTGAGCTTCGTAATTTCCTCTAGAAAATCGACAAAGTGCCTCGCTTGAGAGATGGTCATACAAAAAAAAAACTCACCGAAACTTCCGGGAATTCCATCGCTTTTGTCATGGCAAAACGTTTTTGAAGTTTTTGTTAAAGTTGCCAGTCGAAAAAAAGAAAATGAAATATTGAGCATTGGAACGCCACAAAGTAGGATGGGCACCCTGCAACTTAATTGGACAACCCTTTCAACCGTAGAGGGAGTTGACTGTTTCCCCCTGTCCCCTGGGGGGGGGGGGGGGCATAATTCGTGAGCTGCCTATCGATGGAAGCTTAAGTCGCGGCGCTGTCGCACAATTGAAAACAGGCGGCGCGTGCGGCCAGCTCAATGGCTTCTCGTGTGAGAAACTTGCGGTTGAAAATTTACACCTGCGCAAGGAACAGGAAGAAACAAAAAGTGGAGAAGAGAGGAAAAGAGAAGAGAGAGGAAAAGCGGCAGGAACAAGTCGGGGCTGGCAACATATTAAGTAAATGAGGAAAGCAGCTGAATGTGCCTAATTTTGTGGGCGAATAGGGGAAGCGGAGTACGAATACTGCTTGGGCTCACGAATATAAAACCGTAATATCCGTCAAGTTCTCAGAAGCAGAAACGCTTCAATTACGCTAAGGAAATGATAAAAAAAAATGTATACAAAATTTAAAACAAGCTTTAATTTATGCTATCTTATGTGCTTAAGGGTTTTTAATCTCTGGCTGGGATTTCAAGCTTGCAAATGTTACGCTGCGTATTTTAAATGCTCTATAAGGCAAGGTTTAGTTAAGATCCTAAAAAAATATAATTCCAAGCTTTACGCCTTACAAGTAGTATCATGCCTGATACCACTTGAAGATCTCAGATTAAAACTCTCAATCAAAAAAAAAAAAAACAGTTTAGGCGCCCACAAAGCTCCTGGAAGCGATGTCAGTATGATTAATGTGAAAAGCTTCGGAAACAGAAAAAACATTAAATGTCGCTTCGGGTTTCGAGAACCGATGGATATTTTATTAGATTTGAGCCGGCTGACTTTGGCTTTGCCTTTGCGTTTTAAGTCCATCAAATGCTGCTGGCAACCTTCATTTTTTAATGCCACAACGCTGTTATTCATTAAGTTTAATGAGTTCATTTGAATTTGAGCCGCGAGAGAGAGAGAGGAAGAGAGAGAGAGAGAGAGAGAGAGTGAGGGAGGGACAACAAGTCGAAAATGGCCAATACCAGCAGGGAAGGCACTGGGGTAGCCAAAGGCGAAGCCAAAGTAAAAGCGGACGATTTGCGGACGACAATTTTAAAAGGCTTGAAATTGAAGCAAGTCTACGGGCTAATTGACAGCCAGGGAGAAAGAAGCCTTCGCGCTCCGCTCTTCTCCAGCTTCAGCAACATTCCGGCAACTTTCAACTTTCAACTTGCAACTGGCTGCTGCCGCCTGCCACCTCCTGCTGCCATGCGACTAATTCAATTAGGTTCGCTAATTTCGGCTCTATTAGCTGACAAGCTGCTCTGTTTGTTGTTCAATGTGCGATACTTTTTATCGCGCACTGTCGTCGCCCAACGACAGAAAGAGAGAGAGAGAGAGAGAGCACTCAACACTTTCGCAATCTAATCAGTCGAGAGTCGTCGAGTGTGGCAAAGTGAGACCTGCTCGAAAGCCTCCGCAAAGCTACTGAAATTTGAAATCTCTTCTAAGCATCACAATGGACACAGACACCTTCGAGATGGCATTAACGGGTGTCTGAGCAACGAAAATATTTGATTTTTCAATTATAAATGATTTTCCAGAGCTTCTCCGATTGATTTTACTGGGTGTGCATGCAACGAATGAAGTAAATTTGCTTAAAGCCAACGCTGCGTATGATTAATATTCGAGGTAAGAAGCTTTAAAATGCAATATAATAGCAAATAGTTATCCAAATCTTTTAAAATTTTAACAGTAGTCAAAAGAAATACTAATCTATGATATTGCTGAGTTTCCGAATGATATATGCAACGATAGCGTATTTTAATTTCCACAGTCTCGGCCTCAGGTATTTATTAAACGCAAATATGTACCGGCATAAGTGTGTAAACAGAAACACACACACAGCGATGCAATTAACGCATTATAAAGTATATGCACACACACACACACTATATATCATATACTACCTGACATAAGAGTATATACCATGTAATACACTCTGTGCTTTGAAATATTGTAATTATTGGACACGCCTGACGAAACTTTTCGCGTTGACAAAGCTGTGACAACATTCTCGACATTTTTAATTGCCAGCCACAGCAACAGGCATTTCAGTTGCACCAACAGCAGCAACATCAGCAACAGCAGCAACAGCAACAACAACAGCAGCAACAATATGTACAACAACAATATGAACAACAAATATGACAACAACAAGGAGAAATAATTTACTCGCTTTACACGCACGCACAGCACAAACTTTTCACATGCTAAACTTTCGACTCAGTTTGTTTGTATACCCTGTATATATAAGGCGAATAACCCAAACGGGAAGTAACACAGCTGCAACTTCAAGCTTATAATATTTTATATATATATTAAAATAATAATAAGAATTAAATAGTTATTATTTTAATTTAAATTTCTTTGCATTTTTTGTGTCTTTTTCACAGAGTATCTACCAGTCGTGCACTCTATATATTATTTATATTGCTGCTTGGCTTATGTAGTATAAGCAGGTGTATATGCACATACCCTTTCCGACTGGGTTGCTTGCGTAGCGTAGTTAGAGCTGGCAACAATTCGATTTTAATCGATTTTTATGTTTGAATAGAAATCGATACAAATTAAGGGAATTTATATTAAATTATGTGAAAAATATAAACAAATACATGTTGCAGACAATTTAGCCGATTGACCTCGAATTGAAATAAATCAATATCGCTGCTATCTGCTTTAAGCAGAACAGTATAAAAACTATATTATTCCCTTTGTATAAAGTGTCTTTAAAGTGTATCATGCATTTTCCTTTCCATTTTTTATTTTCCTTTTTTTTTTCATTAAGAAAATTTCATAAGGTAGAACGTGCGTGCATACGGGAGAGAGTTTTATGATGCCCCACAGCGTCGAAAGTTGGGGGAAGGGAAGTAGGAGCCGGGGGGGGGGGAAGGTGTTTGGTAAGCGTAGGAGCAACATACGAAATGTAGGCGCAGGCACGCTTCCATGTTTGCTTCTATGCTACATATGGAGTATAGTACGCAAAAGACACGGAACTGGGGAACACTTTCGAGTAACACACACACACACACAGAGACACACACACACACACACACGCACGTGCTGCAGCGAATCGATTAAATTTCCCTAATGCCAAACCATAAATTTTCAGTTGTTATACCATTGTCAACGACCTTTCAACCCGAAACACACACACACACACACGGAAAGCAGAAGAAGCAGGAAGGAGCAGCGAGAAGTGAAAGGAAAAGGAAGAATTATGTCTAACATAGTCAGTTCAGATGACTCTTTATCTGAGTTAAGTGCCATACTATGAGTGTATTATATAAGCATATATGTGTCATTTGTAAGTGTGTGTGTATGTTTCTTTTTTTTATGTATGTTATGTTTGTCTTTTCGTTTCTTTAAGCGTTTTCTTATGCAGCTATGCGGCGGCGGCCTGCTGGCCCTAACCCTCCCTGTCATTTTCTTCTCCATTTGAGTTTCCCCATATCGCCCGCCCCTCCCACTCTCTGCATTAGCTCCAGCGAAATGAGAGATTTGTGCGGAGATTTACGCGCTACACAAAAATGAACTTGTGTAAATTTATGTGCATTACAAGCACAAAAGAAACACACACACACACACACACACATGGAGTATACAAATCTCGAACTGCTCGAACGCCTCCTCCACACACACACACACACAGACTGAGGGAACACTAAGTAACTAACGCCATTAGCCGCTTAGTTTTCGGCCAGAGCTTTTCCTGCTGCTTTTCCATGGTTTTCCTCCGCTTTCCCTCACTGACTCCGTTGGCATTTTTATTGCTGCATTCCTCAGAGCAACATCAAAGTATCCCTAAGAAATCTGCGCTTAAGTCGGCTTTGCTACCAGCTGCATGATCCCAGCTCACACACACACACTCACACACACACACACATGCCTGGCTACACTATTAATTTGTGCCTGACATAAAGCAGAATGACACAAAAAAAAGGCAATAACTTTGCCAGAGAAATAAGTTTAAAGAAATGTCCCAAATATCTAACGAACTGACCCGCAGTGTGAAGGTAAACCTTCCTCTCTCTCTCTCTCTCTCTCTCTGTCTCTCCTTCACTTCCGGTCGCGCAGAGGCGCCTCTACTTAGCCATCTAATTGTGCTAAATCGTTTGAAGTGCGTACATAACAAGCTCGTACTACTATTGCGTGCTTATCTATCGATTAACGAATTTCTCGATATCACTATCGGGTGGGGCGCGATAACATGTGTAAGATAAGTGTAGTTCGTATGGCACGTTGTAAATTGTAAAGGCAATGCAATTGTCTCTCAGGTTTTCGCAATTTTATTTTGATTTAATTTGCATTTTCCTTTTTGATATTTTGCAACACTTACTCCAATTGCAATTTCAATTTGTATTATTTTCCCCAAAATCTATGTGTTTTTTCCTCCTTTTTTCAAATTTATTTCAATTTCGTAAATGTGTGAAATATATGAGAAATAGCTGGTAAATCGCTTACAAAGTGAGTTGTAAAAAATTACTTTTTCCATGCGCTGAAAAGTAGGCTATGAAAAATATTATAGAAATACAACGCGTATACGCACTGTGGGCATATAAATTAAATAATAAATTATGAATATTTATATGCAATTTTCGAGTGCACGCTGAATACACTCATACAGGGCACTTGTGATTGCTTTCAGCACTTATGAATATTCAAAGGCAGCTGCTGTGAGTTGTCATTAGCAGCAAAGAGAGAGAGAGAGAGAGAGAGAGAGAGAGTGGGAGAGAGTGGGAGATAACATAAAAGGCAAGTTACTTGTCTCACGTTTCTTGCCTCTTCTTTTTCTGTGTTTCTTCTTGCTTGAGAGAGAGAGAGAGGGAGAGAGAGAAAGGGAGGCAGCATCAACACCTGCGACCTACCTCAACTTGTAGCTTGTTAATTATTTATGCCCGCTGGCGTGGTCACCCTAATTAGAGTAGGGTATTTGCCAGTCGGCCCTACTCCTCGCAATTGCTGCAATTTGCTGCTCTTATCGCCGCTCACACATTTATTAATTAAAAGAGGTCACAACTTGCGACTCGATTGTATTTGTCAGCTCAAATTAGACCAGTATTTAGCCCACACACACACACACACACACA
Organism: Zaprionus kolodkinae; assembly: GCA_018901885.1. Lineage (NCBI taxonomy): Eukaryota > Metazoa > Arthropoda > Insecta > Diptera > Drosophilidae > Zaprionus > Zaprionus kolodkinae. Next base: position 27,599,169 of record JAEIFM010000181.1, read on the forward strand.
CACACTCAGGGCACACACACAACGAGAGTAAAGCCAAAAAGGCGGCCAATAAAAATATTATTAATATGCCAACAACACACACAATACTCGGACTTTTTGGCATACGCCTCGCTGTCGTCCGCTGCTGCCGTGTCGTGACACACACACAGCACACACACAGCACACACACAGCACACACACACACACACACACACACACACACACTGGCACACACTCACCCATCAGCTGGGTGTGTTTTGGCCATAAATTTATTAACTTAGTGTCACATTTAACGGCAGCTAGCGTACTTCTAGGACGCCCACGCTGTCCCATCGCCAGCCCCCCCCCCCTTCCCCTTTAAGGCTTCTTCTACCCCCCCTCCCCACCCAGCTAACCAGCAACAGTTTGTCCCACTGGCCACATCCCTCGTCCCGCGTCCCTCCTCCCTGTGCGCTGCCAAATTTAATACCAACAAATTGCTTTAAAATGCACTTGATAATGCCTAATTGATTGGCCGGTTGAGCGTGAACATTGTCACTTGCCTTGTCAATTTGTCAGTGCGTCACTATGCGTCACTGCCACACTGTGTCAATTTGTCAATTTATCAAGTGCAATTCGAGCGCAAAACACACACACGCACACACACAGACACACAAATTTCCGTCTGCCAATTATTTCGATACGTTGGCAGCGACGGTGCGCCCCAAAATGAAATATATCGAAAATTCCGCTAAATTTCAAGCATAATTAACACACACACTCTCGCACACACACATAATTATCGCATGCTACAGTTGTCAAAAGCCATTTGAGGTAATCGAGTGGAAACATAGAAGAGATAATGTACTCGATCCTATGCAAAAGTCAAATAAATATATTTATTATTGGAAAACATTTCTAAACTGAATTTGAATATAGAGCAAGGAATAATAATATTAATAAGATAAGCACTCATTCCAATTTTAATTAGTCTCTTAAGTTCATTACAATTTTAATTAATCTCTTAAGTTCCTTAGTGACTTTTTTGTGCAGTTTCGATAAACTAAGGAAACATTATCATAAAATTTCAGGCAATTTATATATTTATACTTGTAATTCACTGATTAAATTTATGTTTATCTTAATAAACAATTTATGAATCCCAACTTTTTCTTTGAAACAGTTTTTTTACATTTGTACCGCGTGGGATTTAAAGATTTAATCAAAGTTCTACGTATTTGTGTTAAGCTTATTTTTGTTTATGGTTTCTTTTTCTTTCACTGTGGAATTAAGTAAATAGTTTTCTGCATAATAAGATAATGTTAGCTAAAGCAAAAATTGCACATTTCTTTAAGTTTTCCTTTCAAAAAAGTTCTTAAGTCTTTTTTGACATAAAAATCCGCTTGTATTGTATTAAATTTATGCATTCCTTTTTAGGCAATTTATTTTTATATTAATGTTTTTGTATTCTTATATATATTCATATATTTTTTACTATATTTTTTATCAGTTTATCTTCACAACTATTGCCTTTAAAGAGCCATTCTCTTTGCATATAAGAAAATGATTATTTTTTTTTGGATTTAATTTGGTCTCTTGCTTTTGTCACAAGACTGTCAAGCTCTCAGTTTCATTTCGAGCGAAAAAAAAACTGACGCCCACAACAAAAAAAAAAGAAAACAAAAAATAAGAAGAAGAACGAAATTAAAGAATTTTTTATTTAATTTTGTTCGTAAGTTTTGTCGTGCAGAATTTTCTTCGAATTGGAATTGCGATTAAGATTTGGATTCTCGCTTAAAGTTGGTTTTTAATTTCAAGATGATATTTTATACATACTACTGGGAGGGAAGGCAGAAGGAGCAGGAGGAGGAGGAGGAGGTGGAGGGGTCACCTGTTGTCCGTTGGGGTTCACAGTTCTTATCGCGCCCATGGTTGCACACAAAACACAAAACAAAAAAAAAAACAGACCGAGGCTACTGTGCAGTCGATCCATTCCCCCGAATGGATTCTTATCGCGATGCTCGTGGTGCGAGCAGATGTCGAGCTCAAATCAATTTCCCAGCTTGTGATTAGTGCGTCAATATATATGTGTGTTTAGTGATAAGGCAAGTGCACAACATACACACACACACAAACACACACACACACACACAACATAACTTACATTGATCGTCTGGTGCTAAAAAGATTTCAAATTGGGCGCGCCAAAAAAGCGTTGCATGCCGCACGGGGCGCACTGCGAGCACAACGGGAAAACAGAAACAGAGTACACTCAAAAAAAAAAAATATTGTTATTTGTTATGTTTTGTGGACTTGGACTTGGACTTGGACTGCCAGGCGCTATCGTCTAGTCCCCTTCTTCAGCTGTGGCGGAACGAACTAACGGCAACGCAGTCTCGCGACCAACTGAGGCGCCCCAAACGGCAGCAGCAGCATTTAAGAAGCAGCACAAACAGCCGTCGCGCTGCTGTGCCCTGCTGCCCGCCCTGCTGCCCGCCCTGCTGCCTGCCCTGCTGCTTGCTACAGCTGTAGGAGCACTGCTAGACGGAGGAGAGGATGGAGGGTGCGGGAGCTTGTGGAGGCACCAGCCGGCAGCAAGCCGGCAATGATATCTTTTAAATGGCTAAAATGACTGTTAGAAGCCAAAGCTTTTGAGCTTTCACAGCTTTTTTTTTTTGTTCGCTGAGCTTTTGCTGTCCTTTACTCGCAGCTGGCAATGCTATTTAGATGAGAAGAGCATGGTACGAAGAGTACTCGGAAAAGTGACAGCTGCTCTTAGCTCTACCAATACTCTTAGGCTCTCTCTTTTTCTCTCTTTCTCTCTGACACTCTCTTTTTCTTTATCTCTCTTTCTGTGCATGACAAGTGTCTACAGGGCTGCACATGCTAAAAATGGAACTAGAAAAAAAACTTATATAGGGAACCAGCTGAAAATTGAAATATATAAAAGCATTATGAACTAATTTTATTGTTTTAGCGGGCAGTAGTAGGCGCGATTGGGTACTCAAACTAACACTCTAATACATACGAGTGCTGAGGCAAAATTTCCTGAGCGTAGCACTTATAATCCTTGAGATATAAGCGTTCATACAGACAAAATCGCCTGTTTGAGAATATAAATGGTTTGTGGCTTTGTCTGCTTCTGCCAATAGAACAAGCAATATTTTAACGCCTATTTAAACCAGTAATTCAAGAAACAAGTATAGTATATGCCCTGAGGAACTTCAAAGAACTGAAGTATAAACATTGTATAAAAGAATCAGTACATCTTTAAGATCATCCCTGACCAGCCCTCGAGCTGAGGCTGTTCTGCTCTCAAGAATCAGTAACAGCCATCATATTTTCCTAGTATATATGTATATGAAGTTTATATTTAAAATCGACATACTTAAACAACTATATTACTAAATAGGTGGAACTATATTATTTGGCCACACAACGCTCTCGATATAGTCCAAATAGGAGGCGACACGTGTGTACAGTCCCGGCGTTTTGGTGGCACAGCCAAATCCAGATGAGATAATTCCCATAATGCTGAATTTATTATTCAATTTATCGCGCTCCAATATCAACGGACCACCGGAGTCACCCTGACAAGCGTCGGCCTTTTGTCTACGCGTATCCGCAGCGCAGACCAGAGATTTAATGACACCCTCTGTGAGCAAACGTTGTGCCGTCGGCTGTGTATCCACAATGGAACTGTTGCACTGCGGCAGCGGTACAATCTGTAGTGGGGCACGCAGCAGTATTTTAGAGGTGGAACGAGCTAAATGGAGAGTATATCGATAGTTCAACAATAATCATAGATAATCGAGGAGATCTGTAGAAGTTAAGCCAAACTTACTGGTCTGATTCATAACACCCCAGCCGGCAACAAAGAGCTGTGATGATGCTGGTGGATCCGAGGTTTCGAGTTCCAAACACGCCGGATATACATTCGAACTGATCGTAATTTCCCTGGCTAACTCCAGTATAGCAATATCATTGTACTTGGCTTCAGATGTGTAATTACTGTGTATGGAGATATTCTACAAGATCAAAAAGAGATTAGTTTATATACGTGTATATACTATGGATTCATTATTCGATCTGGACTCACCGTTATATTGATATCCTGGTAACTATAATTCACTTTCTCGATATCCACAGTGCCCAGGCGTACATATGTGGGTGTATCCAGGTTCACACAGTGCGCCGCCGTCAGAACGTGACGTTTTGAGATCAGCGAACCACCGCAACGATACGCAATCGTACCGAACGAGCTGAAGGCTATTGCCGCCATATGCGGATAGAAACCATCACTCACCGGTATACCGTCCAGAATATGTGGCTCCAGTGCGGGTTCACTCGGTCCATTCTCCCAAATGCGACAGGCTAGATGGGAGAGAGAAGGAAAAAGAAAAAGAGTTAATAGGATAGATTTCTAAGGGTCTGTCTGTATGAACGCTCAGATCTCAGAGCCCATAAAAGCTACAGCCACCAAACTCTATGACAATACTCCAATCCTAAATTACTCTAATACTCACCTCTCGCTGCCGGTCGATTGGGATCGGGTTCGACATTAACGCGGGTTGTGGGCGTGGGTTGTATGGTTCGTGTCGTCGTTGTGTCCCCACTGTAAACGAAGGAGAAGAACAGAAGATGGGGAAGAGTGTGAGTATTGAATTGTCAGTATAAAGACTCTACATGCATATTCTGAGGCCTAACAAAGTCATGACAAACCCCAAAACCTCAGTTGAACCGGTGCCCAGATCATTTGCATCAACCTCATCCTGCGGAGGTTCCCGGAATCGAAATGGTGCCCAGGGATCTGCATCGTATGGTGATATAGTTGTGGTTTTGGTTGTGCTCATTGTGGTTCTTGTTGTTGTTGTTGTTGTTGGGATTGTGAAGGTATCGACCTGTCTGGCCGGCTGAATGTCCATGCCCTGCTGACGTAGTCGATCATTGACTAACTTAATCAAATCATTGGGATCCTGTGAATCAGCTGGAATATCGCCCGGTCGGGACCTTTCTGAACCCTGCACTGGTCTCGGCTGTGAATCTGTTTGGAAATGTCCTGGTCGCGGCCCGCGCCCCATTCCCAGCCCTGGTCTCATCTGACCAGTGAAATCCTGTGGAGCATCAGGAAAACGACTTGATGGAGGCCCACGTCCCCTGCCTGATCCATGGCCTGGTCTTGACTGGCCCGTGAAATCCTGTGAATCGTCTTGAAAACGACCTGGTCGAGGACCGCGTCCTCTGCCCTGTCCTGGTCTCCACTGAGAGTTGAAATCCTGTGAATCTTCGGGGAAAAAGCCAGGTCGTTGACCACGTCCCGACTGAGAGTTGAAATCCTGTGAAGCTTCGGGGAAAAAGCCAGGTCGTTGACCACGTCCCATTCCTGCTCCCTGCCCTTGTCTCGACTGAGATTGGAAGTCTGGAGAATCTTCTGAAAAACGCCCCATGCCTGAGCCTTGTCCCGCCGATGGTCTCAGTGATTGCGGTCTGTTGATCACCTTTGGTTGACGATCCGTAGGCGGTGCTGTACCCAAAGGACCCATGCTCTGAAACTGTCCCATCCAGGTAGGTACAGGTGTTGTGAGCGGCTCCGGCTCCTGAGATGTCCAACCCATGTCCATTCCACGTGTGCGTGATCCAGCTGGCTCTGATCCTGGCGGCGATCGCATCGCCTCATGAGTAACCAACGGAACCATCACATTTTGATTAGGATCAACCTGGAAATCGGGCTGAAAGACCTGCTGGGGCTCAGGCTGTAGCTGTGGCTGTGGCTGAGGCAGTGGCTGTGGCTGGGGCTGGGGCTGAGGTTGAGTTTGCGGTTCGGGCTGTGGGGGATGAAGTAATTGCTGAAAATCGAAGAACGACGAGTCGTGATCCAGCATCGATTCATGCTCCGTGGTCGTAGCCAATGTGGTGATCGGAGCACGAGTGGTGGCTCTTGTGGTGATGGGCTGTGGCTCTTGTGGTGTCACCTGTCTCGGGCTGCATGTAAATTAGATTTCATATCAATTAGACTATCCCATTTCCAAAGTGGAACATGCAATAACAACAAGAACAATGAGAACAACAACAACAACAACAACAACAAAAACTGCAGGCACATCGATCACGCAGCGGAGGCGAAGGGCAGCGGTTCGGGGCCGGGGGAGACAACCACAGTAAGCAACATAATATATCTATATAATTCCCAAAACATCCACATACCTTGAATCTTCTGGACAGCACTCTGCCTTGGGACAGCAAACGATCTCCTCCAGCGTTCCCAAGCCACACGAAGGTATCTCCTCCCCAGTGAGTATACCCATCTTGATGTATTTGTCCACATGTTGCTCACACTGCGACGACAGTCGACAGATGCCGGGCAAGTTAGGCTTCACCGTACAGGGATCTCCCTCTGCAATGATCGGTAGAATGAATAAAATAGATAGATGACGATGTTGATACAACATACCATCGAGTGCCTCCAGTTGTGGCAACTCAAACATGTGGATGAGCAGCAGTCCACACAGCAGGCGGGCCAATCGGGCACAGACACCTCCTCTTCGACGGACTCTCATTGTCCCTGAAGGCGCAACGCACCACTCAGACTGATCGCAACTAAAACAACAACAGGGTTGCCAGATCAAAGCTATATTATCGATAACATTAGTATGTACAAAAAATATTGTGTACACATTTTCAATGTACCCAAATCGTAATGAATGCTTGAAAACTAATGTACTCATTAATACAACAAAAATGTGTGCAGTATTTTTTTTTTACATATGTATATTTAAATACTGAGTTTATTGATCGAAAGCTTTAATTCTCGTCAATCAATTAAAGGCATAAGTGTGTATATTTTTGTTATACTCAATATGTAAATATAAAGAAATATAAAACCCAGCTACTTAACGACTAACTTTTTGAGTTTATTGACCGATTCTTTTTTTTTTTTTTTTGCCAAAATATATACTTATGTCTTAAGTGAAGGTTTTATCTTAAACTGGTTGAAACAAACAAGAGAATATAATCCGTATATACCATATATTATTAAACAAAAAAAAAAAACAAGGGAGCAAGTTGAAACAGAAATTTCTTTTCATTCCTTGTTATCAACAAAACAGATTTTACTGAATCAAACACATAGTATTTTAATGTTATACTATCATTTTAGATTTGGTTCAGTTTTCATTATAAAACTGGGTTAATTGCCCGTTTTGCAGATAGTAAAAAAATGCCATTCGGACTTCACAATACCCATAACATAGCACAAGTATTTTTCAAGATTATGTCTTTAATGTGTTTCCTACAAGTCGCTCAGCCTTGGCTGATAGCACAGAACCTACAATTGACCCATTTATATGTCAGAACAATAATAATGAAATATAAAAAAAATACCTACGTCGCCTGTAATCTGTAAAATCCCAGCATTAAAAAAAAACCACATATTAATACAATAAGAGGTACAATCATAGTAACGATCCTCTATGAAAGTTCCCCTAAGAGATAGTACATTCAAGTTTATTCGAATTGTGCGAGCTATGAATCATAATGCAAACTATTCTCTATTCTATATTGCCTGTAAAATTTCTCCCCATTTCGAAGGTGAAAGAAATACCACAAGAATAGAATGAAATGGGTACAAATTGTTTACCAGAGAGAAATGGGTACAAAGAGAGAGCAATGGGATCGTAAATTATACGAAATTGCGATAAGGATTAACAAAAAAAAAAAAACAAGTTTAAATCGTGATATGTTTAAATTAAAACTGTATTCGAAATGATTTCAGATTGTTTTAAATTATATACTCCCTTATATACCATATGTACTACCCATCCATCCATTGTCCCAATCTCTGTAGAAACCTGAATAAGAGCAATTTCGCAGCGATTTAAATATGAATTTACGACTTTGCCATTATCGCTGGTACCATAAGCCACATACAAATCGATGGATCGATTTGGTATTATAATCAGATAACTATGCTCAAAAAAATCCAGACAATGACGTCACACCACGCCGCCACACGCTTAGCCCAAAAGGGAATTGCACTTGACGTAATCTCTGACTGCAGCTCATCATCATCAGGCCTCATTATCATATATATATATGGTATATGGTATACATTGGATGATAATAAATGTTTTGTTTGTACTATGTATTTTTTTGGTAGATGAAATATGCATTATAAATGTTGTATAGCACAGCAGCTCAGAGCAGCTTATTATCAGACAAACCTTTGACACGCAACGTTTTTTGTAGCTTGGCGATTGATAAGCGGCAAATAGAGCGAAAAAAAACGATAGAGAGGCAGCTGCAGTTTTTTTTTCTTTTTTTTTACTATTTTGCGTTATTTTGTTTATATAAAAAAAAGTATCTTAAGTTATTCAAACACTTCGATTTGAAAGAGAGCACACAAAGGAATACGAAGGAGAAAAAATGCAAACAAAAAGGGCAAGATCGACTTAGAACACAAAAGGCAAGAGAAAAATACAAAAAAAAATAAATAAATAAAAAAAAAATAAAATAAAATAAAACCGGTGCCGGACGCGACGCGACTCGACTCGTTTTGTCCGCTTCTCGTATCTCTTTCTTGTCTAACGACGCTACGGGGTAACGTGGTACCGCGCGGCAACGCGTCGCTTGGGCAACTGAAGCTGAGATTAGAACCCGAAGCCCAGAAGCCCCCAGACTCGGACTCGGACTCGGACTGGGGACTGGGACTCGCGTACGCGTACTCGATGTGTCGGGCTTCGGATACAGAGCGGCGACCGTGGTCATTGTGTGGCGATGTTGTCGTTGTCGTTTCTTCTTGATAGCGAGCGTTGAGCGTTGAACCGGTTTGAAAAAATATTTTCAGCACTTTGCAGGTAGCCCCGAGCGTGTAGGGGCGGCAGGGGCCCCGTTCACAACTTAATAAATAAACAACCTAAAAAAAAAAGAAAACAAAAAAACAAAAAAAAACAACTCTGATTCAAGGGGAATACACAGCCGGAGACGGAGACGGAGCTGATAGCGCACTGAGAGAGCCAAATGCAAAGGCAAAAGCATCGATCGCGTCGGGTCTCGTCCGAGGCACTTCCAGTTCTTGGGTTTGTCCCCAAGATCGCATCTTCCTCCGGTTTTTTTTTTTTTTTTTTTTTTTTTTGGCGTCGCCTGCATTCGCCGTCGTTTTTCGCCTACAGTGGGCATTCGATAGAATAGTGTTTCCAGTCGAGTGAACTTGATAAAAAAATATAGATAATAATAATAGAGCAGGCAGAAACAAGCTAAATACATGCATGTTCTTTGTACGATTTTATAATTATACTGATTATAATTATATAGTCTATAATTAGAGCAAAGAATTTGCAATGCAAGAGACAGAGATATATGTATATGCATAAAGGGAATGATAGAATAACCTACGGCCAAGGTGGGCGTGGCAGCTTAGTTTTGAAATAAATATGAAGTAAAGAAATCTTCTACCGACTTTGAAGTCTTTAGCTTCTGAAGTTCCTAAGATATCGTGGTTTATATAGACGAACAGACAGACAGACAGACAGGCAGACAGACAGGCAGACAGACAGACAGGCAGACAGACAGACAGACAGTCAGACAGACAGACAGACAGACAGACAGGCATACAGTTAGTTAGAATACAAGAATACACCACCCGAGACACCCTGTATGCCATTTGATACAGATCGTGCTACGATAGCCTCTCAGGGTTGTCAAACTTTTGCATGAAACTGATAAACCAGATTCTACATACATACTAATACCCTCCAGCTTAGGCAGCCGATGAACTCATTAATTAAGATATTATTAATGCGATGCCACGATCGATGTGAATGTGAATATTATTGTTCCATAGGTTTGATGAGAGAACCTGTTCTAACTAGGTATGGTACTCCCATTGAGTGGGAAAGCTTTATTAATTGATTTCAGATACTGTAAGTATGAATATGTATGTATGTATGTATAGTGTATATCGTATGTTCAATATAAATATCAAGTATTTCTCAGTGTATTCGCTTAAAGATAAGAACTTAAGATCATATTACGAGCATAGTAGAAACTAAGGCTAATCACATTTTAAGGAGGAAGGTGGATAGTGGAAACACATCGCATCTTTCAGAGTTGCAGGTTAACAAACTCGACAAGTCGCCGATCCAGTAATGTGGTAAAATACATCGCTTGGGCGCTACAATTACCCCCAGTGGGCGTGGCAACAGCCATGACACAACGTGTACCATCGGGACGCACCAGATGCAGGACACCGCCAACGACAGCAGGGCAGGGAGCACATGACGCCGCATTGGGTATGTTTCCAATAGGCTGACGGGGTTCCAGGCACAGATGCCGGGCGGGCAGATCGGGCACCTTGCTGGCTCCACCGATGCCCTGACAGGCGGCAGTGGGCAGCAAACGCATGGGCAGCTCGTACAGTGGGCAATCGCTGTCTGCAAAAAAAGGAGCAGGAGCAGGCATGAGAGGAAGAGCAGGGGGGGGGGTATACGTGTATGTAGAGGGCACAACCTACCCTTACTCTTGGCCCAGGCACTCACGACCAACTGGCCGCGCGTCTGACCGCGTGTCTGATCATAGAAGCTGCATATGGGCGCCTCGTAGTGTGGACGCGGCTGCAGCATGCGCAGCACAGCCAAATCCTCCCGATAGATGGACACGTGCTGCAGTAGAAACAGATAACTATAACCAAGTGTTAGAGGGTGAGAGTTGTAGACGCACCGATATCTCCACCAGATCATCCTCATCCTCATCCACATCCCGCATATCGGCAACACCAAAGACCGCATGACTTGGCCGCCCACAGCCGGCGGCGGTGAGCAGCAGCTTTGGGGTTAGCGCCACCGCTGTGCAGCGATGCACATATCCATCGAAGGCGGCATTTGGAAATGCCAGCGCTGCCAGATGCTGATAATGTGGCAGCAGCTCATCCGCGCTTGCCAGAGAGCGTGAAGTGCTTAGTGCAGGATTCGGAGCAGTTGCAGCAGCAACATCGCCAACAGCCACCTCAATGTCATTGCCCACACGCGTCGCAGTGGATATCTGGCCACGCGGCTGGAGGGGCACACTCATGGGACAACAGATGATCTCCTCGAAGGTGCCATCGCGACAGCTCTCCACATCGACATCACGCAGACGCTGCTGTGCAATCAATTGACCCACACTCTCGCACTTGGACACCGCCAGGCATGTGCCCTCATACAGTGGCGTCCGGCAGTCAGCGTCCTTGGTGCCCGTCGTGTCGGCCAACACAACGCTATCATCCCCCGTGGCGTATGGCGTCGTTTGGGCCACCGAATGCTGCAAGTACTCGCGATTAGTTTTGAACAGGCTAAGCCAGGGCGGAGATTTAGTGGAGCGTGTTGTCGTGGGCTTGGATGTGGTCGTTGTTGTCGTCGTCCTGGTCGTCCTGGTCGTTGTTGTTGTTGTTGTTGTCATTGTTGTTGTGGTGTCACCCGGTGAGATGCGCAACATTTGCTCACCGCTTGTATCGATCGGACAGCAAATCTTCTCGCCGCGCACAGTATAACCGCAATTGAGTACGTTCTCGGGTCGCAGATGTCCACTGCGGATGAACTGCGGCACTGTGCTGCACTGCTCCGGCAGCTGGCAGCTGCTGCGATAATTTGGCGTCGGACAGGGATCGCCAACTGCAAAGAGAGAGAGAGAGAGAGAGAGAGAGAGAGAGGTAGAGAGAAGGAAAGATCAAGCCAGAGATCGTTCTAGTTGAGAGAGTGGGAGAGACTTGTCCCAGTACGCACCCTCCAGATTAAAGTAGCCTCCGCTGCAGCAGCTCAAACAGAGCACGATCAGCGTGTTTATCGCACAGGTAACTCGCAGCGACATATTACAGATCCGCACACGAACTGGACGGGCGCCTCGCTCGCGCTCAACTGTCGCGCTCTGCCTTGCGCCAAGATCGTTTGGGCAATCGGTACAGGCAGCAGCAGCAGCAGCAGCAGCATCAGCATCAGCCGCCGCAGCCGCCGTCAGCAGCGACGGCGCTTCAGTCTCTCCGCCTAGTCCAACTGCAAAAGGGGTCGCTGTAACGAGCGCTGCCAATTTGGCCGCAAGCAGCTAGCTAAAATATACAAAAAAAAAAAGCTGTTTGGCGGGAATTCACACACTAATCCCGTTTCCAGTGGCGTCACTTGAAAGCCTGGGAAAATGTACAGTTCGTTCCCTATGTGTCATCCATATTTGCATTAAAAATTGCAAAAAAAAAAAAAAAAAAAAAAAAAACACTCAATAAATTTTAAATAAAAAGTGTCGTAAACAAAAACACCGAAACAAATAAAGTCATATATTAAATATGTATACCCTGCACTTGTTCGCCAACTCTTTCTACATTAACTAGGTTCCTTATACATATAAATATTTTTTTTTTTATTTTTTTGCTCTACTTTTGATAGTTTCTTCTTTATAGCATGATAAACAGCAGTTCAAGCAAACTGAATCATGATATCTCATGATATCTAAATTACATTCATTGTGCCTGATCTATATGCGGTTCTACTCAATAAGCGCGGGCAATCAAATTTCGGTAGATTTAATTATTTCCGCGAAATGCCCATGTCACGTAATACTAGCCGGTTTTAACAAGTGTTCGTGGAAGGCATTATGAACTCTACTTGCTCATTGAATAATAATCCATTTAAAATTCACAATGCATTTCTAGACTTATGCAATGGAAATAGATGTGTACTATGTACTAAAAAACAAACTTAATTATACATATATCAATCATAATAATAGTTATATACAAAAATCATAATTATTAGTTTCTAATGGAAACTACATGATCATTAATTAACATTTTAAAATATGTATATGTGCAATATATCTTAATGACTTTAACTTAATTGAAATAGGTTGCTTTTTCCATAGAATATTAAATTTAAAGCATGCTTTTAGGCTGCCTATTCATTACCAAAGCTTTTGTCGCTTCGGATAATGCCTTCTTCTTCAGCTTTAAGATCAGTTCTCAGATCACAAACACACAGACACACACACGCACAACACGTGCTAGCTCGCACGCACACACACACGTGACGCTCTAGAAGTAAAAAAAAAAACTCCAAACCTATTAAATTGCAATCTTGACTCTTAATCTTCAGATCTTCAGTCACATTCGTTGCCGCCGCTGGCAGTGTGCAAGATGCTGCTGCAATGGCTGCTGATCTTCATCGTCGGTTTGCTGCTGGGTAACTATATACGCCGCAAGAAGCGCATGCTGTCCACTGCATCCCCGGCACAGCCATTGCCCAATGCAGGCGAAGTACTCCAGTCTCCAGGCGAACGTGAGTTCGTATATTATGCCTCATCGCTGGCTGACGTTATCCTTGATTTGATTGTGCAGGAATCGTGAGCTTAGCGCTTGAGAATTTTCGTAAATATGGCTACATATATTGCGTGTGGATCTTTGAACAGTTGGCCATCGGCTCCATCGATCCCCGTCTCATCTTTGGGCAGCAGGCAGGCAGCGGAACTTCTTCCCTTGCAGCGTTGCCGGCGATCGCAGGTGAGAACAGAGCACTGGAAAGGAATAATATTAGATATAAGACTGACCAAGTTGCAATGAATCGAATACCTGAATATAGATATATCGAGATTCAATTCTCGCTTCTCATCTATTCCACAGAAAATGCCATGTCCTCCGTGCAGGCTATCCTAAGGTCAGTATACAAGTCCAGAGATTGCAGAATTCCCATTGTCAAACCTTTTTTTCCTCTAGACCTACAAATATGCCCACTGTGCAGTTCCTTAAACCGCTGCTGGACAGGAGGAACGAGGTGTTGATACTGACATTGCACGATTTTATGGAAACTGTTATTGGGCAGCGACGTGAGGCACCCACCACGGTTCCATTGGCGTTACAGCTCTATGACGAACTGGGCCACAAACGTCTGGGCCAGACTTGGTTGGAAGAACTGCTACAAGCTACGCTAAGAATATGTGAGCAGGAGGAGGATGACGACACAAACAGCAGAGGCAACACGCTTTGCCTCTATGAGATCTCAGATTATCCCTTCGTCCAGCATGGTGAAGGTGATGAGGAGGACAAAGCACGCTCCATGCCCGCGCTCGAGCATTTGGAGTGTGTGCATCCGCATCCACCAGAATCGATCTTCGACTGCAGCCTGAAGGAAAACATGGAAATTCGTGAGTTTATGCAAAATCATAAATCCAAAGGCTCACCCATACCATTTGCAGGTGGCAAACTGATTCCTCTCGGCACCAACAACTGCATCATTATGGGCATCTATGCCCTGCTGCGCGATCCTCACGAATTTGATGCGTACCAGAAGCTTCACAAGCATGACAAACAGTCGCAGCAGAAGCAACTGAAACCATACACAAGTCCCTTTGCCCATATACTAGCATTTGCGGCGGGTCCAAGTAATTGCATGGGCCACAAGTACGCAGGGCTCCAGATGAAGTGCGTCATCAGTCAAGTGCTGCAGAACTACAAGCTGCAACCGCTGCCATTGCGTCCGGCGTCCTCCAGTCCCTTCGTGCCGCGCTCCCTAAGCCATAAATAAATTAACATTTGAAACAAATAGAAACAAATACATATAATTACTATGCACAGCTTGCCATTTCAATTTGCTGCCGTCAGATAAGGCAACAGCTGTTCTCTCTCGCTCACGTTCAATTTCACTCGCTCTCTCACTCTCTCTCTCTCTCTAAACTGTTTTCTGTGTCGATACCCCTTGGTGGCAATAACAAATGGGGTATATAAGTATTTTACAAATTACATTTTTTCTCTTTGCATATGTAAATCTATCGCAAAGATAAAACATCGATAAGCAGAAATTGAAAAAAATTTGCCTGCAATTATCGACAAAAATATCGATTGGCGCGTGTGTTGCAATGTCTATGACAAATAATTATTTGCATTTTGCACTTGCACCTTAAATACAGGGTATTTTATCTCTCGATCACCTTTGACAGTCGTTAAACTATTGTCGTGTTTTTGTTATGAAACAATTTGAGTTTGTTGTTTGCGCGCATAGCGGGTAAATAAGTTTAATTTGCTGCGAACATGAAAAAACAGAACAATTCATGTTCGAGATGCATTTGAATTCGATTTGAAATCGCAGGTAAGTTCTATACATTTTTTTCTTCTAGTTTCTAGTGCAATTATGCAAGTCAATTGAACAGAAAGTGCCGTTACATTTGGTGTAAGACTTAAGATTATACAATATTGTATATATATTCTTATTATTAAATACTACACATACTTGAGAAGATTTGAACCATGACATGATGACAGTAAACTCTGAGTGTATACAATAATTTAGATACTATATATATATGATATATATTACAGCTAATGGATCTGCCAGAATGTTGCTAACTTTGATAGCAATCGCATTGCTGCTGCTGCCACTGCGCTGGCTGCTGCTGCTGACGCTGCGGGAGCAACAACATCGTCGGCAACTCCATGGACTGGCACCCAATGTCTCACAGGTGCCGCTGGTCGGTGCCATCTGGCAGATGCGACACTTCCAGCCGGATAGTAAGTCTCAAATCACGACTAGCCCACTTGCCCATTGCCTGACTAACTATGAATCCATTGCAGATCTGCATGAAAAATTCGGCGAATATGTGAAACGTTTTGGACGCAGCTTTGTGGCCACCATTTGCGGTCGCATGGTGATGGTTACCGCCGAGCCGAGACTAGTGGATGCACTGCTCTTGAACAAGCAGCAGCTGCGCAAGAGCCTGGTCTACGGTACACTCGCCGGCTGGCTGGGCAACGGTCTGCTACTCAGTCGCGGTGAACGATGGCATGCAATGCGCAAGATCATCACGCCCACATTCCACTTTAGCATACTGGAGCAATATATCGAGATATTCGACAGGCAGTGCAATGTACTCGTTGCTCAGCTGCAGCCGCTGGCGGCCACCAACACAGGAGGTGGTGGTGGCGCCATTAACATCTATCCCTACATGTGTCTGGCCACGCTGGACATCATTAGCGAAGCGGCCATGGGTGTCCACATCGATGCACAACTGAACAGAGACTCACCGGTGGTGCAGGCTGTCAAGGAGTAACTAACATTAGTATACTAGTGAGATTGGATTTAATCATGATGTGGTGATACCATTCATTGCTTGCAGCGTCACCAATGTGCTGGCCACGCGTTTCATGCGTCCGCATCTATTGCCGCCGCTGCTGTTCAAACTGTGCTGGCCCAGTGGTTATCGCAAGCAGATCGATGGAGTACGATGTCTGCACAAGTTCACAGATGAAATCATTGAACGGCGACGCCAGCAACTGATGCAGCAGCAGGAGGAGGAGAAGCAGTCGGAAAGGCCAGATCAAGCAGCAGCCAAGCCGACAGCCAAACGTTCGGCCCTCTTGGACACATTGCTGCAGGCCAGTCTGGAGGATGCACCACTGTCAGATGCACAAATTCGAGATGAGGTAAACACGTTCATATTCGAGGGGCACGACACGACCACCTCAGCTGCATCCTTCTGCCTGTATCTTCTGTCACGGCACGCCACGGTGCAGCAGCGTCTCTTCGATGAGTTGCATTCGCACTATGGTGCCGATGATGGTGCCCGACCCGTTGTCTACAGTGACTTTGCTGCACTCTCCTATCTGCACTGCGTGGTCAAGGAGTCGCTGCGTCTCTATCCGCCCATACCAGCTGTGGGACGTGCTCTGGAAAAGGATTTGGTTGTGGGTGAGTTCAGGAAATCACAATATACAAATTATACATATTATTACTGACTTGGCAGATGAGGCGCTGGTGCCGGCGGGCACTAATGTCATTGTGCTGCTGTGGCAAATGCTGCGCGACGAGGAATACTACCAGGAGCCACAACGATTTTGGCCCGAGCGACATTTGGCCAAGAACGCTGCGCGTGACACGAAGAGCGTCTCCAGTTACATACCATTTAGTGCCGGTCCGCGCAATTGCATTGGCCAGCGGTTTGCGCTGCTCGAGCTGAAGACAATTGTGATCAAAATGCTGCGTCACTTCGAGCTGCTGCCACTGGGCCAGGAGGTGAAGCCGTCAATTAAAATTGTCCTGCGCTCTTCGACGGGCGTTAATTTGGGCTTACGAAGGCGATTGTACTTGAAATGAGCGATAAGAAACAAAAAAAGAAGGCATATCGATAAAATGTAGTATGGATCGATAACAACGTTGGTACTGCGTAGCGTTGCCACCTGTTTTCTTTTCATTTTTTTTTTCTCCCCAAAACAGACAACTGTTCCTGGGAACAGAGTGTCCCTATTATTATTATTATTTATATTAACCGCCCAACTGAAGGCCATTAAAAGCACCCGATTATATATATTTATATTTTTGTGTTATTATTTATTAAATTATTTCATTTTGTGGCGGTTAACAAACACAAGTACAAGTATTTTTTTTGTTTTTACCATTTTTGTAGATATATATAGAGTTAACTTGCTCTTGCCCTAAAAGTGTTCACACACGTGTCCGTAACATATAATGGATCTACTTAGTTATATATGCATGTATATAGTATATATGTATATATAATACACACAAAAATAAACAGTTCATATATATGTAGGTACATAAGTTTATTTCACTATTCAATTAGTCTAATAGTAATTGGAATTAATAATAATAAAAAAAAACAGTATAGAAAAAACGAAAGATTATACAATATGTGTGTGTGTGTGTGTGTGTGTGTAGTATATAAAACAAATGCATAACAAACATTTAACAATCGCGTGTGTGTGTGTGTGTATGTTTCTTCGTTCTGTTACATCAAAATTCAATTTAATTTAGTTTAGTTAATATATATGTATATATAATATAGACTATTGAAGTTACACATAGTATGTATATATATACATATATATATGTATATATGTATATTTTATATATTTGTTATTGTAAATTGTACTTGGCGCTTATTTTATTGTTGCCCTGAGTTAAACAACAAATAGAATTCGTAGTTTAGCTTTGAAAACCTTTTTGCATTCAAATTGGTGAGTTCCGTTCGCTTTTCTTCTTCCTTTTCTCTCTAGCGCTTCAAAATATTTCATATATATATATATATAGTTTATAACTAACATTTATTCACCTATTCAATGTAACAAATTGTTGGGAGTTAGATAGAGTCGGTCAGGGGATGGGGTAGGGTATAGGGTATAGGGTATAGGGTATAGGGTTTGGGGGCAGGGCACACTTATCTCATAGATCTCTTAGAGCATAAGACATTTAAAACATTTATTTAATATATGTATATCTATGTATGTATATATGTATATACTATCTGTAAATAGTAATCGTTTAAAATTTCTTCTTCTTCCGCTTCCGCTTCCGCTTCTTCTTCTTCCTCTTCTTTAACTAATTCCATTTAAATTATACAGATTTAAGTTGTAGTTGTAGTAGTTAGTTTAGCTGTAGTTCGTAACGCTAGCATTAAGATTAACAGTCTTTTATCACGTTTAGTTTGTAGTACGGACCCCATAGGCCGGGCCCATGTCTATGCCTCATAGCCATGGACGGCGGCGGCCACATGTGTGTGTGTGTGTGTGTGGGTGTGTATACACACACATATATATATATATATTCTGATTTGCACACGTAGTTATAATAAGCTAATAATTCTTGTATGTGTGTGTGTGTGCGTGACAATAGTTTAAATGAATTAACAAACACATTTGCACTATTCTCAACTACCAACTATGACCTATGTATGTACATATGCATGTGTATGCGTGTGTGTGTGTGTGTGAGTGCTCTCACAACATGCGATAAAAAAAAAAAAAAGAAATCAAAAAAAAAATAGGTGCAATAGTCGTAGTATACGTAGGTAAGTATAAAAATTTAAATAAACAGCCGCCGGGCGAGTCCACGACCCAATTCTAAAGTAGTTTTGTTACATGCTCACTCATTGGTTCGGTTTGTGTCATAATAATGTTGGGATCCATGTGGAGGGATCCCAAGTTCCCTTTTTCTCAACTACAGTCTGACTGTCTGTCTGTCTGTCTCTTTGTCTGCCTGTCTCTCTGTCTGTCTGTCTCTTTATCAATCCTCTACTCTGAACTCCCAGTCCATTTGTCTTTCGTTCTGTCTCTCTATATCTCTGTCCGTCTGTTTCTCTCTCTCTCTCTCTCTGTCTGTCTGTCTGTCTGTCTGTCTGTCTGCTTGTCTGCCTGTCTGCCTGTCTGTCCGTCTGTCTCTCTCTTTCTTTCTCTCTCTCTTTGTCTGTCTGTCTCTCCGTCTGTCTGTCTGTGTGTGTGTGTTGTATGTGTAGGCATGGAGTCGTCTCTAATACTCCAATCCTCTCCTGCACCTGGCGTTCCTTCTCTCTGCCCTCGGCATGAACTTCGCCACAGGTCGCTTTTGGTTTTCTCGTTTATCACATCAGCTGAAACCCCTTGATTTTGTGTTTTCTCTGGCCCACTGGTCTAGTGCGGCGACAGCTGTTCCAGATCCAGCTGATCCCCGCCAGCTGCGCTAGCAACATCACTGCTCTGCGAATCCGATCTGGCTTTCTGCTGCAGTTGCTCCTCATATTCGCTCTTGATGTTCACATAGAGTTTACTCTGCTTCTGATGCTCTTCCTGTAATGCGGTACAAAATGAATGCTTAATTATATAAGGAATCTCTAACGGAACTTACCATGATCTCATCAATGCGCTGACTCGCATCCGGCAGCTCATAGCGACTGCTCTGGTCCCTTAGCTGTGCCACCACATTGAGTTGTTCGCTCAGATTACGCTCGACCTGCACCAGCGAACTGGTTAGCACATCCTCGATCTCTGCTGTTCGTGGGTAAACACATATTTACAGGGTATAGAAGAGAATAAGGTGTAAGTAAGCAAAGGTATACTAAGGCGAGGTTAGGCCTTATCAATCGCTCAGCCCATTCAAATTATCTGCCAACTATAATTAATACTATACATATATATGCTATATAGAGCCTACGTAGAGTTGCATCAGCTCATCGTGTTTTGCCAATTGCGACCCGAAGTGCTTGTTCATGCATCATTAACCTGAGCAGGTGCAAATATTGGTGTCACGATTCGACTTTGGAGCATCGCTCTCATTGTTTTTCATAGCTTCCCATGTCATTACCCAGATTACCCAACAATAACTATATATATTTATAGACATACAAGTATATCCCTTGTAGTATAAAGCATGTAGTAATAGGTATTATCTGTTTTCCACGTTTCTTTTGACTGACAGACGACTGACAGTGCTCTGCGCCCACTGATCTTGATACTGAGCCGGAGTTAAGTGATCTATACCAGAAATTCCAACTCTCACTCTCTCTCTCTCACCTGTGCTGGGCATAAACCGTCGCTTGGCCTGCCTCAATCCCTCCTCCTGTCCGCCTTGTCCACTCACACTGCTGGCGCTACGCTTGAGATTGCCCGCCGTGCTGCCGCTCAGCACGGTCTCCGGTGTTAGAGGACCCTGACAGAAGTCACAGTCCATGTCGCCGGCATCCAGGCAATTGCAGCTATCGAGCAATGTCGTTGTCGAACTGGAACTCGGGGATTTGACCTGAATGGTAGCCGAATGCAGGCCACGCAGATGCTTGGCAGCCGTCACATTCACCACACTGACACTCTTCGATATCGATGACTTCACCGACGATGTCTCGGGCGGCACCAGCGCCAGCGGCGGTGTTTTGGCACTGCTAATGCCATGGCCAGCACTAAGACGCGCCTGTGCCATGGAGCTCTCCTGATAGGAATTCTGTGAATGTGAATGCTGATGATGCTGCTGCTGGTGGTGCTGATGCTGGTGCTGATGCTGGTGCTGGTGCTCGTCGTGATGCTGCTGCTGCTGCTGCTGATCGTGCAGCTGATGATAGGCGTTCTGGTTAAACGAAGCCATACTCGCTATGCCATCCTCTTCGTCATCATCATCAGCCTCCAATTGATCGAACTCATGATCGTTGCCATGCTGTAGATTCTGTATCAGGCACAGTACAGCCTTCTCCAGCTGGGCGGGATGCTCTGAGGCGGGTACATCCACCGTTGACTGTGGTATTCGTGTATTTATGATAACCGAAAACTTCTTCTTCATATCCTGTACACGTCGCTTGCCCTCCTCATCATCCAGCAGCGTGTTCACACACACAAACGAATGCACCTTGTTCGTCTCCTTGTCGATCTCTAGAAAACCCTTGGACTGCAGATAGATGATCTTGCCGTTGCGTGTGAACAGGCGATAGGTGGACTCCCCATACGAGTTGTTGCAGTCATACACTATGGGAATGCATAAAGGGATCCTTTAGTAGAAACCACCGAGAGAGAGAGAGCGTATCAGCTCGATCGATCACTTACTTTGACGCAGCGCCACGATCACCCATCGCACATCATCGTTGTGCATGAAGGTAAACGGATTCAGATTGCGCACCTCATCCGTCATATAGCCAGCCACAATGCCAATACGTTGATCACAATCAATGATCCTGCCATCGATCAGATGCCTGGTACGATACTCCAGCGTATTGGCATCGAACAGACGATTCACGATCTTGGGCGGTCGTATAATGCGGGCACATGCGGTCAGTACCTGTAAGAGATTATACCAGGTAACATATGAGTTGTATAGTTCGAGGGATTCGCTGGGAATACTTACAATATCATTGCCGCTAATCGTATGCAGCGGTATGGCATCGTCACGCCCCCGAGTCCTTCGTATCAGCTGCAGACTGGAGCTAAACGTATTGGAGCGCACACAACGTGGTGCGCCATCGCTGCGTCTAAAGCAACCATCGATTTTAACCACCTCATAGGCGGTGGGTTCCGAGCGAGGACCTGCGCGCGCCAAGCTGCAATAAAGGAAGCAGTAAGGATGGGTTATCCTTCGATAAACGATCGCCTATAGGCTTCACTATCTCAAACAATTCAAAAAAACTATAGCATAAGCACAAGGCGTAGGACTGTGGAGGGCAGTAACCCCCATAGTCGCTAATTTAATGCTACGATACGATTGAAATTCGAAATTAAAATAGATATTATAGATAGCGTACTATATATCAAAGCATAAGCTAGCAGCTTTATTACGCCGCTTTAAAATGTTGTTTATATGATTTTCTCCTAGACCCTATGCATGGTAACCTATTTATAAAATATACTAGAGTCGGGTATAATATACAGCAAGCTGCACGTGAATTTTCATATCTCTAGCTCTCATTATAACCAAGATCTGCGTGTTCATACAGACAGACAAAGATTTTCACACTTACCGCACACGAAAGCTCCGCTTGTCCGCTTTCAGCTTTTCATCAATGTAATCCTCCTCAGATTTACTACGCAGTCTGGGCTCGCCACCACCCTCACCGCCATCGGCCCCATCCGCTGAGTGGGTATCGAAGAGATTCTCAAGATCAGTGGGAATGAGCTGTTGCTTGAGCATTTCATGATCATCAGGATGTGTTATTTGTAATATGCTCTGGCCATACAGATCTGTCTGACAATGGCCCAAATGCTGTTCGATGCTGGACGAGATGAGCAGTATCTGGCCGTGACAAGTGACCGCCAGAAAGAAGCTATCGAGCATCTTCATCAGGGTGTCTGTAAAGTGAGGACGCGGTTCGTGTAGCATCAGGCCGAAGGCTGAAAATAGATGGAAGGAAGGACATGACACTGTTACTATCTACACTGTCTACCCCAAACTGGAAATACCAACAGGTATCCTGGGTGCAATCTCTACTCACCATGTTGCAATCGCAGCCCATGGGCAGCGAAACGCAGCACCGCCGTCTTATCCACACGTCGCGGTGACTCTGCCACATGTGGCACCATGGTGGATAGCTCCTGTATGGATCCATTGAGCTTGTCACGTCGATTCTTCTCCGCACGGTTACGCGCCTCGCGACCACTGCAAAAAAAAATAAAAATAAAATAAATAAAAATAAAAAAACAGGAAGTGCAGGGTGATTAGTCACGGTGATATTGACCAGTTGAGTCGAGTGCATTCAGTGGGGGGAGGGGAGGGGGCTGGGTGGATTGTATTGGGTTGGGTCTGGGTGCTGTAATGCTGTTGTTTACCCATAGAGGGCGCATGACAAGGCACTAAAATTGCACACACACACACACACACACACACAGAGAAGCCTGATTGTGTGTGAGTGTTTTTCCATTTTATTTTTTTTTTTTTGCATTTTGCATTTTGCATTTTGCACGCAAAAGAATACGTGGGGAATGACAAACGGGCTCAATAGCTGTCAATAATTATCAACTGAAATTAGACGACGCCATAGTGCATAGTGCAGTCGACGCTGGCAGCGCAGCAGACGCTGACGCTGACGCTGACGCAGAGTTGAGACGGCGCCGTTGGATTGTCTTGATTGGCGCCTACTACGACTAACACTACGAGGAGAACCTGGTTAAATGTATTTATTGTTGCTCTCCCTCTCTCTCGCTCTCGCTCTCTCTCTCTCAGTCTGTCTGTCCGTCTTGTTTCCCATGGGGCGTATGAGTAATTCATACGGAAATATGATAAAATTGCGTTCGATTAGCAATGGCTGCCACTTTGTTGCAGTTGTTGTTGTTGCTGCTGCTGCTGCTGCTTCTGGCTACTCTACCCCGCAATCAAGTGATGTAATTTATTTAAAACGCAATTGCAAAAGAACAGAGCAGAGCAGTGCAGAAACTGAACAAAACAGAACTGAACAAAAAAAAAAAAAAAAAAAAAAAAAAAAAAATGTAATAATGCACTCGCAAGTTCTCGCAATACTCGCACAAGTGCGAAACGAAAGAAGAAGCAGTAGGAGAAGCACCAGCAGGAGAAGCACCAGCAAAGCCAACAACAACAACAACAACAACTGCAATTCAATGGGAATAGAAACAACAACAAGAGCAACGCAAACAACAAAATCAAACACATGCAAAAAGCTGAAAAGGCGCAAAACTATATATCTTACTATGTAACTTACACATATTTACTTAAGTGCACCCAATCACGCACACACACACACAGAGAGAGAACACCCTGTAGCCCGTTAAGGGTATCTAAACATACATACACATATCTATTAGTTAAGTTACATTAGATGCATCTAGATAGAGCTACACTTCGATTAGCTTCTTTTGACGTCAATTGGATAATAATGAATAATTTACATATACTACATATAGAGAATGCTATATCAAGCTAATCAAATTTATAATTTTAATATATATAGTATATATGAAGTAGTAATTGAAATCAACTCAAGTGTGGGGAATATTCACAACTTTAGAAGTGGAAAAAAAAACTTGAAAGCACTTTCATTGTACAAGGTTAAGGCTCTCATTTCATTATCATTATTATTTATCATTTTATTTATTATCCTATCCTAAAGTCAATAAATAAATATTTTGTATATTTACTGTATTCATTTATTGGTTTTTTAGAGGTGTTAATTGTAATATATATATACAGCAAAAGTTAAGTATCTTGTAGTGCGATTTTAATCGATTTACTAGGGCGGCAAGGGGCGTGGCGAAATTAAAAAACAACCCTTACATTTCGGCAATATATAGGAGTTTTGGTACCAAATTTGATGACTCTAACTCCTATAGTCTGGGAGTTGTAGACGTTTATAGAGACGAACAGACAGACAGGCGGATGGGGAGACGAACAGACAAACGGATGTCTCCTGCTACCTTCCAACATCAATAGGTCATTCATTTTCTTGTTTATCTTAAGATATTGTATCTTACTCAAATTTGAAATATCTGTTCTTATGGTTATGTTTTCCAGAATGAAAACATATATAAATAGCACGTATTTTGATCTAATTTTTGTTTTGTGTCATTCAATCAATTTATAAGTTTATTATTTGTTTATAGAGTCCTCAGAGAGATTGTTTGCAATCCATTCTAATGTAGTAAATCAACATTGGGTTGTATTTAACACACTATCCACCTACAATAAAATAATGATGGTAGTTTACGACAATACCTTTGGTCAATATCATTGCTATAGGGTATTATATCACTGCGATAATGAAGCAGTTAGAAGTGGTACCATCGCAGTTAATTCCCAAGCATATCCTAAGTTCTAAGAAAGAAACTAAAGATTTTGTTTGTTGATTGGGTTTATTTTTTTGATAGGATAATGAAACTCTAAAGGTATTTAGTGAGGGCAACTCTAGTTGAAGTTAAAGACATAAAGTGCTGTCTGTGAACTGGGCAAAGGGATTAACTTGATTTTCCTTTTTTTTTTATTTATATTTTAATTTTTTTTTTTTTAATGACAAGGTCCCGAAGGCAGTTCTGAGAGTTGCAAGTGTCCTTTTTCATTTTTATTTATTTTTTTTTTTTTTGAGCTAACGAGATGAAAGTGGCAGCATTATGTAGTATTATCCCTTTTGCAATAACCTTGGTAGCGTGGCAGTGGGTGGGCTCATAGAAGAAGATGAGGTAGTGCAGTAGTGCAGGGGTAGGGCTATGGGTATGGTTAGGGGTATGGTTAGGGGTATGGTTAGGGGTATGGGTTGGGCTATGGTATCTGGTTGTACTGTTATGACGATGTTGCCCTTGAGACGTTCACTTTGTTTTCAATGGGTCACACTAAGTGGTCAGACGAGGAAGTGCAAGGTCTTGACGCCACTCGACGCGCCAACTTTGTAGCTGATTGCGCTTCGTTCTGTCTCTATCAATGCGAGCTATATAAACACACACACACACGCACACACCGAGTGGGGTATTTGTTTATTTAACATGTTGCATTTGCAGTTCCTCAATCTACCTCCCCATTGACACACTCTCTCGCTCTCTCTCTATCTCTATCTCTCTCTCCCTCTCTCTCTCTCTCTCTCTCTCCCTCTCTCTCTCGCTCTCTCTCTATCTCTCTCTATCTCTCTCTTTCTTTCTCTCTTCACTGTTTGTTCATTTGTTTTGAATGCGCAACAATGTAACGCTGCACACTGCGATAGGCGGTGCCGACGTCGACGCCGACGCTGACGCTGACTGTACTAGCTTGCAAGTACGCAGCGTCCTCTTTCCTCCGCCCTACGTCGCCCTCGCGCTCCAACGCGCACTCTATAGCTCTCTCTTGCTCTCTCTCCCTCTCTCTCTCTCTCGTCGGCCCTCGTAACCTTGACAGTGTGCATAGACACGCATAAGCCCATGAAGTATGGCCAGCCAGAGTGCTGCTCGACTGCTTAATACCCTAGGTGATTTTTTTTTTTTTGTATTTTTTTATTATTTTTTTTTTTTTTTTTTTGAAGTTATCGAAGTTGTAACGCTAATAGTTGGAAAATTTATCGATAATGATCAGCTTTCCAAGGTATTTTAATATTTAAAAGCATATATTACTCCATTATTTCATATATTGTCTGTTTATATACTCTTCATAATATCTAATATGCATAGTTATTTTTCTATCCTTTTTCTTTTATTCTAAATGCATCATTTTTTTTTTTTGTATTTGCAGTTTTGAGTCTTCTCCCTATCGTTGCTTAACTGAGCCTGCATTCACTCTATACATATTTTACTAACGTTGTTTTTTTTTTATAATATCAAATAGAACTATATTTATAACATTTTTTTTTCTTTAAACGACTGATGTAAAAACTGCTCCATGTTTAGTTCAGGGCTGTATAGCGATATCATAATCAAGATTTAATTTGGGAAACGAAGAAACTTCTGCCCCCATAAAGCTAAAATGCGTTATAATTGCACTTGACCTACTTAGTAAATGATTAAGTCAACTATTTATGTGGACAATACTAATTTCTTGCTATACTTTAATTCCCATCTTAGGTTCTTAAATTCAGCTGGAATCCCATCACTTGGCTTTCATAATTCTCATGGATTTTCCAAAAATTATATAGATAGTCTGTAGTGCTAAGCTGCTACTTGAAATCACGATTAGATAATGATGGGGTAAGGGCAACCTTGCTGCAGGTTGGTTCATCCAATCAAAGAGACACTCTAATAGTTACTAGAATATTTTAGTAGTATGTCTGGTATAGGTATATAACATATATAATAACATACTATATAGCGAAGACAGACGAGTAGAGAGTAATTACAATTATATCGAGCAATTTGTCCCAGGAGATGCAGGCAATTGAGCTGGGCGAGTAGGAGGAGGAGCAGGCGGAAGCCGGAGTAGCAGGGCAGAACAGAAGGAACTGTAGGTGGAGCAGCAGGAGGTGACGAGGTACCCCTCCCCCCATTTGGGTATTGCGTCTATTGCGTATTGTATATATATATATATAAATAAGGAAATCAATTCGGTATTCAGCATTGCGTAGCGAGCTTCTCCCTCTCCCTCTCTATCTCTATCTCTATCTCTTTCTGCTGTTTACGGTGTGCCAATCAAATGGCCAGGCTGCTTCTGCTGTTGTTGTTGCTGTTGGAAGCGACCCAATGCACGCGTGCCATAAATTTCACCAGACGATAACAAGAATAACACAACAATTGCAATCTTCAAGTGCAATGGGTGAGTGGGCGCTGTGCGGGGAATGGAAGGTAGCAGGGAGCCGGGAGCCGGGACCAAGCTGGCTTGTTTTGTCAATGGCCAACTGTGGCGCCCATTGAGTAGCCAAAAATAAACATAAAGAGGCCAAGACGAGATGAAGAAGCAGCGGCGTCGAAAACAACTTTGATAAAAATACATAAAAATAATCGCGGCAAACACGGCGGGATGTTTTTTCTTTCAAACGGGGTGGGGGAGCGGCAGCAAGGGGTGGCCCAATTAGCCATGTGGGTGTCTAGGAGGGAAGGTTCGCCCGTCAACAGGCTAATCAGAGCCGCAGCGGGCACACAAAGCTGCTTGAAATGTGGCCCAAATTGCAGGCACGGGTCACAAAGCTGAGCCAAGCAGGGGGTGACCTCTGGCTCTGGCTAGCAGGGGAGGGAGGGCTGGGGAGGGGGCTAGGGTATGTTAATCGTGCGCTCCACTTACCTATTTGAGAGCTGAAACATTTCCATCATCGTCTCATGCGGATGCGCATGATGTCCATGCGGCAACTGATGCTGATGCGGATGCCCATGCGATGATGGATGCGATTGCATATGCCCAGGATGACCAGAATGATGTCCATGTGCATGTCCAGGCAGCATACCAAATGCACCCGGCATTGGCATACCCATGGACACACCATAGTTACCATAACGTTCATAGCCATGTGCTCCCGCAGCAGTTCCATTGCCATATGGCGCATTGGGATACCACATGTTCTGATAGAAACCAGATGAGCTGGACGATGGCGCTGGCGGTGGCAGCGGCTGGGAATGTGTATAGCCGGTTGCGTGCAGTCTTCCAGAGCCTGTGCTGCTGCTGCTCCCACTTGGCCCTGGACTCAATCCATCCGTTCCACCGCCTGGACCCGGTCCCGTACCCGGTGAGGGAAAGTTATATTGAAAATTAGATGGCGGGCGCAACATAATATCGCTATTGGATGGCGTCGGGGATTGATAGTAACTATTTGCTGCACTGCCTCCGGTTGCATAATCCGAATCTGTGTAGTTCTCGTCTAGCTCCAGTTCCTGGTCCCTGCTTTGCGCCTCTGGCGCATCCTCATCCTCATCATCATTACACTGCGACCAAGGGGAGGCGAATCGCTGCTGCTGCTGCTGTTGTTGCTGCTGCTGCTGCTGCAGTTGCTCCGAGTCTGGCGGCTGGGGATCATCAAAGTAGGGAATGTCTGTTTTGAGATCTTCAATGTCCGCCGTTGCCGAATCGCTAGATTGACTCGAATTGGTACGCGTCGAAGGCGCCTTCGTCGGTCGCTTTAGGTAGGCATCGAGTGTGCTCATGTTGACCGGGAAGCTGCAGGAGAGGAAAAGAAAGAATTCAAGAGAAGAGTAAGTAACATATAAGGTACAATTTGTTTAAATTATGGCTAGTAGAGAGAGGCACTTTTCTGAAAAATTTCATATCTCTAGCTCTTTTAATAGCTGAGATCTATGCGTTCATACAGACTGTTAGTTAATTTTCAAGTTATTTAGACATATTTAAACAAAACTAACATACACACTATGGAGCAGGGGTATAGACGCACCTTAATGTAAACTTTGAGGTCGCTAACTCTTTTGAAAACCAAGATCAATGCATTCAAACAGACAAAAGAGCACACAGACCCTAATAAATGCGTAATTAATTGTATTGCCAACAATTTAATAAGTGCTTGAGTTTGCTAGGCTAGAGAGCGACCAGTGTGATTATTTGAAACTATCTAACTTCTATAATAATCAAGATCTATGCGTTCATACAGACAGAAAACCCCTCAGAATAGCGTACACGATTGCGTATTTAATTTTCTTTGCTTTTCCATGATATTCCAACAAAGTTCATACACCCTCAATATAATACTACAGATTTCAATGATGCTAACCTAGTGATATACCCCTTTTTCACTGCTTTTCAATTGATGCACAGTATCAACAGGTAAATGCAAGTAATACGATAAAGCGAAAGGGCAACAACAAGCTCATTAAATTTTGTTGAATTTGTTGCTCATCGATTAAATTTATTGTGTATCCCAAATTCGTAGTTTTTATAGTTTTTACTGCCCCCCAAGACAATTTAGTTTATTTATCATTTATTTTTGTATGATTCAAGCTGATGTTGTTGTTTTGTTGTCAAGTAAATAAATTGTTATTTTTTATTATTTTCTATAGACAAGCGAAATTTTTTTGCTTTTTTTTGTTTTTTATTATTTTCGTTTGTCGGGTTCTTTTTAGATCTATTTTTGCGCAAGGTTTTCGTATTAAAATAGCTCACAAATGAGTAGGGTGGTGGCCAGTGTGTATATACCCTGTAATTGCTAAGAAGACTCAGTCAGGTGCTGCCTTAAGGGCTTATAGGGTATGCACTAGTCGAGCACACACACACACACACACTTGTTGCTGTTATGGTATTTGCAGATTTTATGATTAGGCTCGTAAAATTCTAGAAGGCGATAAACGGACTTTCTGGACTTTCTGCGGTGCAGGGCAAATGGGGGTCGCAAGAGTGTTTTTTATTTGTCAGAGACATATAGTAGTTTCTATATAGTGGTAGTCACAAACATATACCATATATAATATGGTGTATATATAAGTATGTATGTATGTATATAGCATAGTATGAGCAAGTGCTGCCTATAAATAATACCAAAACTACAGATACAAGATACCAGGCACACACACACACACACACACCGAAATAGTCACAATACATATGTGCGTGTGTGTGTATCCAGATGATATCTCAGAACTATATTTATATTTATATTTACTCTTCTTTTGCAATTTATTTCTTTTGTCGTGTCGTTTACGATTTATATTTTGGTTTATTTATTTTTTTTTTTTTGCTCTCTTCTCTTCTTTTTTTCTGAAATAATTTTCCCTTTTTTTCCTCTTCTGTTTTCGTTTTCCGCATGGGCGTAGAGGTAGGGAGGGGTTGGGGGGTGTGGTATAGGGGCAGGTGTGAAGAGAGCTCTATGGAAATTGCCGCTCAAAAAGATTAATTGACAGATTGCTAAACGGATCGCACATCAGGCGATTATTGGAAGGTGGCGGGTCAATCACCCCGCCCCGCAAGGCGAAAGAAACAAAAATGAAAAAAAATAAATAAAATAAATAAAAAATATACAAAATCAAACAAGTTTTCTTTTGTTTTACGATAATAAAAGACAACGCAGGTTAATTATATTTTCTTGGTTCGAAAAAAAAAAAAAAACTCTACGGGTACGAGTAAATTTAATTAAATGTTAAGCTCTAAAGCAAACATAAAATCGAATATGGCGACTCGATGATAAATAGTAGATCGATGTTTTTCGATCGTCTCTCCAAGCTTCCTGAAGCTTCCTTTTGCGATTTATGAGATTACAGCGAAATACCATATTTATGTATACACACACACACACATACACACAGGTACACACACACACTCACACACACTTTAGCTGTCATTACGGTGTGAATAGTTGTTTAAACAATCTGTTCAAGACTCAAGCGCTACGGAAAAGTAAATAAACAACATGGAAACGCACAAATACTTAGCATGAAAGTTGAATTACAAGTGCAATTCGCAACGCCCACTTGCGTGTGGCATATGCATTTCCTAACCAAGTCTAATAATCCCAAAAAAAAAAAAAAAAAAAAAAAAAAAAAAAAACACTAGAAACAATCTAAAAGAAACATAATTCTAAGCAAACACGATACGCTTTATTTATTACACAATAATTTAAGTAAATTTCCACACTATCTCAACTTACGCATATTATTATGCAGAGTATACAAATCTTTATATACATATATGCAGTTAACTGATCGTACCAATTAAATCAGTTTGCCTGCTGTTATGATTAACATTATCAACATCTTCGATGGGAAACTTGAATAGAATATGTTGTTATTGCACTTGGCTCCTTGTAAATTGCTTTGGAGTGGAAAATAAATAATAACAATTTGTGTTCTTAACAAGTTATGAACTTGAAATAGAGGGAAATAACCATGGTCCTTACAGAGTTCATGTTTATGCGGAGTTTAAAGTGTTTTCTAATTTCGTATATCATTAAAATTCAGATCCTAAGCTCATGGATAACTGATATATATTTTCTTGATATAAATTGATATATATTTTCTTATATACAGTGTATAGCTTTTTAATATATCGCCACAATGATATCATATTATGTAAATGCAGCAGAACGTCCGAAAAGTATGCTTTATTTTTGTAGCAAGACTCGAAAAATTATGCTACGACTTCAAAACAATGTTGAGAAATAATATACATATCTCTCCTGAAGACCATGGCAAAATCTGTATGTGATTTTAATTACGAGATGTAAATACATATGTTTGTTATCTCTATGCGTGAATACAAATGGGGGTCAATCCCCTACGAGCAGAAGAGGCGCGTGGCGGAGTTAGAGATGGGCAGAAGTGGAGTGGGCAGGGGTGTAGGGGAATAGGGTAGGCGGTTTTGCAGCAACGAGCTCGCGACCATCATCAATCAGAATGCGAACAATTGAACTTGTTGTGTGTGTGTGTGTGTGTTCTGCTTCGCTCCATTACGCGAGAACATTCTCTCAGTTTGCATTGTGTGTGTGTGTGTGTGTGTGTGTGTGTGTGTGTGCATGTAGAGCAATTATAATCTTCAATACGCGTGAATACAGACATTTAACATGGAATTGCCTTAATAAGCCATAGACATTGTTGCCGCTCTACTGCTGCTCCTTATCTCGCTCCCGCTCTCCCACACTCTTGCTCTCTCCCTCTCTCTCTCTCTCTCTCTCCGCGCCGAGATAAGTAACAGTTACTATGGCGATCCCTTTGCTGCCTCCCCCCCCCCCCAACCACTCCCACAACTGCTCTGGCACTTAGGTGTTGTGTCTTTATTGTTGTTTTGAGGCTTAACCAGAGCAGACGTAGCGAAGAGAGAGAGAGCAGAGAGAGCGCATCACAATGACAGCAGCTTTACACACACACACACACACGCACACGCACACGCACGCACAGCAACAGTAGCAGAGCGGCGGAGAGAGAGAGCAATGGTAAAGGGTATGGGAGGCAGGTAAGGGCAAACAACAACGAATGGCGGCGGCAGCATGAAATATTAAATATTTATGTAGGTTAGGAACTGCCGCAACAAAAGTAGCAACAAGGGCAAACAACAATACACTACGCACACACACGCACTGTTACACACATACATACGTACGAAAAAAATCAATTTCACTTACATGTTTTGCGCTGTTTCTTATTTTTCTGCATGAAGTGCGCGGCGCCTTCTTCTTATTATTTGTTGTTTTTTTTGCTGCTACTGTTTGAAGCTTTTGCTATGGCTCAGTTGACGTCGCTGCTCTCAAGCTTTGACTGAGGCTGTCAGCTGAGGCGCTCTCACAGCGCGGAGAGCGCGCGGCGTATATTTGCCTCACTGTCTCGCTCTCTCTCTTTCTCTTGCGCTGTGTGCGTGCGTGTGTCTGTGTTGCTCACGCCGCAAATTTGTTTGTTTATTTCTCTCACACTGTGCTCGTAGTTGTTTTTGCTGCTGCTGCTGCTCCTTTTGCTCCTGCTGTGTGTTGGGGGGGGGGGGAGAGACGCGTCGCTGCTTGCAGCTTGAGTTACCGTTACAGTTGATGTTGTTTTGTACTTTCTGCTGCTGCTCCTCCTCCTGCTCGTTACAGTGGTTGTTGTTGCATTTAATGTGGTTTATTCAGGTTACATGCGTTTATTAAGGATGTGCTACGTGCGTATTTAAGTATTTCTTTTTTCTTTGTATTTCTTGTATTTTTAGATTTGCAATG
The DNA here is from genome assembly GCA_018901885.1 of Zaprionus kolodkinae. Taxonomy (NCBI): domain Eukaryota; kingdom Metazoa; phylum Arthropoda; class Insecta; order Diptera; family Drosophilidae; genus Zaprionus; species Zaprionus kolodkinae. The sequence goes on from JAEIFM010000181.1 coordinate 27,632,322, forward strand.
CTGCTTCTTTGTTTTGTTTTATTATCTTCTGCTGTTTTATTTTTTGGCATTTATTTGGTTGTTGCTTGTTCTTTGCTCTCTCTCTCTCTCTTTCTCTCTGCTGCCACTGCAGCTGCTGCTATTTTTGTGTAACGCGACGTATCGCAAGTTTCATGTTGTATTTTTTTTATAATTTTTATTTATTTATTTTTTTTTTTTGTTTTTGTTTTTTTTTTGTATTTAATATTTGTACAGCTGTTGCATGGCGGAGGTAATTGTTGTTCTTGCTGTTTCAGTTGTTGATTTTGTTGTGTGTATAGTTCATTGTTGTTGTTGTTGTTGTTGTTGTAGGCTTTACACTAACTCATTCTGAACTCTGTAGGCGAGAACACAAGCCTTATAAATTTTATACAAACATTTGTTTGCTCACTTTAAATTAAGCAAAAATAACAAACAAATAATAAAGCACTTCACCCCGTACACTTGAAAAAAAAAATACATAAATAGATATTCTGCACTTTGTGCTCGTTTTTTTGTTAGTTTTTTTTTTTTTTTTTGTGGAAAGCACTAAAAAAAAATCATTTAGATAGATTTTAATTCATTTTACTGTTTTTTTCGCGTTTCGTTTTGTTTCGTTTCGTTTGTGCGTTCTTTATAATGTTTTGTTTTTATGTCTCTATTTCAAATTTAATTCGCATTTTCTTCTTTATGAAAACAATACTTTAATATGAACCTAATCAGTTTTTTTTTTTCGCCGTTTTCGCCACTGTTTGTCACCTGTTGCTGCGGGTGCTTGTTGTTGTTTTCAGTCGAACACACACGAACACACACACACACACAGACACTCCAACGCACATAGAAAAAAAATAACAAAAAAGCTTTATTTGTTTTTGTAAAGTGTAAACCGGTTGCAGCTGCGTCTTCTTCTCGCTCGTTCAGTTAGAACGCTGAAAAGCTGGGCTTGAACACATTGGAGGGAGGGAGAGAGGCAGAGTGTGAAAGAGCGAGCAAGGCAGGAGCGAGGCATACCTTGCGCTCGCTTCGCTCTTCGCTTCAAGTTCGACTTGAAATTCGCCGCTCGCGTTCAGCCATTTTTATTTGCCACATGCATTTCCGTATCTACGTGAGAGTGTGCGTGTGCGTGTTTGTGCGTGTGCGTGCGTGTGTTGTGCAAATAAACTCTCAAGGGTCGCAAATTAAATGTATAAAACGGGAGAGAGAGAGATAGAGCGAGAGCAGGACGCCATTGTTGTTTTTGTGCTTCTTATTCTTGCAATTGTTTCTGTGCAAAGGCAAAGACAGCAAAAAGCAAAAAGCTCAAGCACGCACACGCACACACACACACCTACACAGCAGGGACATGGAAAATATATGTACATATGTATGTATGTGTGTGTGTGTGTCTACGCATGTTGCTGCGTGCTCAAGTGGGCGATTACAGCAAGCGGGAGAGAGGGAGAGAGAGAGCAGGAGAGCAAGAGTGGGTGTGGAAAGCGGAGAGAGAGAGAGAGACAAAAGTGCCACCCAATTTCCATTAAACAAGAGCGCGAAACAAGCGAAAACACGCATAAACAAGCGCAAACATGACCATGCATGCACACACACACACGCAGCCAGCAAAAGAAGCGTCAGCGATGGTCGCAGTCGCAGCGTCGCAGTGGCAGCGGCAGCGGCAGCGGCTGCGGTTGTGGCAGTGACAGTGACACTGATACTGGGCCTGGGTCAATCACCTGGGTCGCAGTCGCAGTCGCAGTCACGAACAATAAAAGCAGCGCGGACAAACAAAAATTTTGTTGTGCGCGTACACAGCGTATGTAAATGCGCCCGTGTGCGAGTGTGTGTGTGTGTGTGTGAGCGAAAATAAAAATGCAAATAAGAAAGCAAAACAAAAGCCAAAAAAAGGCAGCGGCGAAAAACGTTCAAGTGCCGCCGCATGCAAAGAAAAATTCAGAGGCAGAGCCAGTGACAGAGGCAAGGGCAGCGACAGAGGCAAAGGCAGAGACGGCGACAGCGACAGCGGCAAAGCAATTGCTAGACGAAGACGCAGATTAGCAAATGAGCAGCAACAACAACAACAAGTCGCACAAAGTTGCTTTGAGCGCAAAACAATAAATAAATTATATAATTTGCTGCCTTGTTTGTTCTCGCCGTGTTTGTCTGGCGCCCCACTGCGTGCGAGCGTGCGTGTGTGCGTGTGTCTGTGTGTGTCTCCTTCGCCATTTCCAGGCTGAAATTTGTTTACAACTGCACTGGCGCTCTCACTCTCTCTCTCTTTCTCGTTCTCTCTTTGTGTCCGTTAATTACATGGCGCACTCAGCTTGACTGCGCAGCAGCGTAGCCAAAGGCGTCATCGCGCATTACGTATTGATCTTGCTCGCAGTCTCTCTCTCTCGCGCTCTCTCTCTCTCTCTGCGAGTGTGTGTGACGACTAGTTTATAAATAGCGAGGCGAGATGTGACAATTTTCAGAGCGCATGATTGAATACCCGTGGAATAACTGATAAATCACGCAACTGAGAATTGCAAAACAAGCGAACACCTGTTCCACTCGCACACACACACACACACACACACACACGCGCGCTCTCTTCCACTCTCTTGCTCTGCCAGCCATGTCCTTCGCAGTGCGGAAATTACCGTTTGTTTTGTTGCGCCAACTGCGAATTTCGCATGACTTGCGCTCTTCTCTCTCACAGCTCTCTCAGCTGCTGCTGCTGCTGCTGCTGCCTCGACCTGGCCTAATGACTGTTTTGAGCGGCTGCGACGACAACAGCGACGCTGACGTTGACAGCGACATCAGGTGGTAGCAGCCGCCGCTAAACCAAAAATAACTTTGCACACACACACACACACACACATATGTATATGCAGTCGTAGATAGGCACACGTACAGGCAGAGCGTGTGCGAGCGTGTGTGTGCCAGTAGTTACTCAATTTAGCACGTTCTATCAGCGCTTTTTGTTGTTGTTGTTGTTATTTCTGTTGCCGCTGCTGCTGCTGCTGCTGCAGTTACTGCATAATAACATTGTGTTTTCGTTATTAATTGTTTACACAGCGCCAACCGCTGCCACTGCTGCGCCGCAGTCGCTGTCACTGCACACATAATCTGCGCGCTGCAGCGTTAAAGAGAGCGAGAACGAAATTAAGGGAACACTTGTTGTGCCGCTGCCAGCGTCAAAGTCAACGTCAACGTCAACGTCACCGTCAACGTCGCTGCTGCCGCGACGATCAGATTGCGAAAGCTCTAAAATTCATTGAGCGATACTGATGCTGATAATGATAATATGCGACTGGAAGCTGCCCGCAACGAACATTCTGGCACGACGCGCGGCGAGCGCGGCGAAAGAGAGTAAGATAGAGAGAGAGAGAGCGAAAGCGAGCACTTGCTTATCGTCGGCTCTGGGCAGCGCGGGAGCTAAGAAATTTTGTATTGTGCTTTTTGGCGAGCACTTGCTGTATGCGTGTACGAGCCTAGCCTCGCCTCCGCTCGCCACTCCTCTCGCCATGCCTCTCTTGCACTCTCTCTCTCTCTCTCTCTCTCTCGCTGCCGCTCTCTTTGCTCTGTTTTGTATGCGAGACAGCGACACGACAGCGCGACGTCGCTGCGACGGCGGCAGATGCGACGTCAGCAATATTTTGTGTTCGTCGAGGAGACAACAAAATAATAATAATAATAATAATGCATGCCTCTGTGTGTGCGACTGTTGTGTGTGTGTGTGTGTGTGTGTGCGCGAGTGAATTGAATATTTTGCAACAAATAGGCTACGCTAATTATTATTGAAATTAATAACTTTTTAAACGTCCCACAGCGTCGCTGTCGCTGTCGCTGTCAGCGTTGGCAGCGCTACTTCACGAAAACAAAAAACCAAAAAAAGAGGCAGAAACAAGAAACAAAACTAACAACAAAAACAACAGAAAAAAAATAAATAAAATCGAACGAAAATGAAATAAAATAAAAATATACGAGCAACACACACACACACACACCAACACACACACGCACACATAGAGCGGGCACGCACAGCAACAAAAACGAAAAATAAAACCTTGAAAACGACAACAACAAAAGCAGCAACAAAAACCGAAAAAAAACTTTATTAGACTTTTAATGAGTGCGTTTTGTTCGTTGTTGTTGTTGTTGTTGCTCCGCCTCTGCCTCTGCCTCTGCCTCTGCTTCTACCTCTGCCTTTTAATCTCGCGTTCTTTTAGCGTTAATGTTGCTGTTATTGTTGCTGCTCATACTATTATTGTTATTGTTATTGTTACATACTCCCATTTCTGTGGGCTGCGCGACGATAGTTTGATTGATTTGGCGGCAATTTGGCGAACAAAGGCAACGACAACGAGACGATGAGAAAATACAATAAATAATAAAACAGAAAAAAAAACAGACAGAAAAATGTTGTGTATGGAAAATATAAAATGCCAATTCCAATACGAGACGAAAGCGAATAAACCTCAAAATTAAACTGGAAATTCATTAATATGTTAATTTTGGCTTGTCTGCCATATAAAAATTAACAAACACACGCACACACACACACACACACACACAGACACACACGAGCGCGCTTACGCTGAGAAGGCGCACATGGGCACGTACAAGCCACACACACACACACACATACACACACGAATACACAATCACAAACTGGCGCGCATATGTATTTTGTCGTTATTGTTGTTGTTAAATTATGGAATAGAAAATTAGTTGCATCAGCTCTCAATTTCGCTTTGCTTTTCTTCTCCCCTCTCTCTCTCTCTCTCGCTCTCTCTCTCCCAAGATGGCGTTATCTTCAGCTGATTCCTCCCACCTGATACACACACTCACTCACACTTCACACACACACACACAGACAGTGTGTACACAACAACAATAAAAAAACAGAAACAGAAACAGAAACAAACAAAACTGATGTTTGACAGTGTTGTCAACTTAGTTGCACCACACAAATTACGATTTACAATTCTCGATATACTCGATTGGCCGATTAACCGATCTCTTGCTCTCTCCCCACTCCCCCATCCCAGCACAGCAATTCCCCGCTTCCAATTCAAATTCCAATGCGATAATTGTTTCTGTGTGTGTGTGTGTGTGTGTTTTATTTTTTTTTTTTTTTTTTATTTTTACCGATTTGATTTGTGTTGTTTTTGTTGTAGTTTTTATTTTTGTTTTTGATTTTGCCGTTGTTGTTGATTGCTATGACGATTTCGATTCCGCATTTAAGCAGCGCGCGCGGCCACGAAACCGAAAACACGAAAACACAAAATAAAAAGTGACGACGACGACAACGACAGCGGAGACGGTGACGATGACGACGGCAACGGCAACGGCAACGGCAACGGCAACGGCAGCGGCGGCGACTGTAAACGGAACGCAGAAAACAGAAACTGAAACACAACAATCGAAGCTGAAGCTGACGCTGACGCTGAAGCAAAGCCAGAGCTATCGAGCGAGCGAGCGGGCGTGTGCTGAGCGGGCGACCGAGCTGGCGAGCGAGCGGAGCGAGCGTACGTTCGACGTCCGAACAAACCGCTACAAAAACAGAAATTAATTATATTGAAATCACAAACTAAACTAATCAGCCAGGCAGGCAGGCAGGCAGCGAGGCAGCTAGGCCGCTCGCTGTCGCTGTCGCTGCCGCTGCCGCAGTCGCTGTCGGCAAACGGCTAACGCTGCCGCGGGAGCGAGCTTCGACGTTTGGCGTGAGTTTGCAAAGAGAGCGAGGCGAGGAAGAGAGAGAGAGAGAGAGAGAGAGAGAAAGCGTGCGAGCAAAGCACTTTACAGTGGGAGAGCAGGCGGGCTGTGGGCTATGGTTTGCTGAAAAGCTGCCTGTGTGTGTGTGTGTGTGTGTGTGTATGTGTGTGCCAAAAGAAGTGACCGCCACAGAAAGACCTTGACGTTGGCGTTGCCCGCAAGGATAACGGTTTGCACTACTACTACTACTACTAATACTACGACGTATAATGACAGTTAGCCTGCATTATACGTGTGTATGTGCCTGCTGTTTCTTTCTCTGTGCGCGCGTGTGTGTGTGTGTGTGTGTGTTTGCTTTATTTTTATTACACGCCAACAATTGCGCAGCTGACTCGCAAAGTCAACGTGTGGGAGAGAGGGAAAGAGAGAGCGAGCGAGTGGGGAGAGCTTTTGCGACGGCAGAGAGAAGCGCGCGCCAACGTCGCTGTTTAGTCTACGAACTCGAAGCTGCTGCTGCTGCTGCCGCTGCCGCTGCCGCTGCTGGCGTTGTCCGCACACTTACACAACAGGCTAGACAGGCCAGGCAACAAAATTATAAACACAAATATGCAATAGTACGTATGTGTGTGTGTGTGTGTGTGTGTGTGTAAACTGCACGTTACGCGGTATCTAACTGTATCAGCTCTCTGGCTGTGTTGTTACTCTCTCGCATCCGTGTGCGTGTGTGTGTGTGTGCGTGTGTGTGTGTGTGTGTGTGTGTTGTCTCTATACCTACGAGAATATTTTGTTTTGTGTCTCGTCGTCGCCCGCGTTACTTCGCGCTTTTGCTATAAATTACAAAACGTCTGCGACGGCGACGTCTTTGGACTTGGACTGCTGTCGACCGACTGCTGACTGACAAGCGCTTCGACAACAGCGACGACGGATGACAGCGACAGCGACAGCGACAGCGACTGTGGCAGCGACTGCGGCAGCGAGAGCGACTCCAACTTGGCCTCGACGGCCACCAAGCAGCAGCAGCAGCAGCAGCAGCAGCAGCAGCAGCAGCAGGGCACAGTGGTGGCCAGGATGCGGAGGCGTTAATGTCATATGGCTGAGACAATTGCGCCAAGTGCGCTGTCAAGGAGCTTTAAGTTTCGCTGCCGCCTCTCTCGCTGCCGCTGCCGCTGCCGCAGCCTCTCACGCTGCTCTCTCTCTCTCTCTCTCTCACTCAGTCACACTTTTATGGACAAGAAGTTGAGCGTAAGCTTGCGAGCTTTGCCTGCATGGCGTATACGCAATGTTACTGAACTTTGCTCTCTCTCTCTTTATTTTTTTTTTTCTGTTTGTTTTATGCCTCTGCTCTTATACGCTCGAAGCTGCAGGAGTCGCTGAAAGAAATATCTGAAGAATATTTAAGAAACAGATTCGAATTTGTCTTATAGGAAAACTATGGGAATTCCGAACTTCGTTCTGGACAAGACATCAATGGAAAGCGCGCTTTTTAATCTTAAATGACATAAATAATCCTTTAATATACTATTATAACTAATATGATATATGTAGCTTGTGGTATGTGTTCTAATTGAAAGAAATATAGTTTGCGCAGGAGATTCTTAACTATCCACTTGAAAAATAAGAATTGATCAAATTTAAACATATCATATTGATAAATATATATTTCAAAGACAGCATTTGAATTGAGCTTTTTAACCGCCACACTGGCACAGAAAACTCTAAAAGAGCTTTTTTAACTCTGCTGCAGCTTTTTATGCTGGTTTTGAGCAATGAAAACTAGAGGGCGTTTTTTGTTTTTAGGTAGCCATCTGTAGATCAACAAGGTAACTAAATAAATAAAATGACGGGGGAAATGTGTACTCTTGTGAAGGACATTTAAAGTACCAAGCCGAATGTAGAAAATTCCTTAGGGATATTTCAACTTGTCTTAAAAAAAAAAAATGCCCGCCAAAAGAATCGATATATTGTCTATCGAAAATTGTTTATTTACATTGATCGCAATGGGCAGCTACGCACCCCGCAGCACATTCAACTCCTCAGGTATTGCATAGATGCGCAACTGTTTCTCCGTCATGACATCCTGCAGATTGGCCACCTCCTGCGGCACATAAGTGGCACCGTCCATATACAGTGCCTTGTCCCACGGGCACTCGTCCAGTGCCATCAGGAGACACGCCTTGCTGCGCTCGAAACTGGTTCGTTCGTTGGACAAGCTGCGCAGGTAGCATCGCCAATACAAGGAATTGCGTCGCAATATGGCATACTGCTCCGCCTCCTCCATAGATCGGTTCGGATTGTTGGGCAAAAATGTCTCAAACATGCTTAGCACACGATTTCGCACCAAGAGCTCCAAGTGTTGCTGCTGCTGCTGCTGGAAGAGCTCATCCGTGGGGATCAGTGGGGATTTGCCTGACTGCGACTGAGATTGCTGCACGAAGCGACAACGTGCCGCAATGATCATATGCAGTAACGCCAGGATGCCCGCCTTGGTGTGCACCAGACGTCCGCGCAGCTTGTACCAGGGCAACGTTGTCAGCGTAGACCAACGCTGCAGTAGTGCCAAATTTCGTGGGAATTCCCGTAGCGATTGCTCCAGCACATCGATCAGTTGTCGTCCAATCGAACTGGCGGAGGAGGACATGCCCTGCACCGGGGGCAATTGCAGTATCAGCAGCTGCAGCTCACGTAACTGTTCACGTTGGTAACGACAACGCATCGGCTCCAGTTGCGAATCCGTCTCCAAGACCAGCGCAAACTGTGAATTCTTGTGCAGCAGCTGCTGCAGCAACTCATGCGCCTCCAGTGCCTGTCCCAGCAGATAAAGCAACAGGCAATGCGCATGGAGTAGCAGTATAAGCCGATTGGATCTAAAGTAATCCTCCAGCGGCATTGCGGCGGCGCAATTGATGCTGCTCGCAGCCTGCTGCAATGCTTCATCCACCTGCTGGCGACTGCGTTCGAGCACCATGTGACACTGCTGGAGCACAGATTCGGGGCTGCTCTTGGGCGACTGCTGCAGCGCCAGGCAGCTGAGCATGTGCAGCGCCCGCTCATGCTGGGCACACGAGAGCAACATTTCCACATAAACGATCACAGCGTGCAATTGCTCCACATTATCCACGGCGCCAGACGCTGGCATGCCCATGATATTGTCCAGCACACGAAATGCGCTTGTCTTGGAGTCGTCTCCCTCTCCCGCCGCCTCGTACTCGAACATGGCCAGCTCGGTGTAGAAACGTGTCACCTGTCGATTCGCCTCCTGGCGCAGCAGCTGGCGATGCCGTTGACGCGCCTCGCGCACATATTGCTCACTCAGTTTGCCACTGAGCTTGAGCAGCCGCAGACGCAGTCGCTCGAAACGAAACCAGAGCACAAGGAAGACGCGTCGCTTGTGCTCATCGGCGGCATCGGTGAATACATCGCTGCACTTAAGCAGCAGCCCGCTCAGACACTTCTCGTACAGCTCGTGGCCAATTGAATGCGGCATAAAGGTGGGACTGACATACAGTTCCTTGGCCAGTTGCAGCATGGCTTCGATATAGTCCCGATTGTTGCGTGTCTGTGGCAATGCATAACTGTGCCGATCACCCAAACTGGCCAACAACATTTCCACAGCCTCGGAGTCACCAATCTGATCGATACGTGCACAGAGACGCTCCGCCAGGCAATTTTCGCGCACGAATGGCAACTTGGTTAGCTGCACCGTCAGCAGCAGCAGATGCAGCGTGTTCTCCTTCAGCTTGAGCGGATAAATATAGTGACACACATCGTCCGCATAGATGCAACGCTGTGGATCAAGTCCAGCGCTGACCGCATCCTCGGCAACTGTGCCACGCAACTGTGGATAAGGCAGAAAATTGTACGCCTGTCGCAGTCGCTCGATACGTGTCCAAATCTCTGGCATGGGCATGCCAGAGCGCAGCACTAGCTCCTCGTAATCAACCAGCGGTCGCTCATCGACGGCACTGGCCACAAAGCAATCGAAGCTCAAGTGTTGCGCATTTAGTTCCAATGCCAGCTTGAGCAGCGCAAACATGTGGCCACAATTGGCCGATTGGCGCAGAAAGAGCACACAGTTGTGGAAGAGCTTCAACATCAGATCATCCGTATGCACACGCTGATCCTTTGGCCCCAAATGCATGCGACGCATGCACTGCTCATAGATGTTCAGCACATCGGGCACATTGCAGCGCGCCATGGTGCCCTGTGTGGTCATTATCAGTGCGGTCCACAGGGTGTACTCATAGGGTTCACGTTCGAGCAACTGCTCGATTTTGGTGGCCACCTGGAAGAGCAGAGAATTCAGTGCTAATTCATACTAATTGGAATGGTACTCACCTGACTATCCGGATATGTGGCGCTTGCTGTGGCCACATATAGCTGCAGCAACTTCTCATTGCCCGGATGATGCTCCAGCGCGGTTTCGAGTGAATGCAACTGATGCTCAGCCACGGCCAGGCGATTGGTTTTCGACATATTTCTTCCCATTAGCTGATGCAGCTCAATCCACATTTGCAGCTGTTTTGGCTCATTGGCTACAAGATTTTTAATTTCCCGCATGCGTTGCTGTATTTCTTCGCTCTGCTCCTCTGTCAATTTGGAGTCCATATCGGGCGGCGCAACATGTCGGATTCGGCCCAAACCTTTTGTCCACTTCGCTCGTTGATGCCAGGACGGCCGGCCTTGTGTGGTGTCCAGCAAACGTCGCAGACGGATTTTGTACTGCGGCCGCGATAGACGCGGCAAGGTATCCCATTTCCTGTGCACGCTATTGCCAGTCTTGTCCACATAATACTCCACAGTTTTGTCAAACTCCAGTATACGCTGCTGGCAGGGCACGGTGCTCTCCACGCTCGACTCGGACTCGGCATCGGATTTGGATTCGGAATCAGAAGCAATGACAGTGGCAATGGCAGTATCGACTTGATTAATTGGCAACTCGTAGCTGCGATTGCTTTTCCAATTTCTCTCATCAGCAGACTGATCTTTACCTGGAAGCAGCAGCAGGCACAATTATTAAAAAGAAATAAATAAAATATATAGATAGAATTCAAAGTACTTTACCCACATCAGCTGACTGCGGCACCGGCTTTGGGTTGGCATCTACAATTTTGGGTATTTGGCTTTGATCATCACCGCTGTACGCCGGAAAGAGTGACATTTTAACACATTACGCTAATAGTTGGCTTAAATAATTATTTTTATTTGTTTGTGAACAACTTTAAAGCAAAACAAACGAAAACGTTTAAACAAGCTATCGATATAACATATACGCTGGTCTGCAATATGTAACTAGTATCGATATTTTTTTTGTTTCATGCGATAGTTCTGCACGTTGCTCAACCAGGTGGCAACACTGGCAATTTGTCAAATTCGCATACTGCTGTGCCATCAGCCACCATCAGCCAGCTGCGGCCATTGGAAATAGAATTATCTCAAAATGTTCAAAAAGTATGTATTATTTGTAACCACAAGTATACCGGCAATTAATATTTATATCGAATTAGATTCGAGGATAAGGACAGTATCTCTTCGATACAACAGCTCAAATCATCTGTACAGAAAGGCATACGTGCCAAGCTACTAGAAGCATATCCCAAGTTGGAGACGCACATTGATTTAATACTACCCAAGAAGGACTCATATCGCATTGCCAAATGGTGAGCAGGAAAATTTGAACTGCTTGCTATAATATAAACTAATTCTCTTGTCGAAACTTGCCGCTTATAGCCACGATCATATTGAACTTTTGTTAAATGGAGCCGGCGAACAGGTCTTCTTTCGGCATCGGGACGGTCCATGGATGCCCACGCTCCGGTTACTTCATAAATTCCCCTACTTTGTGACCATGCAGCAGGTAGACAAAGGTGCCATACGTTTTGTCCTCAGCGGCGCCAATGTGATGTGTCCCGGTCTGACGTCGCCGGGTGCCTGCATGACACCGGCTGAAAAGGGTACAGTGGTTGCCATTATGGCCGAGGGAAAAGAGCATGCGCTGGCGATTGGTCTGCTCACACTATCCACAGAAGATATGTAAGTGGAAGTGCAAGTGCAAGCGCCCCGAGTATGGTTGTACTGAGTTCTGATTCATTTCCCATTCTGCGTTTTTTTTTTTCAGTTTAAAAGTGAACAAAGGAATCGGCATAGAGACATACCATTTTCTCAACGACGGCCTGTGGAAATCGAAGCCCGTCAAGTAGGTGTGCTACGCATGGCCACTGGAGCATTTGCGAGCCGTCACCGTCGCTGCCAGCTCGCCCTCACCATGCACTCGCCCAACGGTAGCATCTGCATCGGCATTGTCATGAGAGCAAAGAATGGTTTTTTGATATGCAATTCGATTTTGTGTTGTAATTCTTTTTTTTTATATTTAATGCGCCAGTTAAACTATTTAAATTAATTCGAAATACATAACAAACAATAATTGCATTTGATAGCGAAACGGAGAGGCGAGCACGTTGCCACCAAACCAATACCAATGCCTTCAATCGATGCTCCTCCACATGCGCACTTGTGCCTGTGGTGCTGCTGCTGCTGCTGGTGCATGTTGCATCAACCACCTGTGGCGATGACCAGCAGCGCGGTCAGCAGCAGCAGGGATGCTTTGCTTGGCTCAACTTGGAGAGCTTCGTAGCTTGCGGCTCTCCTGTTTGATTTTTAAATATATTTAGTATTTTTTTTTTTTTTTCCAATTTTGCTATCGATCAGTGCTAATTGCACGACACACCCCCTCCCAACCCGGAGGAATGTTATTAAAGTTTATTATCGATTTTTCAATTCGATAGCAGCTGTTGAGGGAGTAAAAGGGTTGCGTGACGTCACATATTTATTTGCACGGTCATTTGGCAAATAAATAGTTAAAGCCGATTATATATTATAAAGGATTTGGAACAGTTATATGTGTATATACGAAGTTTATTCAGTTTTAACATTTTCGTCATGCAACTTTTTAGTGAAATCCTAATCAAAGTGTTCACATTGTGACGTAGATAATACGCAAAGTGCAAAATTGTTTGAGAGCAACCTCATTTGCAACATGAAAGAGCGCGCGCGAAATGGAGCATGCGCAGTAATTGCCACTAACGGTTTATCTGCATGGTACACACACACACACACGCATGTACACAAGCTCGCCTTGCATGTATTCTACGTCAGCAGGAGCAGCAGCGTAAAAGAAAATTGTTTTCAGTTTCAGTTGTTGTCAGCATTTGCCGTCGCACAGCGCGCACCACACACATAACGCGAGAGAATTGCAACACAAAGCAGTCCTAAACGAAGGGGAAAAATCACTTAAAAAGGAAAAACCTTTAAAAAACCACAAGTGGGTGGGCAAGCAAAAGTTGAACAACAAGAAGAGCGCCATAAAACTAATAAAACGGAAATGGTAAAAATTGTGCAGCGCGTGAGTGTGTGTGTGTGTGTGTGTGTGGGGTCGGTGTTGGTGTTGATTGTGTGTGTGTGTGTGTGTGTCGCATATGGAATGAAATGAGAAAAGGATGTTTCAGTTTGAATTTCCAACGATGCAGCCAGTGCACATAGTGTGTTTGTGTGTGTGTGTGTGTGTGTGTGTGTGTGTGTGTGTGTGTAGGTGTATGCGCCATCAATGTACAAAAAGTTTTTCAAGGAAAACGGATACACACTGTTTGAACTTTTTGAAGGTGCAAAATGCAAGAGCCAAGTTTGTTTTTTTTTTTTTTTTTTTTTTTTTTTCTGCCTGTCAGCCTGTCTGCCCCTTTTTTGTTATCGCTCAAGTGGGCGTGTGAGTCATGATCTGAGATTTGCAAGTGGTCGCCAAGAGCAACAGAGAAACACACACACACACACACACGCGCGCATGTAGGCATATTTGTTTGTGTGTGCGTCACACAGTCACGCAGCAAGTTGTGTGGGAGATGGGGAAGGGGGAAGAACAATACATATGGTCACGATATGCGGTTAAATGCAGTTCGTTTCCGCCACTCTTATTGATTTTACTCCAATTTCTTGGCTATATGTAGGTACTGCTGCTAATTGAGTTGATGTTGATGACATGCAAAGGCGAAGCGCTCACACTACCACCCGTCATTCGCCGTTACAACTGAGCAGCAGCAGCAGCAGCAGCAGCAGCAGCAGCAGCGGCAGCAGCAACAACAAGCGCAGCCATAACAACAACAACAGCAACGAAAAACCAAACTTCTGCAGAGGCGCGCAACAGAGAGCAGCAGCAGCAGCAGCAGCAGCGGCAGCGGGAGAGAGAGAGAGAGAGAGAGAGTTGCACGCACGCACGTACACGCGTCCGTGTGTGAGTCGAGTGTCGAGTCGCATGCGTGAGTGTGTGTGGGCGCCAACGCAGCAATATGGAAGACCTTTTTTTGCTAATTATCAAGGAGTCGACGGGCACCAAGCACAATGCGTTGCGACAAACGGCGCAAATTGCTTACGGTAAATACTAGCATATTGATGTGTGTTTGTATATGTATGTATGTTTGTAGTTGTGTATGTATGTATTTGTACACTCGCTTGAAAGTTGTGCAGCAACAGCAAGCAATAATAATGAAATCACAATGGCAGCAACAACGTGCATGAAAAAACATGCAAGAACGTAATTTCCACTCTATTGTCGTTGTTGTTGTCGTTGTTGTTGTCGTGTCCGCCCTTTTGCACATCCGTTGGCATTTCCTTTGTTTTTTTTTGTTTTTCATTTCTTTTTCGCTTCGTTTCGTTTGCTTTGGTTTTTGCTGTACAGCAGGAAAGTAGGCAACGATTTGTGCCTACTCCTCCCTCCCCCGCTTATGGCTTATGGGGGAGTCAGTCCATTTTATCGGTCGTTGTAATTGCTGGCCAAGCTTATCCGCATTAGTTTTACGGGATTTTTGTGTTGTCTGCCTCCATTCGTGTTGACAATGACTTGAAACGTTTCGATCTCTGTCGTTTATTTGCAGATAAACTTTATCGACAGCATGGCATACACAGGGATCCATCGCATGAGCTGCGCTCCGTTTGCTTTACGGCACTGCAAATGGCCTTGGACACGAAGCGGCCAAAGTTCATCACAATGGGCCTAAATGGTCTGCATGTAAGTTGTCTCTCCCTCTCTGTGTGTGTGTGTGTGTGTGTGTGTGTGTGTGTGTGCTGCGGACGAGTCCAATTATCGAACGGGTTCACAGGCAATTGTGCGAGCGTTTCCGAAAGGAAATGCTTTACCGGATTGACGGATAATAACTGTAACGTGGGTTAGCTAATTGCCAGCCAGTGGGGCAGTGGGGCCAAGGCAGAGGCATAGGCGAAATTCCACCCACCCCCAACTCGCTACTGGAAAGAAATGGACTTGCTTTCAATTTGAGGTCAAGGTTGTCAAATATTTGGGAACTAAGCTGCAGCAACGAGGCCTTGCACGGATTAGTTGGGAATAAATGAACGAGGATTATTTCCAAATGCTGATTAAGTTTTATTATTGGGATCATTGGTATATATACATATATATTGTAAATGTGTCAATGTGCAACAATTAAGCGGGAGTTAATTAATGGAAATAGGGAAATATGTGCCAAAGAATATAAGATAAAGACCTCGTAAGATTAGTCTCTCCTAAATTTTTCAATTCCATTTACAAAAAAAAAAACGTCCAGATTTAATTAAGAAACTCCTTTTCCCTTTTCAGCGCGTCATTAAGGATGAACGTTTCTACATTGGCCTGGAGCCAGAGGATGATTCGGTGTGGCTGCCATCGCAGCTGCTGCGTGCCACCAATGGCATTCTGCCATCGACAAGTAGCGAGGACACGGTGGTCAATGTGTTGCGTCTGTTCCTTGCGATGGCATGCTCGCCCGCATGCACACTAAATGGTCGACTCCTCATCGAGATACTCTCACGCTGCGGGGAATGCTGGGAGATGGGTTCGAGGGCAACCAAAGCTGCTTCTCTGGCCGCCGCCTCACAGTGTCTGCGTACATTTTGCGCATTTCTCATCGAGGAAGCGGAGGAGGTAAAGAAGACTGCACCGGCCGGTCTGATGACACAGACACAGGCATCGGCTGTCTATAACGAGGTTATACCCGTCATGCAGTGGCTCTGCAGTCGTCTAGTGGAGCCAAATGTCAACAATACGTCGCCGAACAAGAAATGCGAGAATCCCAGCTCTCTCTATCTAACCGAGTGCATACTGACGCTCAGCTCGGCGCTGCCACGCAATGTCCACGCCAATCCACATTTCACCTCCTTTCTCTGGCAGAAATTTTGTCCCACACTGGCCGCCGCACTTGGTTCGCCTGGACGCATTAATTTGGACAAAAAATTTACCTACAAGTGAGTATGATTTATTTCTCCAAGTTCCGAGCTCATTCATATTCATATTTTTATTCCTTCCTTGCCAGAGATGCGCTGCACATGATCGAGAATGAGGCACGCGGCTTTTTCACTGGTCCCGGTCTGGATGGACCGCAGGCACGGTGTGTTTACTTGACCGCCATACAACTGCTGCGCATTGCCGGCGCACATGGTTCGCTGCGACCGATGCTGGAGGCACTGTTCCATCGCATGGTGCTGTTGCCTGCTCCCCTGAATCGCACAGAGCCGCTGCGATGCGTGCGTGAAATCTTCAAGAGTCCCGAGCGTCTCATTGATTTGGCTGTCATCCTTTATGTGGACAGAAATACTGCGCAGGGCTGCAGCGATGAGATGGCCCTGTTTCGACTGTAAGTGGACCGCAGCTAGAGAAGAATATGATAGTTTCAATTATATACTTATGCTTCTACCCTTTTTTTGCAGCCTGGTAGATGCCATGGAGGAGTGCGCATATGGCGCCAGTGCAGGCAGTGGAACGGAGGCCAGTCTGCAGGCGAGCGTGGAATGTATGGTGGCTCTGCTAGACAGCTTACAGGTGCTCTGCAGTGGTGAACTGACCGAGTCCATGATAAGCGATCAGATTGTGCAGGTGGTAAATGCGCGACATGATCTGCTCAAGGATGCTGACTACTCGGGGCCGTTAACATACCAGAGCATGGCGCGATTACCGGCACCGTATCGTGATGCCATTGTGGAGTTTCGACAAAACGTTTTCGAGACGTCGTCGGGATCAGAAAGCGAATGTGATCCACCACACGAGCAGGATGCGGCATCGAATGGTTCTGGCGATACCGAGGGACCGGAGGATGATGAACCCAGCAGCTCCAGTGATGAAACATCTCGTGTAGAGAATCGCTGGCCATATTCGCATCTGGAGGCGCCAGTAATGCCCATTCGCACTGACAGCGACAATGATCGTCAGCATGCTCGAGACTTTGCCAAAGCTTTGCGACAGGATCTGGTGCCGAAGCTACTCCGCTTGCGCAGCTGTGTCGAGTTGGACGAGGCGATGCAGGAGTTTGCTTCAGCTGTTTGCCAGGAGAACAGCATGAATTTCTCGGACTTTGATTATAATTTAACGGCAATCAATGCAGATGGCATTTACCTGGCCATCTACTCATCACTGCTGCTCAGCCTGCAACTGATGCGTGCCGGTTACTACGATCAGCAGGCCTCGAAGGATATACTGGTGCCCATGTCGGAGCAGCAGTTTGTTACCTCCGTGCAGAATACAGGAGTGCTTGTCTATCTATCATCACCGTGGCTCTGCGAGCTCTATCAATCGGTTATAGTCTGCAATGTACTGGAAGCCATGAGCAGGCAGCAACTGGAGGGAAGTGGTCCGCGTTGTGCACTAGTGGATATGCTCTGCGATGCCGGCGGTTTGGCCAACACACAAATGCTCTCGGAGTGGCAGCGTCTGCAGACGGCCACAGTGAAGCACAGCGATGATGAGCAGCACGATAAGCGTCGTGAGGCAGCCAAAAAGCTATGCCGGCGTCTGCTCACCTGCTGCTGGGACTCCATGGTTATTGTGCTTAGTTCGGGATTGGGGGACTTGCAGAACACAGCCTCCAATAAGCTGGTGGCACTCTCCAAGCGCACGCTGCGCGTTAAAGCGAAGACAAACAAGTCAAATGGTGAGGCACTCTATGCCATGTGCCTGGATGGACTGCATTCGGTGAGTATTAATTCGTAGCAGCGTAACAGGCTCCAATCAAGCTAATCCTTTTGTCCATTTTCAGGCTGCCACACTGAGCAACAGCCTTAATCTGCAGCATTTGGCTGGCAAGATACTCAATTTATTAGCCTCCAATGTATGTCAAACCAGTGGGCCACGCATCTCAGCCAGTCAAGCCATGTCCATGGACGTAGTGCTCACTGGTGGCCTCAATTTGGGCAGCTACAGTGCCGACTGCTGGCAGAGCATCTTTGCCGTTTGTCGTCATGTCAGTCAGCTGGAACACGAGATCTTTAGCATGCAGAATCCTTCGATTGCCGCCTCACCGGGCAGCAGTCGTCGTGATCTGGAGACGGGCGAGAAGCTAAGCAATGGCAATGCACAGGACAAGCTTAATTTATCCGCTATACCCATTGACGATGATGAAACGTGGTGAGAGTAATGCGATTTCATTTCCTTTTATACCGATTCACCGACTGTCGATCTTTGTTTCCCTACAGCGTGGATGTGTATAGCTTTCTGCAGGCTCCGTTACAGAGTCCTAACACAAATATTACATCCATATTGAAGGTATATTCGGGCACCAATGAGACGGTATTGCTCAGCCAGGCGGATACTTCCAAAGTACTGTGCGCTCTCTCTCATCAGGCCGAGAATCTGTTCAGCGATGCCGCCGAACGTCTCAGTCTGCCATCGTTGTGTCAATTCCTCAAGCATCTGTGCCGTGCCTCACGCGATCAGCTCTACAAGAGCCAAGTGACACGCAAAGGCAGCGCTGGCACACGCATCTGGTGGCCAAGCAAGGGCTGGAAGAAACTCGACTCGCTGCCCATGTCATTGCTATTGCATCGCATTGGCGATGTAACACTCAAGGTATTCCGCAGCTCACGACCACTGCTGCACGTGCTCAAGGTTTGGGCCATCACAGGGCCGCATCTAATGGACGTAAGTATCGAAGTGGATGTTTATGGACATGTCATTTATTATACATATATATATATATCGCATTTCAGGCCGCCTGTCATCGCGATCGCTTGATCTCGAAACGCGCTATCGAGTATATACACGATATAATCACGGCACTGCTTGTTGAGCAGTCGGAGCTGCCGTATTTCCACTTCAATGAGGCGCTTTTGAAGCCCTTTGAGAATCTGCTAAGCATGGATACGTGTGACGTAGATGTGCAGGATCAAATTGTTGCCTGTCTATACGAGATTGTGGAAGCGCATCGTACCGAAATACGCTCAGGATGGAGACCGCTCTTTGGCACCTTGCGCAATGCACGCAGTCGTATGTTAAATATGAGCAACATCATTGACATATTTCGTGTGTTCCTTGACTCTGATAACACGCTGGTCTTTGCCAACGCTGGACTCGATTGTATACTGTGTTTGCTATCCTATCTGGAGATATCTGGAGGCGGTGGGCCCAACAATAATTCATGCGGCGAGGATAATGATAATTCATTTAGGCCAACGGATTTTCTACATGAGACATTGCGTTTCCTAGAGCGTTGCTCCAGCATATTGGGCTTTATGTACAGCATGCCCAAGTGCCCGAACTTCCATTCGACATACAAGATCAAAGGCATCTCGTATACGCATATCATTGACGCAAACATACCCAGCTCCATGGAGAATTTCACATATTTTGGCAACGATTATTTGCAGACTAAGAACGAGCAGTATATGATCTCGTACAGATCGCTGCATATCGATAAGGATACGATTGTGAAGATCGATGAGATGGATAAGCCGTCGGGTGTGCTTAAAGTATGGTTCCTGCTGCTGGATGGATTAACCAATTCACTAATTGTTTGCCCATACTCACATCAGGCGCCCATATTGCAGACAATCTTTAAACTCTTCAAGAATCTACTCTCCACACCGGGAATTGATTTCGGTTTCTATTGCATCAATCATTTGCTCATTCCAATGATACAGGACTGGCTGCGTTATATCAACAAGACGGCACCAAGTTGGCAATTGATTGAGAAGAATTTCAAGCATTGTTGCTGCATGACCACCGATTTGGTTGTGGAATTCATTGAGAAATCTGTGCCAGAGCAGAGACGTCTGGGCGCCAGCACCAAGACGCGTCTGGCACAAATTGTACATCCCGCCGACAATTTGATTTATTCCAAGCTTAAATTTGTCACCGAGCAGATTCCAGCGACCGAGCAGCACAGCAACATACAGTACGATAGCAGCTCCAGCTCGGCCAGCGATGAGCAGCACAACAACTGCAACAACAGCAACAGCCATGGCAACTGCAATAGCAACAGCAACAGCAACAGCAACAGCAACAGCAATAGTAACTGCAATAATGCTACGAATCCTCCAAATGTATCGGTCAATCACAATCTGATTGAGTCACCCACAAAGATATCGAGCTCAGCCACATTGGCACTGAAGCAGCTGCTGCTAGTGCTGATCGAGTGTGCGGCACAGTCACAGGAGGCCATCGCTAGGATATCTGTGTCGTGTTTGAAGCATGTCATACTCTCCACGGGCATGCTGTTCAATGAGTCGCAATGGATGATCGCCTGTTCGGCCATACATCGTGCCTGCACGGTGACCATTGCGCCACTGCGTCAGCTCTCGTTCGCCTTCCACGAAAAGTCGAATAGTTTTTATGGTGACTGTGCCAATGTCAAGGTGGCAGCACGACGTGACAGCACACTGGAGGAGCTGGCACGTATTTATGCCTTGGCCCAGCAGGTATTTCTATCGGACAATCAACGTGAACCGAATCAATCGCAAGGTGGCGGTGCAGGACAGACTGGTGGTGCAGCGACCACTGGTGCCACCAATGGTGGTGCTGGTGGTGGTGGTGGTGGTGTTGGTCAGTGCAAGAGCAGCAGTTCGTCGTCGTCATCCCAGCTAACCGATGATCGGAGCTATTCATTCCTGCTGTATCCGCTCAACAATGGCTTCAACTCGAATCTGGATAACTTTGTCATACGCATTCCTTTCAAGAACCTGGTCGTGGGCCTGCTGGCCAATCAAATGCTGCTGCAATTGGTGGCAAAATTGCTGCTGTCGCGGCTCAAGTGTGTCCCTCAAGCGGTGTCCACGTGCATCTTTGATAATTACGCCGCCTCAGCAGCTACCCCCAGTCATGATTATGATCTAGATTTTCGTTCCAAGGAGATACTGTTGCGGTGTGTCAAACAATATCTGATGTCCGCACTGGAGTTCGACTCTCGGCCAGGCCTCAAGTTTCTCATGCAGAAGGTCTCGAATATTGAGTATGCAGCGAATTTATACAAGCAGATGACCTCATCGTGGATGATCTACTACATTGCCCTGGTCGATTCGCATCTCAACGATATTGTGGTGTATAATTTGGGAGCAGAGGATCTCAATTTCATATTGGAGTCGTGCTCACGACTGAATACCACCACAGTGAAGAAGAAGGAGAACTTTGTACGTTATCTGTTCTGCCTGCAGGATGCCTGGAATTTGGTCTGTGAACTCTACTTGAGCAACTCGGCGCTGCATGACATCGAAAATGGGAAATTGAGAGCGGCACAGCAGAAGCTGCCCATGCACAGCAGTTTGACTGGCAAGAGCAACATTTGCATCGCTCTCAATGGCAATGGGGATGCGACAACCAGTAGCAGCAGCAGCAGCAGCACCAGCACCAGCACCAGCACCAGCACCACCAATGGCTCTGGCCAGGCGGATGCGGCTGCCGATGGCTCGCCTGCAGCGGCTGGTGGCAACAATCCATCTTCAACATCGCCCAGCAAGTGTGTGCAACTGGAGGATGAGAATGTAACGATGACTACACTGATTAGTGAATTCCAGCCCAAGTGTCGCAGCAATCCGTTCGATACGAATCGTCAGTCGGCCAAAACGGAAGCAGAATCTATTTCACCGGAAATTGAACAGCAGCGGGCAACGAGCATTCTAAAGGATTCGAATTATAAGCGAGCGGCATTGGCTCAACTGGTGGTGGCATCTATGGAACTGTTGCGTTCGCTGCCCAATGAGGCTGAGGAGAATCTAAAGCTATTGATGACACCCACCATACGTGAAGCCTTTCGACTTGTCCAGCTGCAGGGCAATGAGCTGAAGGTTAACCAGTTTTAGGCAATGCTTGTTGAGTTTTATTTTGATCTGTAGGCGCAGCTAACAGGCCCCTACACCACCTAGCTATCTTGCTCTCTGTCTATCTCTTTCTTTGCCACTATCTGTCTCCCTCCTCCTATCTGTTGCCCCGTTCTTCGTTTATTTGCATACATTCGTGTTCTTTTGCTATGAATGGAATGACTCATGCACCACCACCACCACTACCACGAATACTACCAGATCCATTCCTCATGTCCATGTCCATGATTCCCCCCCCATTACGATCTGAGCAGTTGTCTCTTTCTTTCTTTTTGATTAGCCAACTTCCTTGCGTATAACGGTTAAGGGTTAAGGCTACGTTAACGTCGCACGCGCTTTCTCAATCACGATCAATCAGTTAAATCAATCATATCAAAACAAACACACACAATGAAACTATAACTCACAATCTCTGTGTCACTCTCTCTCTCTCTCTCGCTCTCTCTCTCTGTCACTCTCTGTATCACTCTTCCTCTTAATCTTATTCTACCTATCCAACCGCCGTCTGCAACTCGTCCCACGGCAGGCAAACCATTTCAAAGTAAAAGCTCAACATGTCGGCAAAAAAAAAAAAACAAAAAACAAACTGAACGAAAGTACAACTCGATGCTGCAGAAGCAGAAATTAGTTTTAAAACGTAGATGACAAACAATAAGAAGAAGGTGAAGATGAAGATGACAAAGATGAAAATGAAAATAAAGGAGAAGCAGCGTAAACAACGTAGTCCTGTACATTGTAACTTAACTTAGCGACTCTAGCGATTTGTCTTCCCCCCACTACTATTTACTCCTCTCCCCCCAATTTCCTTGTACCCCATGTACCGCAGCACAATCCCATAAGTTCCATTAATAGTCATGTAGTCTCTTTTCTTATTTGCACTTCCGAATGCTGTAAAGTTTTTTCTCTCACTCTCTCTGGCTCTCTAGTTCTTTTCGATCTCTCACTCTCTCTTTCTGGCTTTATCTATTTAAGCTCTTTATACTAACGTAATTTAACAAAAAAAAAAAAAAAAAAAAACGAAACAGATCTTTGTATTCAATAATAGTTGAACATGTGTACTATATCATCGATCGCTATTATGTGTTGTGCCTAAGTAGCTTACCAAATGAAAAGAAAAGAAAAGAAAAAAAACCAAATATTTTTGATGGCTTTTAAGCGTAGAGCAGCGCCATAATGTATGTATGAACTAGTATATTGGCCTAAAAGAAAAAAAAATATCATGCTAAAAACAGTTAATGTGCTTATCGTATATGTATATCGTAGCTTAAGAAGCCCGCGTATAACTCCCCGCTCTGTATAATTCGAGATAGATATCTAAACGTTAACTAACTGAATATAATATATTGATGGAAACTACATACATACATATATATATATATATATAACAAGATCTGTACTTGTTCTGTACAGATCTCAACTATTTATGAACTAAATAACAAAACAGATATTTATCATGATTCAGCTCAATGTTACAAAAAAAATATATATATATACATATATATCTGGTATAAAGTACTTGAAGTGAATGAAAACTGTATTATAGTTATATTAATATGCGTAAAATATTATACATACTTACATATACATACATATATACATTTACTATATGACATATACTACATATAGAGCGAATGTTAACTAACACAAAATCAGTGCCGCCCATTAATCCACGATTACCACCATTAATGATTAGTCAAACATACCCAAACACACACGCACACACACACGCACACACACACACACACACACGCACACACACACACACACACACACACACACACACACACACACACGCACACACACAGACAGACAAAACCCATATACGGAACCTAGAGTACTTTATGCATACGTTTCACATACTATATATGTATATATACTATTATATGGTATGTGACCAGTAGTCCCGCGCTGCCTTTAAACTAGCATACATTTTGTACCAGTGTGCGTACCTAAGAGAAACACAAATCTTACAAATTCTCGAAAAAAAAGAAAAACACTTTTGCACTATCGTCGCTTCTTAGCCTCAGTTATAATAAACTAACTTTGTGGCAGACTTTGTGCCATAGCTTTACAGTTCGTTTTCGCCCTGAAAAGCTAAAGCTGAATGTCACGCCCCCCACCACCCGCCTCCTCCGTCAGCCCCCATGATAATGTGGAATAGAAGCAAAGCAAATCAATACATTTACATACAAAAAAGAATATACAATACATACTTAATTACATATGCATACATGAACAGAGTTATATATAAATATATATATACCTACATAACATCAATATACATATATACTATATATAAATATACATATATATACATACATATATAAATGTACTTACATGTATTATACTAGTTGCCTGCCTGCCGGGATATACTCTATGTTGTAAATGTCTAATTGAAATTTGAAAAAAAAACCGAATCCAGATCATTTTTATAAATGGAAACTATATATACACACAAACACACACACATGCTCTACACCACACACACACACACACACACACACTGGCAAAAAGAACCGTATATATTTTCGCTTCTTGTGTTACTTGGCCATCTATCTAGATAACTTTTAACTTGTAACTGTATACCTACTTATAAGTGCGAAGGGTGTCCATAACTTGTGAAAAAGAAAGCGAAAATAACATACTATATATATATATTTCTATGTATATGGTATGAGTTTTGAAATTGACATTGATAAGGAACCGAATTCGAAATTGAAATTGCAATTGAAAAGCAAGCTAGAACGTACTTTTACTCTCCAAGAGTGCAGTCATTAAATGGATGAAAATTAAACAACGCTTTCGCAACTTTACTAAAACACATTTTCAATTTGTTTTATTTAAGATAATGAAAGGGTAAGATATGCTGAATCCTAAACACGATCATGCTCCGTTGTAATATATACGAGGTGTGTTCAAAAAGTATCGACGAGATAAAGACGGCATCGAAGGAGGAGCTTAACAAGAAACAAAAAAAAAAAAAAAAAAGATTTTTTGAAGTGCTTCGAAGATTGGAAAAACCATTGGCACAAGTGTAAAATATCTCATGGGGATTACTTTGAAGGGGACAAAAAAGATATTAATGAATAAATAAATCTTTTTTGAAAAAAAAAAAACACAAAATTCGCGATATTTTTTGAACACAACTCGTATATGATCTGTATAGGTATATCATCTTCAACATAGAGTTCTCTTGGGTGAGTAACTCTTAAACAGATCAAATGATATATCCATATCAAGATAGACCAAGATTATCAGCCATGCCCAGCTGCAGTACCCATATCCCTTTATCAGCTACCCCACACTATATTGTGTTACAGCACACACAAACAAAATCAATTTGTTCATTGATATGATATATGGTATAACACTTTAATTTCCATTGTCAAATTTTGGTTATGCATTCATCATTATTTTGTTTTAGTTGGTGTTTTTTGATGTTGATGTTTTATTTGGAAGAAATATACATTTCTCGATCAATAAAAAAAAGTGGTACTTTTCATGTTTGCTTCTTTTGAGTATTTTGAATAAGCTAATAATAACTATTTAGTTCATTCTTTTACTTTTATTAAAATTGTTGGCTTTGGTTTTTCTTGTTTGGTTTTGTTTAAATGTAGTTTTACGAAAAAATTTATTTATTTATTTATTCTTCTTCCTCCTCCTCTTCTTCTTCCTCCTCCTCTTCTTCCTCTTCCTCCTCCTCTTCTTCCTCTTCCTCCTCCTCTTCCTCTTCATCCTCCTCGGCTTCCTCATCTTCCTCCTCGACAACCTCCTCCTCGACCTCGTCTTCATCCTCAACGATGTCCTCATCGGCCTTGGCGTCTTCCTCACCCTCGGGTGTCTCGGGCTCACCGGCCTTCTTGCCTGGTCGTTCGCCGAACCACTTTGGCAGTTTGGCTAAATGTGCGAAAGGTATGATAAGATTAGCATATGATATAATGATATAACAGTTTAAAATACAATATATATATATATAGAAACACAGACTTGGAAAACGACATGAGACGACAGTGAACGTTGGAACATTGATTCGATCGATGACTGTTATTTAGTATTTTCTTGTTTTTTTTTTTTTTTTTTTTTTTTGGTTTTGTCGCTGTTGTTTTTTCGCAGAGTAACTGTGACTGTGGCAACCCTAACAAGATTCGAGTCTAGTTTACATACATTTTTGGCGGCCGGTGTATTGATCCTTCTTCTCGTTCCAGATCTTCTCGTTCACATCCTTGCTGATGGCATCCCAGCCCTGTGTCCCATAATTATGTGTACCCGTTTTTGTGTGTGGGGATTTTTTTTTTTTTTTTTTTTTTAGATTATGCGAATGTGAAAGGAGAGAACGAAACACGAAACATACAGAACATAGAAAGAAACAAAAGAGAATAGACAACGTTAGGTGAGATGAAGTTAGATGTACATACTACACTGTATGCATGTGTGTACGGGCCCCGACTAATCACAGA
Organism: Zaprionus kolodkinae; assembly: GCA_018901885.1. Taxonomy (NCBI): domain Eukaryota; kingdom Metazoa; phylum Arthropoda; class Insecta; order Diptera; family Drosophilidae; genus Zaprionus; species Zaprionus kolodkinae. The sequence goes on from JAEIFM010000181.1 coordinate 27,658,571, forward strand.
TATGTGTACACCATGTTTGCGAGTACGAAAACGTTTTTGACCCACTGTGACCAATGAACAAACCGAAGAACCAACGGACAGGACTTTGAAAATGTGGGTTATTGTTGGTTTGGTCACTTTGGCGGTGCCATTTTTTTTTTCTTTTTTTTTGGGAACATAGAACATGGTACAAGAGGGTAAAACAAGATGGACTAAATAGTACAAGTAACAGATAGTAGAGATACAGAGAGATTGCGTCTGAGAAGAGAGCGCAAATAGTTGACACTGAGATCAGTGCGCTTACATTTTGTGCGCTGAGTAAATCTTTCCTGTTTCTCTTGCCATGTCTTTTCTAAGTTTTCCGCATACACCGTATTATAACCCTATATATACATATATATACATATATGTAGTGTATGTGAAGAGATCATATCAATCAAAAATAGCACAAATTGCTTGCAGAAGATTCTTCAAAAAAAAAGAATAAACCCAACCAAACCCCCTGGTACCGAGCACCCGAATACTTACACCCTCGAAGAGCTTCTTCTTGTCGTCATATGAGCGGGTATCCACACGTCTCTCATATTTGGAGGCGACTTGAATCTTGGGCTGTAAAGTGGTGAAAGTGAAGGAGACTAGTTAGACATGCCCAAAAAAAGGAAGTGACTTGCTAAAGAACTTACCGGGTATTTGCCGGTCAAGGCTTCTGGGTCGAGACCCTTCTTCAAGGCTTTGTGCCTGAGCTGTTGCTTCTGTCTTTCCTTCAGCTCTTTCAACTATATATATATGATAGCGGTTATTGGATATATACTTTATAAGAACGATGGATCTGCGTTTACTCACATCGTAGTCCTGACGTTTCTGCCTTTCTTCCAAGTCATACTTCTCAGTTTCCAATTTGACGATGAGCTCCCACAGTTCTTGGGCCTTCTCACGCAGCTTCTGCTCGCCAAAGCCTTCGATGGCCAGGGGCTTGATGCGGAACGACAACGAGATCTTCTTCTCCTCCTCCAATTGCTCCTTAGTCTTGTTACGTTCCATGGCGGCGGACGACAGTCCCAACTATATGTGCGTGCAATTTTCGATTTTTTTTTCCATTTTTAATTGACACATTTCGTTGTGTTTTTTTGTTTTTTTTTTCAGTGTCGGATTTGGATTTTTGTATTTTGTTTTTTGTTTTTTATTTTTTGTTTTGGTTGGGGATTGCAGGTTACGGTGGTACGTGTGGAACAGGTACGGTTTATAGTGAAAGACATGGATTGCAAATGATAGATTAGAGACATTGTGGTGTGTGTGTGGGTGTATGTGCGTGTGTGAGTGTGTGTTTGTGTGTGAGTGTAAGATGAGATTAAAATTTAAATGGTAACGAACGGATACGGATATACGGATATGGATACGGATACGGATATTGGTAACGGATTATCGAAAACAGTACGAATTATACATAGAAAGAGTAAAGGTAGAGAACAGCAAAATACGAGAATGGGGAGTGGGGAAGTGTATCAGTAGGCTGCATTTATGGAATTTAATATAATTACCACGCCCGTGTCCTTCTTGGCAATGGTGAAGTTGGGTCCCTTCTTGTCCTTGTCCTTCATGGCCTGCAGCATGGCCTGACGTTTCTTTTCGGCCTCCTCGAGACGCATGCGCTTCTCTTCAATTTCGCGCTGCTTCTTCTCCTCAGCCTCACGGACACGACGTTCCTCCTCCTCCTTCTTGCGCTGGGCCATCTTCTGCTCCTCCTCGGCGCGGGAGATCTTGCGCTTGGCCTGCTTCTCCTTCAATTTCTTCAGCTCATCCTCCTCCTTGGCTCTCTGTTTGCGCCATTCGCTGATGTATTCTTTCAGCTGTTCATCGAGATCGGAGCGCTTCTGGTCCTGACGCTTGATGAACTCTGGATCACCCTCACCTCTGCGCAACATCATGACATCATCGAGAAGGGAAAACATAGATCGTATTAATAATGTGGCAAGAGCATAATGCAAAATAAATATATATATTTATATGTTTTTTTTAGCTCGGGTAGCTTGCTAACTAGCTGAGTAGACTTGTACTATCTAGGCAGGGCCTACGGATTATAGTCCGCGTAATTACGGCACAATTACGCATAACTATAATCATTATAGTATCGATCGTGTATATCGTATTAATAATACATTCACAATGACATCGCTTTAAGCTTCAACTTTGTCTTTGTCTTGCTTGAACTTCATCGAGTTGGCATCTCCGATTGCCGTACACAAATGTATATTGTACATGCACCCGTAAAATGGGTACAAGGTACGCCTGTACCATATACATATGTACGAGTATGTACATACACCGCACTGATCTAACTGGGTTAAGAGAACTGTTGAATTAGTAGCCAATTTCTTGTAAGCATATTAGATCGATCTACTGAGCACCATGGATTAATCCCATGGCGCAACACTACTACGCAACACTACACTACAAGGTTCCGCCCGCAACTAAGGCAGGCGGAAAATATAGTACATGATATATATATATATAATATTACAGTACATATGTACAACAGACTAGTCTAGTCAAAAGGAAGAAGGCAGGAAATCGCAAAAAAACTTAAGAAAGTATTATATAGTATCACTAAATGTGTTAACACTACTTGGTTGGTGGGGGGGGAGGGGGGAAGAATGTGTTAAACTTATGTAATTCATATAATACAATGGATAGACCCCGTCCTCACACGCAGTACACTTGGTACACACGATTCCCATACGCGGTACATCTGCGTGAATGGGTTAAAGTGCCTACCAAAAGGGGATTGCTGGCACCCTCCTGGCGAGCACTTCACCCTGGTGTCACTGTGGTGAGTTCGGTGGAATGAGTGGGTGATTTTTTTTTTTTTTTTTTTTTTTTTTTTTTTTGTGGGGGGTGCTTTTTGGGGGGGGGGGACACGACAGTCGTGTGAGTACTAGTAAATGGGAGACGGCTTAACGTATCGCTAAGATTTTAGTACGGTTAGGTCTTACAATTCACTTTGTACACATTTCGTATGGCATAGACTTACTCGGCTGGTGTCTGAGGTGGTTTTCTATACGTGAGGCAAACATGGAGGTGGTTTTGATAGATATTTTGGTGGTTTTTGTGTTTCAAAAATTGTTTTCGGTTTTTATATTTATAGATTGATTGGCACAAATTCACACGATGAAGTACGCAAAACACGTGTTGGGTTGAGAGATTTGGTTGTTTTGTTTTGATTTTTTTTTTTTTTTTTTTTTTGATTTTTTTTTTTTTTTGGTTTTTTATTTTACATGTAACAAAAATATTTATAGTTTGGTTTATTTTGTTTGTTTTTTTTTTTTTTTTTTTTTGATTCAAACAAAAAAATTCGTTGAAAAGAAAGAGAAAAACATTTTATGTTTAAAAAAGTTATTGAAAAAAATTCATGTTTGTAACGAAATGAAAACAGTTGTAAAAACAATAAATAAAAGGTAAGTACGTATTTTGTTGTCTGTTCTTGTTTTCTGGCATGTTGTTGTAAATTTTTGTAATAGTTGTATCTGTAGTAATTGTTGTTGTTGTTTGTTTGTTTTGATTTTAGAAAAAATAAAATAAATTGCAAGATCGCAATCTAAAACTAAATTCCAAGCAACGAACTGAAAGCTCTTTGTACAATTTTGTTCATGAACTCAAAACGGAGAACTGTAACGGAAACTGGAACTGAAACTGGAGCTGGAATTGGAGCTGGTGCTGGAGCTGGAGCTGGAACTGGAGCTGGTCTCACATGAATGTTGGTTGTTTTTTTTTTTGTCGAAGCATATCAAAAATAAATTTTGCCTTGCTTTCTTACAGAATCGAATGGGAAGGTTGTTCTGAACGATCATTCTTGGATAGTTTTTACTTTTTTTTTTTTTTTTTTGGAAAATGAGTCGAGCAACGAATTGAACTAAATTTTGATTAGGCGAGTATTGATGTTCGAACATTCCGGGATTGGATACACATGTTTCCTTGTTTGTTTTTTTTTTTTTTTCTGTTCTGTTCTGTTCTTTTCTTTAAGTTTTTACTCGGTATGATCCAATAATAAATTCGACTACAGATACCTCAAAGATAATTAATGAGTTCGACATTTTAATCTGAACCGTAACCGCTCGAGAATCGAACGTATATATGTATATATATATATATCTCACACTACACACATTCCCCTACGAATTCGTATCGTGTTTCGGTTTTTTCTTCTTCTTATTTTGTTTGTCTTTTTTTTTGCGTTTTTTGTTTTGTTTTTGGAACAAATATTACGAATACATTTATGATGCGGTAACGCAATTACTTACTTCCTGTAATAATAAAGAGAAACAGAGAAACGGAAGAAAGAGAGAGAGAGAGAAAAACAAATTTGATTTAGAATTTTCCATGTCGGTTATTCTTAGTTGATGAACAAGAAGCCAGGCCAGCGATAGGCGAAATTTTACGTTTATTATTATTATTATTTTTTTTTTTTTTTTTTTTTTGCTTTTCTCAGAAATTACGATTTCTAATTTTGGTTGGCAGTGGTGGTGGTGGGAAGGCTGGGGTAAGACGTGTTACGAATACGATACGAATACATATATAAATACGAAAAAAAAATATAATATATAAAAATAAATTGAAATATTTTTTTCGGCTTGATTTTTTGAGATTTGGAGGAGGGTGGTGGGGTCGTATGGAAGGTGTAGGTGGGTAGGTGGTTGGAAACACATGAATCAGCTATATACATATGTATATATATATATACATGACACAAGGATACTGGAATTGATATTGGATGTCGTTCGATGGGGAGGGGTGATATAATATTGATATCGGTAGAGGTTGCTATATGTATGGTACAGTTATTTTGGTATTGGTACTGCTAAAAGAAATGTGATTTCGTTGCTTCAGTGGAGAGATGTGGGTTAGTACGTTTGTACAAGAGTCGGAGAGCTTAACGAATATTGGACGATATTGGGGAGTGGATAGTGGTAATTTGGAAACGAGTACAACAACATTGAAAACAAAAACGAAAAACAAAAAATAGATACAAAAAATATACAAAATGATAAGGACGAAACGAATGAGGTACAGTGAAAATAAAGTGGATTAATTACAAGACGAGCACACAAAACAGATTTGCGTGGGATACTTAAGGGCGATTGCACATTGACTTGCTTTTTTTCAGTGTAATATTTTTTTTTTTTTTTTGTGTATTGTGTATATTTTTTTTTTCTTACATAACACATACAAGGACAAATACAAAACTAATACAAATAGTACACACATATATATATATAGGAAATTTTGATATGAAATTAAAATCAAAAAATCATAATTGTAAAAAAAAAAAAAAACACCAATCGAGTTGTATATAAAACAAACGGCTCGATTTGGCCACAAAAACTACTTACGTCTCCTCTCTGGTTTCCTCTCTGGTCTCCTCCTCCTCGGAACTGCTGGCGTGTTCGTAATGAAACGTTTTTCGGTTTCGGTTTCGGTTTTGGTATCGTGTTTGGTTTTTGTGCAAAAAACAATATCACAGGTGCATAGGATAGTGTACAAGTTGTTGTTGTTGTTGTTGTTGTTGTCAGGTGGTCAAGTTGTCAAGTTGATTGTTATTTTATATATATTTCATATTTTTTATGGTCGAGAGAAACAAAACGACAACATTAGCAGTTGATAACAGATTACAAAAACCATATGATTTGTTCGGGTAATATGTGTTGGATGTTGGGTAGGTGCATAGGGTCCATAGGGTTCCAAGTAGGTAGTGATGATGAAAGTAGAGAGAGAGAGTGTAAAGGGAATACAGATAAAACATGTGCCAAATCAAAACGGTACACACAAAAAGAGTTACTGTGCTCTCGGTGCATTGAGGTTATGTTAGGGTTGCCCTCTTGTTAGATTCGATTATATTCCCCTAGATCTTCTTCTTTTTTTTTTTTTTTTTGATTTTTAGTGTGACTTTTTCCATCACTTACAAACTGAGTTGAATTCGATTTGGATTTGATTGAATAACGATCGAGTTTGGGGCGCACGCGGCGCATACTTAATACATACATATGTATGTATATGTACATAGTTATGTTCTCTTCACATATCTAACGAATCACTCTTGTTATAGTTGTTGTTCTTCTTCTTGTTGTTGTTGCCCCATGCAGGACTGGTACTTACGTGTATTCCTCATCGTCGGACATGGTTACGGTTTAGGGTTGAAAAAACCTGCAGAAGAAATAGAAATCGAGATTAGTGACGTGCGCACATTTGCCATATGCAGTTACTTTTCACAGTTACTTTTCACAGTTATTTTTCACAGTTACTTTTCACGGCTACTTTCACTGTGTGCGCGCCTACAGCCAGTGGTCAATTGCAGCAGCAGCAGCAGCAACAGCGGCAGCGGCAGCGGCAGCAACAGCGGCAACAACAATGGCCAAAATGACCAAAATAGCAACAGGCTCCTCCTCCCTCGCCCCGCTTGCTTGCTGCTTTCTTTCTTTCCTCATCATCCCATGGTTGTTGTTGTTGTTGTTGTTGCCATTGTTGTTTTCGCCTTGATATCGGGCTATATTTAGACACAACACACATACACCCATAGCTGTATCTGTATCTAGCTATATCTCAAGTTGTATCTGTATCTATAGTCGCGTCGCTATGCTGTCATAAGAGCTACACACACACACACACACACACACTCACACACATGGAGGCATCACTATTTTTATATAGCCGGCGACAAAGTTCTATCATAATTCCTGCTCCTCTTACAGAATTCGGTTATTCAATTTTATTTTCACATTCTCTTGTCTCTCTATTTCTTTCGGTCCTTCTCGCTCTCTCTCTTTCTCTCTATTTATATGTGAATATATATATATATATATATACATATTTATATGTTTTCTGTGTGTGCGTGAATACGTTAAAATACAGTGTTGTATATAGAAAAATCGGATTTTGGTTGGATTTCTCTCTCTCTCTCTCTCTCTCTCTCTCTGTCTCTCTCGGTCTGAGATTTGTGTGAAATACTTTGGCTTTCTAGCTGTTAAAAATAGATCAGCGTATTGAATTTCCCTGATGGCAGATGAAAAAGCACACGCAGAGCTTTCGCAATGCTTTCGGAAAATTCTGAAAATTTTACCTTGGCACTAAATCAAAGACAGAATGAGAAATCTCTCAAGCCGAAATCGCCCGACAACTCAAAGATGCCAAAAACAAAAAAATGCAATTGTCAAAATCGAGAGAGATTTCTTATAGATAATGCAGTCTCTATACACATGTATATATATATATATATATATATATATATATGCTCATATACCTTCTATATAACATATATAATGCGTATGAGATAGACGTGTAGTATATGATTTCATAATTACGAAAGTTTGGCAATTTTGTTTCTTTCTATATATTCTAAATTGGGTCACAGATGCAGCAACATCTCTATATATATGTATAGATAAACAATAGATATATATATAAATATATACATATGCGTGCATATAAAATGCAATGTAAGGAAAATCTACATGCATTGCGTATACTTGATAATATCAGTAAAATTAACTGAAGAATTGCAACTATATCATAGAAATTTACCTGAGCTCTGCTAAGTCTAAAGTACTTCTTATATTGCAAACTGCATTTGGACTCTAGTATTTGAAACTCTATGCTCTACTTTTATCCTAAGCTCTAGGCGATTCAAACAGAGCTCTGTTTAAGATCTTTTTATTTTTCTTAGGGATTTATTAAAATTATCTATATCGAAACAGAAGAGTATAACACTTTCGTGAAAGGAATATAACACATCTGTCTGCTGTGTGCTATTATTGGAAATATTCCAGCAGCTATTCCGATATGCTAGATATCGATAATTGCGAGAGTGTGTGTGTGTGTGAGTGGGTGGATAGGAAAATTTGCTGCTATCTAGAGACGCCTGCGCATACGTTAAGGCGGTTCTGCCTCTGTGTCTGTGTATGTTAGTGTGCGTGAGTATCTGTGTGTGTGTGTTGGCCATTTTGCCAAGGTAAAAAAAACATGCGCTAACAAACACGCACGGGCTCTCTCACACACACACACACACACACACACACACGCGCGCACAGGGATTATTTTTAAAATTTCATAGATGTTTTTTATCTGCTATGTATCTATATAGATCTGAGATCATATAACATTTCGCTGCTCTCGTTTTCGGACAATTCGTTCGTATTCCTGTTGCTGTTGTTGCTGTTGCTGTTGTTGCTGCTGTTGTTGTAGTTGTTGCTGCTGTTGCTGTTGTTGTTGCTGCTGCTGCTGCTGTTGTTGTTGTTGTGCGCCTTGGGGCAATTATTTTTAGTATTTCGAAAAAAATTTACAAGAAATATGGAACAGAAAAAAATTATGAAATTCGAATTTGAATTCGAAAAATCGTTTCAATTTGTAGTTTCTTTTTGAGTTTTTCTCTTTTATTTATTTTTTGGAATTTCTGTTTTTCTTTTTTGTTCTTTCGTTTGATTTTGAGCACACTTTGAGATCATTATTCACTTGAAAAAAATATTGTATGAAAAAAAAATTCAAAAAAAAAAAAATGTCGTATAGCGCACACAGGATTATATAACCAGAGTTTGTTGACAGTTTTAGTTAAGGACTGTTTTCCTTTCTATTTTCTTTTTTCTTTTTTTTTTTGGCTTTTTGTTCGTTTTTCTTTTATTTTATTTTCTTTTCTTTTGCATAAATTTGAATCCGTCAGGACTCACGCGTTTCTCAGTTGCAGTAGTATAGCACCACAAATTCTCAATCTCTTAGCCAACTTACTTAGGGGAAAAAGAAACAAATTGAACTCTCAACTAAAGTCCGAGCAGCTGACGTCGTAGGAGCGAATGCTGCGGTTCGACTAAACAGACTGACGATCCCAAGCGATGCTACACGTTATGTTAAAGAATTTTTCTTCAGCTTGCGGAAAATGAAAAGCAATTCGCACCAATACATTGAAGGCACGTTCGGCTGCTATATACACACACACACACACAGACAGTGGCGCGAGTGTGCAGTGTGTGAAAGCGAAGAAGGCGTGAGGAGGCGCGCTATATGCCATGCCGAGCCACTGGCGCGATCCCCAACGATGGCCAACAAGTGGTGGCAACGTGCGGTGGGCGGGGGGCAGACGAATCTTCACAACGGCAGCGACAATGGCAGCGACTACGCAATCGAGCTAGAAATGCTTGGCAGGCACAGGCACAGGCACAGGGTAGGAAAGCGGGAGGTGCAGTGGAACGACGACCGTGTCGTGGGGTGGTGCAGGTGAGCATGCCATGGCGTGGCGTGGGCGCTGTGTGCCGGCCTAATGCCTCAACTCCCCCTGCTATCCATCTCTTCTGCCCCGCTCTCTGACCCTCCTCGGCGTCTACGCTCGTGACTGAAACATAAACTTTTTGAATAAACAAAACTCACACACACACACACACACACACACACGCACACAGTCGTGTATTGAGTGCGAAAGATTTCCAAAACGAATACTTCCAATTGGCTGTGTGCTATATACGATAACACCGATACGACGACTATATATGTATGTGTGTGTGTGTGTGTGTATATGGAGAACGATCGCATCGATGCGTTGGCGGTGTTCGCAGTTGTTTTTGGAATCAAATATCGTTGAACATAAATTTCACAGCCATTAAATTGTTGCCGCACAAATACATGGACAGTCTAGGTATATAGACACTAATATCACGCATATATATATATATATATATATATATATATATATACAACATATTTAAGTAGCTGTATACACATACATACATAGTCAGGTCTATATCTAGGCTAGTTTCCCCAGCAATAGAATGAATTCTGCTTGGGTTTGCAGGCGAAAACATTTGAATATTTAGATCAGAGATACTTACATAAACTATATGGCATACTGCATATATAGCTGAGAACTATATTACTGGGCTACCTCCCCCCTATATATATATATATATATATATCTGTATAAATAATTCAGCGTTGCAGCTGCTGCGATGTGAGCCCAGTGCATGCCCTTAACGCCTACACAACATAGATCGTAATCTTTCGCTATAGAGAAACATAATATATACACGCACGCACAAACATATATATATATATATATATATATCATATATAGTACGCTGTACGCTGACGTCGATATTGGCTGCCAAATAGCCGGCCTTACTACAGATCGGACGTCTGTCCGTCTGCTTGTCTATAAGTTCGATCTATTCGTCATTGTTCTGCTTTTGATTTTCATTGATTTAATCGACCAACTTTTTTTTGTTTTACTCATTTATTTCTTTTGTCATTTACCGGCACAATATACCCTATATTCTACCGGCTCTACCCATTATTTTCGCAACAATTTCACAATTCTCGGACAATATTTACATACTCATTCTGTCTTGAAGCGGAATTTCCATCTACATATGTTTTATTTACTCGATTATTTATTGTATTTTTAGAATCTTGTTTCGAGATTAATTAAGGACAACAATGTGTTTGGACTATTTTCAAATTTCGGCATGTTTTAATATACAGGGGAAACTGTAGTGCACAATTTTCAATTTAAAGTTAGCGGAAATTTTTCCATCCCATTGCCTTATTTTAAAATCATCAGATTTCCTTGGGAATAGGCATTTTCTTCATTATTTGGCCTCTAGATTAATTCTGTATCAAAATATTGTGCATCTAGGATTTTCAAAAATTTAGAACTTTCATATGTCTTCCACGCTACCGGCATGTTCGATTTCAGGATCCCTATAGAGCCTCTAGTATGGAAAACTTCGTCAAAAATCATCAGATTTCCTTGGGAATAGGCATTTTCTTCATTATTTGGCTACTTGATTGATTCTGTATCAAAATATTATGAATCTAACATTTTCAAAAATTTGGACCTTGCATATGTAGTCCATGCTACCCGCTTACTCGATTTCAGGGTCCCTATAGACCTCTAGTATGGAAAACTTCGTCAAAAATCATCAGATTTCCTTGGGAAAAGGCATTTTCTTCATTATTTGGCCTCTAGATTGATTCTGTATCAAAATATTATGAATCTAAGATTGTCCAAAATTTGGACCTTTCATATGTCTTTCATGCTACCGGCATGTTCGATTTCTGGATCCCTATAAAGCCTCTAGTATGGAAAACTTCGTCAAAAATCATCAGATTTCCTTGGGAAAAGGCATTTTCTTCATTATTTGGCCTCTAGATTGATTCTGTATCAAAATATTATGAATCTAAGATTGTCCAAAATTTGGACCTTTCATATGTCTTTCATGCTACCGGCATGTTCGATTTCTGGATCCCTATAAAGCCTCTAGTATGGAAAACTTCGTCAAAAATCATCAGATTTCCTTGGGAAAAGGCATTTTCTTCATTATTTGGCCTCTAGATTGATTCTGTATCAAAATATTATGAATCTAAAATTTTCAAAAATTTGGACCTTTCATATGTTTTAAATGCTACCCGCTTGCTCGATTTCAGGGTCCCTATAGAGCCTCTAGTATGGAAAACTTCGTCAAAAATAATCAGATTTCCTTGGGAAAAGGCATTTTCTTCATTATTTGGCCTCTAGATTGATTCTGTATCAAAATATTATGAATCTAGGATTGTCCAAAATTTGGACCTTTCATATGTCTTTCATGCTACCGGCATGTTCGATTTCAGGATCCCTATAGAGCCTCTAGTATGGAAAACTTTGTCAAAAATCATCAGATTTCCTTGGGAAAAGGCATTTTCTTCTTTATTTGGCCTCTAGATTGATTCTGTATCAAAATATTATGAATCTAAGATTGTCCAAAATTTGGACCTTTCATATGTCTTTCATGCTACCGGCATGTTCGATTTCAGGATCCCTATAGAGCCTCTAGTATGGAAAACTTCGTCAAAAATCATCAGATTTCCTTGGGAAAAGGCATTTTCTTTTTTATTTGGCCTCTAGATTGATTCTGTATCAAAATATTATGAATCTAAGATTGTCCAATATTTGGACCTTTCCTATGTCTTCCATGCTACCCGCTTGCTCGATTTCAGGATCCCTATAGAGCCTCTAGTATGGAAAACTTCGTCAAAAATCATCAGATTTCCTTGGGAAAAGGCATTTTCTTCTTTATTTGGCCTCTAGATTGATTCTGTATCAAAATATTATGAATCTAAGATTGTCCAAAATTTGGACCTTTCATATGTCTTTCATGCTACCGGCATGTTCGATTTCAGGATCCCTATAGAGCCTCTAGTATGGAAAACTTCGTCAAAAATCATCAGATTTCCTTGGGAAAAGGCATTTTCTTTTTTATTTGGCCTCTAGATTGATTCTGTATCAAAATATTATGAATCTAAGATTGTACAATATTTGGACCTTTCCTATGTCTTCCATGCTACCCGCTTGCTCGATTTCAGGATCCCTATAGAGCCTCTAGTATGGAAAACTTCGTCAAAAATCATCAGATTTCCTTGGGAAAAGGCATTTTCTTTATTATTTGGCTACTTGATTGATTCTGTATCAAAATATTGTGCGTCTAAGATTTTCAAAAATTTGGACCTTTCATATGTCTTCCATCCTACCCGCTTGCTTGATTTCAGGGTCCCCATAGAGCCTCTAGTATGGAAAACTTCGTCAAAACACATCAGATTTCCTTGGGAAAAGGCATTTTCTTCATTATTTATTTTGAATCTTTATTGTTTATAATGCGCTATTGTGTCTTATCTACAAGGTTTGATTAGTTAAGCAAATGCACATATCTACATAAATATGTATGGCATAAATCCTTGTCTACATTTGCTACGAATCTCTTGCCGCCGGGTAAAAGTAAAATTAGACTGGCTTATAGCGCAAATACCTATAGGTAGTTGACGTAGTAGTCTGGGGGACTGCATGTGCATATATCTTGGTATATGCTCGATATGCATCTGCAGCAATGTAATGGGGCTGACAGAGGCTGCCCAATTTAAACGGGGAAACGAACGCTATTTCCTGGCCCAGATATATGGTTCAGCCGGCTTCCCCCGACACGTAATCTTCATTTCTGCAACACTAGTTCTCGATAGTTGTACGAGCAAAAATCGCATATATATGTATATAAACATATATCGTTCACAAAACCATATATCAATTTCAAATCAACAGAAAATGTTTTCTGTTTTATGCATGTACGTGTATGTATGTATTTGCGTCTAAATGTAACGCCACATGCCAATTCCTCGGATTGTACATTAAAAACTTTGAACTTAAAGAAGCCCATGCCAAATATTTAAGCAATCTGTTTCGCATATAGTACACGTATGTGCATATTCCAGATACTTTATGTGGAACACATGCAAACAAACGTCAGTATTTACTATATGCATGTATATGTGTGTCTGTGTGTGTGTGTGTGTGTATTTCTGTTGCCTTCAACCAAATTTCAATTCGCATCATCTTCAACATCAACAAAAATTCAAACGAGGCAGCAGGCAAATAGCAATGTTTCGGGTTCGGGTATTGTGCTATTTTCGGGTCTTCTGTGTGGGCGAAGATGCGCTCGGCTAGCCTTCGTTTTAGTTCGTCGTCTCGTCGTTACATATATATCAATATATTCATATATATATATATACACCCACACACGGTGTCTATGCGCAGCTTATACATACTACGACGACAATGTGCTTAAATGTCTATCTATGGGGGCCGATCTCTCGGGGCGTTTTAACGGATGCACAGAATTCTAGCATAAACATAGAATTACATATTTGTTTAAGATGCAAATATTTGCGTTTCCATTTGAATTCTATTTGAGAACTTCAGTGCACAACAGTAAAATGGGTTAAAGCCAAGCCATACTTGACTTGAGCAGAACCTCTATTTCCATAAATTAATTTGCCTCTATACAGATCAATGGGTCCAATAATTTATAAAATGTGAAAAAGAAATAATAATAAGGTAAGCCCACGCGATACATATATAATACATCATCTACATAAGTGCAATGTAACTTATAGTAATACAATATTCCAGTTTTACGTAATAGAGATTGATGTTTAAATAAATTTAGACTTTGTAATCTTAATTGATTTTTTCATTAAAAATTTATAGTTTGATGAAAAGAAAATAGCAAATTTTCATTTGTTTATACAAATTTTAATTGTAAGCTCAGATGAAAGCATATGAAGATCATCTTTATTTATTTATTAGTAGAATAATAGAAAACTACAGAATCTTGATAATCTTTTAAAGTTTATTTTATAGAAAAAATATAAATATTGCAACCGTTTGTTCTTTTCTAATCATTTGAAATTGTTTTGAATAATCATAATCAATTAAATAATAAATTTTCTTCTTCTTTCTTTTAATAATATTCAAATATAACAGAACTAGGGCCTTGTACTCGTTTCGTATTTAGTCAATTATACATCGTATTTGTATATAACATTAATCTATCTTCATTTTATAATTAATATTGCCCTGATCTATTCCTCAATGTAGATGAAAAACATATGTAAACATATGTGTTAGCCATATACAATATATATATGTATATAAATATTCAATAGATATTCCTCTCATAATTCTTGATTTTTGTTTTCGTTTATCGTGGTGTTTCAACAAAAGTAAACATATTTTGTAACGAACAAACAACTCGCTATGCGCTAAGTTTAGAATATATATGTGCGGCGTTCTATTTAAAAATAAACTCAACCAAATTGAACAAAATGAAAAACGGCAAAATGGAAAAGCATTTAAGAATGAAATTATAGACAGAAAAACACAAAACTTATATTGAGAATTATTTCAAGAAGACAAAGTCTTAAAATCAGATAATAAATATGAAAAAGCCAAAAAGTACTTTACTAAATGTATTTTGTATTGATTTAAATGGAATTTCACGTACTTAAAATAATTATAATAATATATTTATGCATGATAAGTAAATAAATGATAGAAGATCAGTTATTAATGCATTTCATAAATTCAATATACATAAAATAATTGCTATTTGGCATCAGAAAACTAATCAAAGATTTAGAAGTTCTGGTAAAGCAACGTAAGTATTAACGGGACTTCAGCATTAATTTCTTTTATTCGATAACTGGGCACACTAATATCGACATCTCACCCATATGTTTCGTAAATTGCTTATCGCATTCATTTGCAATATGCATTGTTCGTTTTATCGGTCAGCCACCACACATTTGGTCGATAGTTCCCTCAGTACTATTCGCAAATTTCGAAGAACGAAATTAGATATCTATGTATATACATACATACAAACATACGTACGTACGTGTGATTTTTGTGTTGTTGTCGATAAGTTGTTTTCATTTTGTCCAACGTTTCGCTTTTTAACGCTGTGACGCAGCAAGGACGCGCCTATCCCTCATTCTTCCAACACTCGTGTCCATTGTTCTTGTTGTCTATCCCTGTCTAAAGACTGACGCATCGGTGGCATAAATCATTAAAATTTGCGTTTCGTTAAAACGCAAGTAAACATGGCCAGCGAGCCAGAAAACAAACCACCAATATTGCATATTCTGGTTGTCGGCTTTCATCACAAACTCGGCTGTCAGGTGGAGTTCTCATATCCACCATTAATCGCCGGTTCAACTGGTCGCAACGAATGTCCATCGGGATGGAAGTATTTGCCAACGTTAGCACTGCCGGATGGCTCGCACAATTTTCTGGAGGATACGGTGTTCTTTAATCTGCCCAGTCTATTTGAACCGGCAGCCAGCATATATGGCGTCTCCTGTTATCGGCAGATACCCGTTGAAAAGCTTAAAATACGCACAGCAGATGTAACACGCAGTACGGTGCAGAAGTCGGTGTGTATATTGGCACGCCTTCCGATCTATGGCTACATTGAGGTGAAGCTAGCTTTGATTGCCGACGCGTTCTTCGATCAGGGAGACTTCAGCTGCACCGAGATTCTAGTCAAGGCGTATCAGCAACTGAATGCTTGTCTGCTGGACGAAGAAACCCGCCGCCCACTTCGCCATTTCCATGTGGGCCTTTCTCTGCGCGAGATTGTGCTACACTGGCGCCACAAAACTCTAATTCTTTTCAAGCTTCTGTTACTCCAACGACGAGTTGTCTGCTTTGGCTCACCAGTACGCGGCATGTGTGTGCTTATACTTGGCATGGCCTCGTTGATACCACGACTACTTGAGAAGGGTTTCCAGGAGGTGGCGTGCGTGAGAACATCGAGACCGTTGTCACCCATGCCGGACTTCACGGATTCATTGCAGCGTGATGCCGATGAAGCCGAGGTAGAGCCTGAAGTAGAGCCCGAAGTTGTGCCAGAAGCTGAGGACTTGACGCTTGTCTCTTCAGCAGCATCAGCCGGTTCACAATGTTGCAATAGCAGTGGCAATACATCACCACACACATCGCCAAACCTACAGTCACAAGACTCCAGCTGTCCCACCACAACGCCCACGCATTCCGAACTCCAACGGGTAGACTCAACGGAAAGCGGCACCAGTGCTGGCGGCAGCAAACGTAACGGACGCAGTAGCTCATTGACACGAGAGGCCAGCGTGGATACGTTGGCTTGTAAGTGTAAGCAGTTATTGTTGAAAACCAATCTGAAATTTACTAACATATTTACTTTTCCGCCTGACAGCAAACCTTGCCGAGCTGTGCGCCATCAATCCTGACGAGTATCGCGCTCCAGTTAGCATTTTTGCCAGTGGCAATCTATGTCTACCCTACTTGTCTCTACCGTACATGGATCTACTCAGCGATCCTATGGTTCTCTCCTATATCATCGGTACCTCCAATGTACTTTTTCAGCAAAAACGTCAGCTGGCTGACGTGCTTGTCGACATCGAAGCCGCCAATCTAGAAGCTCACGACCCGGATTTGCGCCGACAACTAATACTCAGCACTGAGGACCTTCGCTTTATGGACTACATAATGAAACACGTACAAAGCCCCAAAGAGAATGCCGAGGGCAGCGAGTATTGGATACGTGAACAGTTCCAGGGTTATATATTGGCATTGTTACGCACAGCTGTAGCCCCGGGTATGTCACAAGAAAAGCATCCAATTAATAACCTTTATAAATATGGAGTATACTCAATGTTTTCAGATGTAAAGGACAACGATCATTTCAATGCACAATTCATGAACGCTTTTAGACGCACACAGTGCTACCAGGAATGGTTTGATGTGAGACCTGAACCCGAATTTTTTGATGCACTCCCTGCTGGGCATCCATTTGCTGGAACTCTATCTGTGGCGGACATGAAGCTGAAGTTAGCGCAGTGAGTATATTAGAATGAGATGCATTTAAGAATATCAGAATGCCAATGAAATGTCGATTATCCCGTATAGAACGATGCAGAACAGCGAAAGCGGACGGAAAATCAATCAGGCCGTTAACACTACCAGCCGAGCTGTAGGTGGTGCCATTTCGCAAGCCAAAGGGGCGTTATCCAGTTGGTGGTCCTCTATAACGACAGCACCCGCAAACAGCACAGGACCTGCGGGTTCAGGAGTGGTTACGGGTGGTGAAGTCAATCATGGCCACAGTCTTAGTCATATTGATGAGGGCATTGACGGTGCGGCAGCATCGCAACAACCGCAAGAGATCTCAGTTACATTCCAAAATCACAAAGACGATGCGGAGTTGGATATTGCTGGTGTGAGCATACACATCTCGAGTCAGATCAAAGATGATAATCTTGTGGAAGCGCATGACTCAAGCGGAAATTCACCTCAGCAGCAACAGGGTATCGTTGAAATTGGCAGAGAGGCTGAGCTCTTGAACAGAGTAAGCCCAGATGACGAAAATGCAACGGTGGCAAACTCTCAAACGCAATCACAGTCATTTCGTGCCGGATGTGGCGGTGATTTAGCGCTATCGAGCAGTTCATCGTCTGCAGTGGACCGTAATAGCGGGGATGTTTTCATAGTTTGATAAAATGATCGCACAAAAAAGCAGCTGAAGTGGCATCAGTAACAATAACAAAAGAAACTACCACTGCGGCACACACACACACACACACACATACTGAAAAAGACACACACTCACACTCACTGTATAAATTTACCTAAGTTATACTATACACACCTATTTATTACATTAGAGTGTTGTATCAGCGCATTTGTTTTTCTATTTTGCATTACTCAAATTGGCCAAAAATTATATTATGTGTATTCGTATATATGTATGTAAACCAACCCTGCCCAAGTATCCTTAACTACCCAGCCCGCACCATTAATTCAACGTACTTGTATTTATAATAATACTTGTGCAAGTACAATGTAAATCTAAACGTACCAAGTGCAATTTGTAACAATATAATCCAAATGTTTTTCATAATCCGTGGCAATATCTAATCAAGCATTCAAAGCAAGCGAATGTTGCTCTCTCCCTCTATCTCATATATTATTTATATGCTATGGGGTTCACACATAAATTCAGATTGAACTATTGAAATATTCTCTATAAGAATTTACACACTTATCCAATAATTCTAATAATCAGAATGTAATTATTTAATTTGTACGTGTCCTCATCCAACTTAAACAGTTATTGAATTGAATAAATAATGAAGCTAAACATTGTAATTTATATCATCGTGTTTGATCTATAACAATTGCTATCTCGCTCTTAAAGACAATATGAATTTACACATTACTTTTAAGTTTCGCACAGACTACAGTCAATTCATCTTCAATTGAAGGAAGCTTTAGGCCATCCAATTCCAGCTTTAGATCGGCCAGCTTTTTGCTATTGATCGCAATGCTCTCCTTAAAGTCTTTCAGCTTGCCCTCGCCCTGTGCCAACACCTTTTTGTACTCTTCCACGAATGCACTCTGAGCCCTCAGGCGCTCCTGTTGCCTCCGCTCGGCATCACTGAGGAAATCATCGTTCTGTTTCCTTTTGGTTTCCAAACGTTGCGCAAGTACCTCGTGGTTTTGTTGAAGTTGCTCCAGTGCTGCGCGTACTTCCAAATTATGGGCGATTAATTGGTCATGATGCTGGGACCTCTTGGCCGAACTTTCTCTAAAATTGCGCGATAGTTTTGTCATTTGCTGCTCGCAACACTGAAGCTGGGCATTAAGGCTATTTATGTCCGATTTAAGTTTTCCATTTTGAATTGTTAGTTCGGTCTCGATCTGATGCAGCTGCATGCAGCGCTCCTCGTTTTGTATGTTGCGTTTCTCTAGCACTTCAACCAGTCTGCTGAGTTTCCGTTTGCATTCCAGTATATCTCTTTGTTGTGGCGGCAGTGGCAATACTAGATCCATATGCTCCTTATCGATGTTTCGCGCGTGCACATTGAATTTCTCCACCTTGTCCAGCAATTCCTTTTTAGCACGAGAGAGTCGTACCTGCTCATGGTTTCCGCGCTCTTTGAAATCCTGCATTTGCCGCTTGTGGAACTGCAGCTCGTTAACCTGTTCGCTTAGGAGCACCTTCATTCCCTGGAACTGCTCGGCCGTGCACTTTTGTGACTTGACTTCGTACTGCGATTGCTGCAGCTCCTCAGTAAGCACCTTCTTGCGTTTGGCATTCTGACTGCTGCTTGCTGCCAAGGTTTTGATCTTCTCGATGTGCTCCTTTATGTTCGTTTGCATTCTAAGCAACTGCTCAGTCATTAGCTGTTCCTGAGCCATAAGCTGCTGCAATTGGGCGTGTTGCCCGTCCGTTGGTAGCTGCAGTTGCTCTTCCAGTTGTTTTGCTTCTTTGTCGAGGCGCAGTAAATCCGATTCTAGGGATTTAACATTGGGAATGTCGCAGAGAGATTGTGTGATTTTATCACTAACTTTGCTTTTTAGAATATTGTACTCATCCCAGTTTTGCGTATCCCACACACCAAAGGACTCTGCAGCACTAAGGAATAACCAATGACTGGTCTCCTCATTAATTGCCGCACGGTTTACTTGTGTATTCGATAGAGCCATGGAGTCATTGGTGGTATGCAAGTAGCTAGGTTGTTCACTGGTTTCCATAAATGGGAACTCTTCGTTTTGTTCACCATCTGAATGCATTCCAGGTAATGGCGGCGCAATATCCTTTAGAAAATCGAGCATGACGATCACATGGCCAAACGACGACGGTGTCGTTGGAGTCATAAGCCAGGATTTGCTCACTTGATATGGATATTTGAGCTTGTGAAGCGCGTTCGTTATGTCCTCTATGTAATTGTTGCCAACATTAAAACGACTCCCGAAAATCGATTGCAAGAAAGAATTAACAATCGCGACAAACTGTTTGGAAGTTATTTGACGAATTGCAGCGGCTCCCCGACTGAAGAATTCTTTGGAGAGCCCTTGCAAAGGTCGGATCTGCATCATTTCATCAAGATATTCGGCAATAAGCTGTGACTGCTCCTGAACCCACTTCTTGTCCTTGTGCTGCGCCACGACGCGCTCCGCCGACGAAGCCTGCCTGTGGCGAAGCGGCGTCACACTGTTTCTGGGCATTGTGGATAAACTGCGCTTCGTAGTCGAAGCTGGGCTAAACTGGTTAACTGTGGTCCGTAAATGCGACCTGAAATGCATATTTTTAATAAACATTTGTCTATGATTATTGCACTTATTGTTGCTAACCAACTTGCCTTGATTGTCGTAATTTCATAACGCTGCCGCCATCCTCACGGTGATCCTCGTGAAACTCCGAGGTTCGTCGCGGCTTATACATGATAACAGAATACCACTAGAGAATGCCCACCAAATAAGTTGGAATACTTTACGGCAAACAAATAAAAATAATGTTTGTATAGAAACGCGTCGGTTGCTTTGAAATTGTATGTTTGTTCGAAGATGGCTTCACTATGCGCTCTTTGACTGTTATCGATATCGGAACATCAACATTGCGCTTACGCGTTGATCAGCAGGGCTGCAGTAAAAATGTTTCAGGGTGCAGTATTTTATTGAAATATCGATAAGAATTGCTCGATTGTTGAATAATTTGGCGCCTCTTTGAAAATAATAATAAGTAAATCACACAAATTAACTGTGTTTACGAACTTCATCGTTTATTCCAACATATTAATTTTAATTATTGTTTCTTGTGTTACACAATGATCATGCTATGTTAATTTATTATATTATATTATAATTATTGTTATGTTAATTAAATATCGATCACATTTCCTTTCAGAACGTCTCATCTTTCCCTGTTCGCTTCACATAACGCACAAACAATTTTATAGTTACATCCTATTATAATGTTCAACTTATAAATTTTTACATAAAAAAAAAACTTTGCGGCATTAATAAATACGGATATTGTTTTATTTTCTTCTTTTTTTTTGGGCGGCAGGTGCATGGGAAAAATGATACTAACATTACAAAAAAAAAATTGTGTATAAAATTATAAAGCAACATTTGCAAGAATCAAATCTGTGCTAATACTATACATTTTATTGTATTAAAATTAAGTAGGCCGATTTAAAACTAAACTAATTTTAATTTAAGTTATTTTGTAGCTTAGCTGCTTCTTAACGTAAATAAACTGCGCTCAAAGGAAACAAAAAAAATAATAAGGATATACTATGCATAGTACAGAAATAATTCCGGTATTGTTTGGTTATTTTGGTTTCACTATTATGCACTTGTATACATACATATGTAGCTGCAGTTGCCCTTGCTGTAGAGCTTTCTTTTAATTGTATAATATTGTCCTAAAAGCCTTAAAAAATATTACACTGCGCCCTGCCGTGCTTCTGACCAGGCCAGAACGACACGACAGACCTCCAAAATTTACAATACACTTGTACATAATATCTTGATAGAGCAAAGGAACACAAGCAAAAGCCATGTGAAAGCTACATAAAAGGTTTCATCCTCAGTTAAACATTCGAAATATTTTGAAAATATTTGCATAGGTATTTTGTTTGTTTGTTGGTTTCTTTTGGTTTGTGTGTGTGTGTGTGTGTGTTTTTGTGTTTGTGAGGGTGTTTAGAATGTTTGTATGTGTGTGTGTGTGGATGTTGTTTTGGTGTCTTTCTTTGTGTGTATGCATAGATACGTAGAGTTTCTATGTTAGAATTTAGGTACATTACAGTTACAGTTCTTGGTATTGCATTGTTCTATGCGCAATATCGTATATTATCGTATTTGCAATTTGCATTTATCTTATTTCGTGCTAACTAAGAAACTGGGCTCCATCAAAACCGAAGTCGCCCCACAGCTATTGTAACGTATGCATGCATCTTGGTGTTTGTTGTCTGTTAACCATGTGAAAAGTGAAAGGGTTCGCTAGTTGGGCGCATTTAATGTGTCCATGTTGGAGCCATACTGCATGTTAACCGACATGGTAAAGAGCCACGCGACTGCCAGCAGACTGCTACCGAGCAGATCGCCCAATGCTGTCAGATATGGTATGGCCGAGTTGTCCGGATCGATCTTCCACTTCCACATCGCATGCACTATAATATGTGCAATGTACAGCAGCAGCATAACCTGTAAACGATACGCATTCAGTACTTTTTATCCCATTCATATCAATCTCGGTCGCTCACTCACCTGTATCAGACTGGCTATCAGATAGGATAGCATAAACACCCACGTCACTGTGGTTGTGTTCATGTTGATATAGTCAGCCGCAAAAATGAACAGTATATTGCCTGGTACGGACATGGCGATAAGTATGCGCGCCGTCTTTGCATATGGCACTGTGGATAAATGGATAAATATGGAGAATATTAACTTGAAATTCGTTTAACACGTATTTAATGGACTATTTACGACTTACCGCCCTTGAAGAGTGCACGCCATGGCCACTCGACAATCTTCGTGTGCGGTGGTATAATACCAATAATTGAGCTCTGATGCAGCATGGTTGATATCTTGCTGGCCTGCACTGATACCAGATTGCCGCCAATGCCGTTAATAATCGGCTGAAAGACCACAAACCCGTTGAATACCTCCACAGCGGCGTCCAAAACGAGACCGCCGAGTCTGCAAAATGAGAGTAAGCAGGTTATATATTATATTATTAAATTAGCAACAGATTCGATATCATTGAATGAATGTGAATAGATCAAAAATGTATTCGTTCTCTTGACTCTTGACTGTGGCACAGTATAGTACTGTTTCAACTGTTTGTTGTCTATAAATAGATGGAGAGATGGAGAGAAGGCGAGTCCAACTGGCCGTCACAGAGTCAAGGACAAGTGTTAACAATTAGAATTGCTAAAGGCTAAGCGACTTTTATAAATACAAAACAATCAATCAAAGTGTTGCCAAATTTAGCACACCTATAGCTGCCCCTTCTGCCTGCCTGCCTGCCTGCCTGCGCTGGTCATGAATTGGCACAAAAACTGAGATCGTAAGTGCGGGCCAAGTTCTCGATGATAGACTCGATGAAAATAGAAGCAACAAAATTGTGCTTATCATGTCCCCATTTAGAATCCAACCGCGTTTCCCCTAAGTGCACTTCATCCGCATGTTTATACACACTATAGCTTGGCGGCATGACGACGGACAATGACAACAAGATGGTGTGACCCTTACCCGCTGATACATAACGCTGACAGCACTGGGACCCAGCCGCTCTTTAGCACCGGACGCGTATACTCGTTCTTCAGTACAATGACAACCCACATGGGCAGCAGCACCAGGTAACAGGTGACCACAATAAATGTGATCCACAGATGGGTCTCTGCAATGAAGAAGGAGAAGTATAACGAAATTAGATATGTATGTAGGAGGGGAATATGGAAAATTCTTTCTATACATACTTATATGCTCATAGAGTAGCGAGGCGATAAACGATAGCAAACTGATCGACACAACGTCCCCAATGGAGGCAGCCAACGGCGTTGCCAGGTTATCCGGATTTAGGTTATACTTTTGCGAGAATAGTATCACAGCTACGAGCACAAAATCCAGAACAAAGCACGATGATGTTGCCGTAAACATGGCCGAGGCGATCAATAGCATCGCATTCTCAAAATAGAAGCTACCAGTCATCGCGGCGCCCACGCTCATCGCAAACATGGCCACCAGAAAGGAGGCAACGGTTGCCTGCACCTGCACCAACGCAATGTTGCCAACAATCATCCGTACCACATTCGAACGTGATGACATATTGCCCAGATTCACCTGCGTGGAGAGGCGCGAGGCAAGGCACATGTCCAGGTTACCCTTCAGGCCAAGCAGTGCCGGCACCAGAATGAACAGCTCGCTAACGTTCTTAAAGACATACCATTTCTGCGTGTGTGATAAAATATATACAAAAACAAAAAAAATATATATAAATCGAATATCAGTTATAGAACATATGTATGTGCGTGTATTATAATATATATAGATATTATTTATGGTATATAGTAATTTTTCATTAGGGGCCACCTGCCTGCCTGCCTGACTATCAAATATCAAATCTATTGGCAGCGATTTATGGCTATGCATAAATTTGATTATAAATCAAAACAGTGACGTCATTGTCATATCGAGAGAATCTACAGATTATCTCTCGCTCTCTCTCTCTCTCTCTTTCTTTCTTTTTGCCTCTAGTTATTGTCAAAGATTTAACTTTGATTCTGATTCCGTATTTTGGAGAGAGAGCAAAGCAGCAGCAGCAGTCGAAATTGGTTATGTCGGGCATAGGCCGCCCGTAACTGGCCCCAGACCACAATTTATGGCTAATTAGCAGGCGAATAAATAAATTTATAAAGAGCTCGAAACATTTAGCCAACTTGCTCTGAGTAATATCTTTACGCAATAGCGTATATATAGAATGAATGAAATATATATATTTTTTGTGATTCGATGATATATTCGAATATTTTTTTTTGTTATATATTCAGTAATATTTCCTTTTTACTTTTTGAGCAATGATGTTTTTTTTTTTCTGTTTAATGCTAACTCCATTTTCTTTTTAAGATCGGTTAATGGACTCGCCGCGCCGACTCGAATCGAGTGCAAAATAATAAAACTGAAGGCGATTTACATAGAACACCACAGCTGCTGGATCATTAAGAAGAGTCAGTAGTGGGTGCAGTGACGCCATGGCATGCCAGGCCAGGCCAAGCCAGGCCAAGCCATGGCGTGTCTGCGATTCGTTTCTTAGTTGTCTTTGTCTTCGCCAAAAATTCCCAGACTGAGCCCTCGCGTCAGAGAAGACTATAAAATTCTTTGTTGTTGTGCCCGTGTTCGTCTCTGGTTCGTTGGATCGTCGCGTTGCCTGGCTGTCTCTGGTTACCTGGTTGGCTGACTGCGTCTGCTTTGTTGGGCCGGCGTGTGTAAGTTTAATGAGTCGACGATTGTCGACTGTCGTTAGATTTTACTATTTAATTTGCGTGTCATTTTAATTGTGGGCAACTCTCTTTTATCTAACAGATCTTCAGAGTTTACGTTTGCGTTTGCGCAATGCCAATGAAATAATTTATGGGATTTATTAGCCCTGTGATGTTTGTGTTTGCGTTGCTCGACGACGCTCGCCGCTCGACGCTCGACACTCGACGGTTCGACGATCGGAACCGATCGCATCAGGCCACATTTTTTTTTTTTTTTTTTTGTGGCTGTATTAGTCATTGGCCGAGCACGCGACAATATATGACAATATATGGTGGGGTGTTATATATATATGTTATAATGGTAAATTACCTCGACACGCCCAAGCACAATGCCCGCTCCAATGGTGCCAATGCCGGCCAGAAAGAACGGTATCGACACCTGCAACAGTATGGTGCTCCATTTCTCCTGCTTGATCCCTGGTCGATTCAATGCCAATTTCTCCTCAGAGCTACCATTGACGCCAGCAATGCTGCCGGCATCTGCTGCCAGAGAGCCTGGTCCAATGCCACCTCCTCCATTGCCAGGGCCGCCGCCGCCTCCACCGCCGCCCGCCGCACCAGGATCTGGTTCGGAGGATGCTATGGACGTCGTGATGATTGAGCTTAGTGAACCGAGTGTCGAATGTGGATAGCCGGACAACTTCTCATTGTCGGGGTCTGTGCAACGTCGTTAGGAAAGGGTAAAACGGGGAGAGAATAGGATATACAGGCAGGGAGAGAAAAGAGAGAAACAAATAGGGGGAAAGATGCAGTTAGTAAAGGATTTCAATACAAACAATGCTTATATCTAGCTGTGCGGGTCACCTCTGTGTGTGTGTGTGTGTGGAGCATGCAACTAATGGAGGACAAAAAGAGGGAACTACATATATGCTATAAGGCAGAATATTCCCCCAATTAGGGGAATACATTGTTGCAGTTGCTATTGCTGGTCTAAACGTGTTTGAATAGATAATTTCGGTTTTTTTTTGTTTTTTTTTTTCATTTTTGCGCCCAGTTAATTAATAACAAATCGTGTTTGTCCATTAAAAACTGAATTCACAACGCAACAAGACAGCAACAACCACAGACAAACAAAGCAAAGAATCATGCAATAATTAATAAACATTTTATATGCTTATCTCCTGCACAATAAACATGCATAAGATTTAAGCGTATAAGCCGCGACTATAAAATAAAAAAAAAGGGGTAACCATTATAAAATACTGTCTGGGCTCTGTTTTTTTTTTCTTTCTTTTTTTTATTGTTTTGTCTTTTAATTGATGTTTATTTTATTTGCTTGGTTTATTGTTTTCATTGCGATTGCGCTTGTTTTATATAATTTGCTATGCGTGTGTGTTGTGTTCACAAAAATCCAAAAAGTCCCGGATGTGCGGTATTTTTGTGGTATTTTTGTAGATCACAAATGTCTTAAATGTAACTATTTTCTGTGCTTTTTTTCTCTCGATGAATTTGTGTGAATAATTAAAAAAGGATCGGAGGGTAAAAAAATCTATTTCTAGAATTTCTTTGTGTATACTCCTCTTATATTCCTAAAAAGCAACTGTTACATACTCGTATACCCATTGCGCGTTGCCTCAGATGTTATTTGCCAATTTTATTAAAATTCTTCAAAGACTGTACAGATATAATATCTTTTGTACGTACACCCTCGTAACAAGGTTTTAATAGTAGTAGAACACTATCAATTTACAACCAACCTTAAATATGTTTTAATTAACCCTCGATACGATCAAGTTTAATAATTTTTTTTTTTTTTTTTTTTTTTTGTTTTACAAAGCAAGTCGCATTTCTATTCGCTAGTCCCTGCTGCCTATAAGGTATCAATTCTTATGATCTGTGTGTGATTATAAAGACTTAAGGAATAAATATAAAATATAAATAGAATTATAAAGGAAAATACAGCTAGCTTAATAACAAACAATGCAATAATATTAAGAAGGATACAAGACAGAGACAGAGACAGAGAGTGAGAGAGAGAGTGGGAAAGGCAAACAAAATGATATTTAGAGAGAAGGTAAATATAATATATACATATATGTAGATAGAGAAAGAGAGAGAGGGTGAATGGGTGAATTAAGAGTGTAAAAGAGCGAGGTAGAAAAAGAAAGCAACCGGGCAACAGTATTCAGCACAAATATTCAAAGCAGCAGCATATTGTGTTATCCAAGAAGATATGTATAAGGATAACTGAGCAGAGATCGGGAATAATACTGCTGCTGCCCCTAATACTGATGCTGCTGCTGCTACTGCTGCTCCAGCCTCACTTCATCGGCACTCACCGTTTCCATTGTAGATGGTAAATAACTTGTATTTATCATCCATGGCCACATCTAGGGGCGTTGTTGTGGTTATTGTTGACAATTGTTGTTGGTATGTTGGTGGCGTGGCATATGATGAGGACGTTGGTGATGTGTTATTGTTGTTGTTGTTGTTGTTGGTGTTATTGTTATTGTTATTGATCGTATTTATATTGATGGTTGTGGACGCAGGCGCAGGCGCAGGTTGTACCCCATCATCTGGGCCAATATCGGCGGCCTCATTGTGTGCAGCATACGCGGATAGACGTCGCACGCTCAGTGGGGATATGGCAGCCCTTTGGCGCTGCTTCAGCTCATTGGGTATGGATGGATTGGGATCGGGTGGCGGGTTCTGATCGTAGCTGTTGTAGTTGTTGCTGTTGTGGTTGCTGTTGCTGCTGTGTGCGTCAGTGTTGATGTTGTTGCTGGGTGCATTGTTCTGATGATGTTGCTGCTGTTGTTGTTGTTGTTCGTGTTCGTGTGGTTGCGACATTTTTGCATTGGTCTGTATGTGTGTGTGTGTATGTCTGTGTGTCTGTGTGTGTGTGTGTGTGGGGTAGTGTATCTAAGCGTCTGTGTGAGTATACTCAATGGCACAATGCAAATTCATTAAGCTAAGCTCTCGGAGAATAATAAAACAGAACTAGGCTTCTTCACTCACTATGCGTATAACTATTAAGGGTTCTCACTATTTGTTTTTTTTTTTTATTTATTTTTTTTATATATTTTTTTTTTTTTTTAAGTTTTATTGGTATGCTGCGCTAACGTTTTGGCATATTTGCATGGGGCAAAAGTTGCCTTTTGCTAGGGGTTGGTTGGGTTCACTTATGGGAACTATCACTGAACAGAATCGAAAATCGAAATATCACACAATTGATTGACTTCTTTGCATAGGACAATAATAATTATAATAGTAATTATAATAATAATAATAATAATAATGTTGTTGTTGTTGTAGTAGTAGTAATAAATTAATAAGTTAGATGAAAAAAAAATGAGACAGTGTGTTGTTGTGTGTGTTGTGGGGTGTCACGCGATTCTTTCATATATGCTATATAACAGGGTTATATAGTGATAATATCGGATCGGTTTTGTGGGGTGGGGAAAGTGTGCGAAGAATATCGAATCGAATCGTAGAAAGTGTTACTGAAGGGACCAAATATGTCTGTTTTACATTGTTTGTGTGTGTGTGTGTGTGTGTGTGTGTGTGTGTGTGTGTGTGTGTGTGAGTGTGTGCGTGTGGTGAGAGTGTCCTGTGTCCAGTTCGTTGTGGTTGTGTTGTGCGTCCTGGTCTTCGAGGCGGGTGGGGGAGTGGCGGGTTGAGTTGTTGTCGGGGGAGCAGAGAGGACAGAGCTTTAGTCACCGGACCGTTGATATGGCTGTAAGCAACAATATAACGTGTTCACAAACATGGTCGATCGTTCTCAAGTTCAAGTATATGTATATTGCATTTGTATTTTGTATATGATTCTCTAGGTACTGTTATATATAACATACACATATGGATGTAATTCTTATAGCTCCGGAAATCAATGGGTAAATCAAAAACGCATCAAAAAAAAATCCCCCACATAACGACAATACTTTTTCTTTGACGTCTGACCTGCCCGAACATCCTGCACTTCCGCCTCGAATCATTAAACGTATTTATGTATGTTCAAGAGTCAGATATTATCATATGTATAGCTGGGTTTTTTGTTTTTTATATATTTTTTTTTTTTTTTAAATCTTTTACGCTTTTCCTTCTCAAATTTTGCCTACTTGGGACCAGTTTTCTTCGAAGCAAGTTTGCCGGCCCACGCATTTTGCATTTGCATTATACCATAAAAAAAACATAAGCAAGTAACGAAAGCTACAGACGAGCGTGCTCGGCCGTATTTATACCCTACGCTTAGTTGAAAAAAAAAAAAACCTAAATAACTTTTGTGTTAAGGGTACGAGCGAATTGAAATGTAGAGAATATAGTGATATAGTAAGCATCTTTACACATGACAAAACTGATTGGTGAGACTTCAATATTTTTCCAAATAATCACAAATTAACGATTTGCGCGAATATTGGTCATGACACTCAATATTCGATACGAACATCAGCTGCAGATGGTATATAGGAAACTGCATGCAAAATTTGCTATCTCTAGCTTTTGTAATAGCAGAGATCTACGCGTTCGAACAGACAAATGTAGAAAAATCGACTCAGCTTTCAGAAAATATATATAAATGCTTTCTGGCACGCCTCCTACTGCCAGTCACACACATTTAAGTATACCCTTTTTAATGTTAGAAGCGCGTATAAAAACACCATAAACAAAACATTCGACAGCGCATCGAAAAGCAACCAGTTTCGGCCATCCGAAATTGTGCTAAACCTGTGGAAAACCTGCAGCTGCATCAAGCGAGACAGTCTCGCACATACAGACAGACCCAGACAGAGTGACGGTTAGAGAGACATAGAGATAGAGAGAGCGAGAGAGAGAGAGAGAGAGAGACACATCGATAAACGAGGCGACGCAGCTCAAGCTAATCCAAGTAGGTACCAAATCCAAACGACGACGACGCGGTCTATTGCCAGGCAGTGGAGCGAGCGTGTGGCGTTTTCAAGTTTATGGACTCTTGACAGGTTATGCGATTAGATATAGAGCCGCCCCTGCGAGCGGGCAAGCGATCGATCGATCGATTGTGGTTGCGACAACAAAAGCCCGCTATTTATAGCACCCCAGTCAGCTGGTCAGCAAAATCTTGTGAACTGGGCAGGGCGCTCGGAAACTCGGTCACAATTAAAAAAAAAAAAAAATCAACTCTAAACAGACACGGAAAGCGACAGAGAAAGAGAGAGAGATAGAGAGAGAGAGAGAGAGAGATAGAGGTACGGACTATCGATAATGGTATAACTGAAAAACAAAACGCACGTGGAAGAGCACGCTATCCCTCTCTCTCTCTCTCTCTCTGTCATTGTATCACAATCTAATCTGTGAAAAACAATAGAATAGCCTAGGAAATACTAGTACTATGCCTATTAATCCCTGGAAAATGTCAACATGCAGAAACGCACTTAAGATTATTATTAAACAGAGTTCCTCGAAGACACGCGCTTCCCAAAAAAAATAGACCCTCCAATATGTAGTCGATTGACTTCAAATGCTAAGGAAGTATCCGATAACAAGCTGAATGAAGTGCCGAAACGGGTTTTTCGGTTATTTATCGCACGACAGACCAATGGAAAAACCTACAACTGCGCTACACACCACACACTTAACAACTTGAATGAAATCAGTAGTCGAAAATCTAAGCGAAAAATTCGATATTGCACGCATTGACTAACACATACCCTAGGTATATGTATGTATGTGTGCGACCCTTCTACTACATACATACGTGTATGTGACGTGTAATGGCAGCGATATCGATTATTGAAGTGCGTTTTTATCGGCCCATTAACTGTACCTATATCACCGTATATCTCTCGAGCACACTGTCACACTGTGAGGGACAGTCACAAGTGTTATTGCCACTCCAGATACAGTTAGTAGATAGATTGATATTATGATCTCGAGGAATGTCCGATAATGTTGACCATGACAGGAAAAAATTGAATTATATGTATGTATACGTGTACATAACTGAGGGACAGCTGTCGATAGGGGCTCAACTGCTCGATCAAATTGTTATATTGCACCCCAGATGATGCGCGTTATGTATACGCCGCATTGACCGCCATAGGAAGCGAGCTCTTAATGATCGTCTGTGCCGGCTTTGGCCGTGTGTGTGTGTGTTGGCCACGTTCAAGTTCAAAGTCAGCGCGATAGTAAAACACATAATGTGTTTAAGTTTTACATATCGCCAGGGGAGGTGGGGCTTGGTCTTTAGTTGGATAACTGACGGATCGACGGCGGCGGACTAATTGACAAACAGACGACGAGCGACTAAATTAAACAAATGTGGCCATTTGTTGTTGTTGCTGTTGTTGCTATTGATCGATCGCATAATTCAGTTTACTATAGATTCGTTTTCGAATGCGGAACTTTTTTTGCGCGATCCACGATCCACAAATTGTGTAATTATTTTCAACTTTAATTGCCCAGCGAAACGATCGCACGCATACAAATGCAGTCGATCACAGACATATACATATATAGCGATTGTATCTTGTAGGGTGCCAATACACCAACCCTCCTGCTCCCCCAGCTCCATCCTAGCAACAGTACTACTAGTGATCACATAAATCGTCTAATGGATTTGTTATGCGTATCTCTAATTGCTGCCAACACGTGAAATCTGTTAAGTCTTTTAAATTTGTCATTTTATTGTCTAATAATCTCAATTCATTAATTAACTTTTCACAGCTTGTTATTCAATTCAATTGACGCACTTGTTAAAGTTCTCTCATCATCATCATCGGACTGTACGTTAAAAGGGATTTCGAGTCGATGTAACTTTATTTCAGCATTTATTTATTTTTTTTTTTTTTTCAATGTATATAACTTAAAACTGAACAACACTATAAATCGTCTAGCTGTCATAGATATAATTGCTTTAAGTTTTTCCAAATGATAATTAAGAAATAATTTACTTTTCCTTATAGTTCGATGACTATAATATAGAACTGTTATAGTTATTTTTATTAGTTTACCTTATCAGTAATTATATCAGTATACTTTCAGTACATAAAACTGTCATGGGAACGATGACTGTTGTCTACAACATCGTAATATCTTAAAAGATCTGGTTGAAATAAAGATTAATTTTTAATCGATTTTTTTTTTCAAGTTCTAAAGCAAATTTCTGGCTTAGGATCTTATAATCTCTGAGATCTGGATGAAAAGCACACATAAAGTGTATGCAATCTTCGGCTTAATTCTCTGACACATAACGTGTGTGTGTGAAGTTTAAAAATTTCACAATTGATTTATGCCTTCTATGCTAGACACATTAAGAAACAGTTAAATCAAATATTACCATCATGATAATTAACGATCCACAACTGCCAAAAATTAGATTTATTGTGCTGAAGAAGCACACACAAGAGATTTTTTTTTTTTTAGATCTTATCACAACTCGAGCTTAACGAGCTCTATATATAGTATATGAGTATGTATGTATGTACGTATATGTATGTTCATTTTCGGCACGTGAATTTATATATGCAATAAAAGATCCGTAGCTCAGTTAACAACCAATAGAAATTCAGTTGGCATTCGAAATCTGTTTGACACTTGCCTCGATTAGATTACAAATGATCGCAAATCGCAGAGGCAAAACTGTCGAATGAGTCTTTTGTGGCTCTTTCAGACCAAAAAAAAAATAAATAAATAAAAAAATAAATAAAAAAAAAAAAAAAAAAAAAAATAAAAAATAAAAAAAATGGTAATGATTTTGTCAGTTTTTTTGTGCCATATATATACATACATATATGTATATCCACTGCCACTATGGGGTGTACACTACAGTTTTATGTTAGATGGGTTCGCGCTCTCTTTTCGATCGAGTTCACTCGCACTCGGCCTTGCCGGATATGCCAAAACATTTGGATAAACTCTCGTCCCCCCGCATGTGTCGTCGCTTAATGATCACATAGTGGACAGAGTACAAATTCTTCTTTGCTTTACCCCAGGAAACCCATCATCTTCCTCTTCTTCTTCGTCGTCGTCGTCGTCGGCGTCGCCACAAATTCACAAAACGTGAGCTAAATGTGCCTCTGCCTGTGTCTGTCTCTGTTAATTTCTATTTGTTCCTATTTATTGTGATTAAGTCGACATCGCAGTCTCAACTAGATACATCGTATGCATATAGGAACACGGTATGTAGGATCGCATACGGATCGTATAGTTCCCAGGGTTTTTTTTTCTTTTTTTTTTTTTAATTAAAAGCTTTGGTTGCATTCCTCATGATTTTGGGTTTAGCTCGGGCTCGGCTCGACTCGGCTTACGAAACGACGACGCGTTTTGTTCGTGAAACTTTTTTGGTTTTTTAGTTTAGTGAATTATTTTAAATTGCACACAATTAAACAAGTACGATTATGCCAATGTGTGGCAATGGACGACGAGAAGATACTAACGAGCAGGTGAAAATAAACAAATTTCATGTTGATTGTATTGTCTTTTTTTTTTTTATATAGAATTTCAAAAAATTACGAATATCTGTTTGTATGAACACGTAGATCTCAGAGATTATATGAGATAGAACCAAGAAATTTTGTAACAATACTCGTGTGTATTGCTGTGACTTTAAGTTGGATTCTTTCGCTTCCATAAATTAATAGAATTGTTTGTTTAATCAATTTGCATTCTAGATAACTGTTCAAATAGGTTGTCATAAGGGATAAACGTTTAACCAAGCTATAAAGCTGAAACTGATGCAAATTTCGATATGCGTGCACACCCTATGGGTCCAATTAATCCAGGGTATAACACGTACATGGAACATTTAGCGTAAAAAGCTTTTTAATTAGTATCTACTCGTATGTACATACATATGTTAGTACGCCGCGTGTGCTTCCATCTTAATAGATTACATTATATTCGCCAACTGATACTTTGAGTTGAAATTGAGGCATGATTCATGACATTATTACACCTGATACTCTCGCACCGTCGCACCTCATACTCGTGCTGCTCGTGAATTAATCCAAGCGGATTACGTAGCGCACACACACAGCTGTTGCATATTCTCGCCCAGAGTGTGTCGATCTACAATATCCGCCTCCGCGTCTCAGTCTCAGTCTCCTGTCTCCTGTCTTCTGTCTCCATCAACGTCGTCGATTAACCAACAATGTGCAACTCATTCGTGAGACCATCATATCGCGTCGTATACGTAACATTTCATAACAAACCGAAGAGGTCAAACACGTGTGAAGCGGAGGGAGGGCACAGCGCACTGTGTTGCGTATTTACATTATGAACATTCAATTTCAATTTCGATTTCAGTTGCATTTCTCGAAGATCGATGTAAACGAACCGTTTTTTTTTATAATAAATTCACCCAAAGATGACGACAAATGGGATCCGCTCGCAGTTGGCAACGGCCGCGGGGTAGTGGGAATAGAGTTATGACTGCGATAAGGATTGAGGAGCAATATGCTAATTGAAACTATATATATTTGCATACCATATACACCATATGTATAGTATGTGTTTGTATTATTCTTGACGCCTCGCACACAAAAAGGTCTTTCTATTGAAAAATTGAAGTGTTTTTTTTTCGGCTCTTCTATTTGCGTATTTGCGTATTTCATTTTCATTTTTATTTTACTTAACTTTATTGCAGTTTATATGACAAGTTTTCAGATTTGGGTATATTTATTCAGAATACACACAACTGCATACAACCATATCATTTCACTATGTATGGTAAGTACATAAAGATATATTTACTATAGCAATTACATAAGTGTTCGTATACAACACATATATATATACATCCGATATATGGTAGAGTCACTCGATATGCTTGTCACCTCTCTGTTGTTTCCGATGACGCAGGTGAAATCGATGGATTCTGATCCATCGATCGATCGACTCTCTGTTTCGTTTGATTTTTTTTTTTTTGGTTTCATCTTTATTTTATTTATTTGCGAACCTAGCGCCGATTTAATGAATGGCGAAAATTGGCAACAAACAACAATAAGAAAAAAAAAACAACAAAACAATCCAGATATATACATATATAATTAAATTGTATAGAATTGTGTTGCCCAAAACAAACAATTATTTTCGATGTTGGAATTTGACATCAACTACTACGTCATCGGCCTGAGAAAAAAGCAAAGTCGAATGCAACAGGTCGGGTTAAATGCATATGTATGTATATTATAGGTATGTAAATGTATATGTGCGTTTTATTTGATAAAAACCGAACTGGAACTGTATCAAATGTCATTCAACCAGGCAAGAGAGCAAAAACAAAATAAAAACAAAAACATAAACAAAAACAAAAACTGCACGTCTGTATACACAGTTAAAATCGCTCAGATAAATTTCAAAATTCACGCATATTTCCCAGAGTTTATTGGGGGGTAAGAGATCCATCAATCAGGTACGCGTGTACTAGACAGCATACTAATATTTCCGATTTCAGGGGACAACTTCCTACTAAGATGAGAAAGAATTCTAAGAATGCATACTAAACAATCAAGGCCGTACAGCATAATCTAATCTAATCGGATCAGATTCAACTGGATTAAAGTCAAAGAACAAAGTTCAAAGAATGCAGAAAATTCGTTATTGATAGGCAATTGATAAATGTACATTACATACATATATTGCAAATAACATAACTAATATTTACTACATATATTTGAGTTAATATTGAGCTGATATGCTTATTCTTGAAGTTTTGAGAAATAAAAGATCATATTTATAGCCGATAAGTTTATCCTAGGACATTACTTTGATTTTTGTTTACTCTTGAAATATATTCTTGCTCTCTCCTAGAATTTTGGAGTTCAAAATGAGCATATATTCTTATCCTTGTAAATCAGTTTAATATTTATTCGCCCCTCAAACTTTTTTTTCTTCGAATTATTCAGAATATCCCTCTTATTGAGTCAAATCGGGAGCAATATTTGAGTAACTTAACTCTCCAGATGTGTCAACAACTCTACTATGTATCTCAAACAAGTGCAGCAGACAGAGAGAGAGCGAAAGAGAGAGGGAGGAAGAGAGAGAGAGTTAAGATGCCGAATACCTTAAATAGGTTTGGTCGATCGGTCGGTCATATAGCAGACGATAGAGCGGGGCCCGGCTCATTAGCAACACGCAGCGCGGCGTAGTTAAACAAAGAAAATCTTATAATGAGAAACTGCACACAAAGCAAACAGCTGATTGTAGTTTTAGCTGTTGTTGTTGTTGTTGTTGTTCGGGGTGGGGAAAACAGTACACCACAGAGTGGGGCTAATTTATATAGGCAACTAGAAGCCTGAATTTGGCCAGAGTTTGGCACACTCCATAACAACAACAACAACAACAGCCAAGTTGGCAGGGCCAAAAGCAGCATAGCCATTGAAATTGTCCAAAGAACTTGGCTAATTAGCTGCCCAGGCGCCAATGACAGTTAAACAATAAAAACATTGACTTTGGCGACCCCAACGATCCACCGATTATGGTTATGCATACGATATAGAAATATGTACATATATATAAACCAATGAACTCGCTTCGGTTCGGTTCGGCACGGTACGACCACTCGGGTCGGCTCAAATGCAATTTGGCCGTGAAAACGAAATGCCAACAACATAAATTAATTATTATTTTTATAAGTATTGTATCGTATTGTTTTTTTTTTTTCGTTTTGTTTCGTTTCGTTTTTTTTTTTTTTTGTCTTTTGAATTTATTTCTTGGGCAAATTAGTTTTAACTATGCATTAATTAAAAGCTTTGTGGTATTTTTTCGATTGTTGCTTCGCCTTTCGTTCGGTTTTGTTTGAGTTTGAGTTAGGAGTTTTTTTTTTTTTTTTTGAGTGCGTTTTCGATCTGTAGACGAGAAAGGGCGGAGGGGTTGCGAATCCACTAAGGTTGCAGCCAACGAAATGTTAATTGAAGTAACCCCCCCCCCCCAAAGCTAACTTAACTGAACTTTATTATGTGCGATATGCTCATTATTATTGTTTCACTATGTTTCTCATTGTTTTTAACATTGTTTTTTTTCGCATTTGTTGCATGCGAAACGACTGCGGTCGTTTGTTTTTCACTAGGCTGTTTTTTTTTTTTTTCTTTATTTATTTTCTGTTTTCAAATTTTAATTTGTAAACAGTTTACATCCAATTATAAAACTTCTGGATTTTTGTTAAGAATTTAACAAGTTCAAGTTAGAAGTCTGTACTTGCAGTGGGGCCTCTCGATTTCCAATGAACCGAGTGAAAACTGTACTAACTTTAGAATCTCTGTCTGTGCGAAGTAAATCGATTGTCACATAAATAATTCATCGATTGACGCGATTAACGACAACAATATATGTTAGTAAAAGAATATGAAGTAGAGCAAAAATCGCTGTAGACAACTGTTGCTTAACTCCCCACAACAAGGCTAACCAAATAAATTAAGAAAAAGAAAAAAAAAAACTATAACGATTGTTGTTGCAGATAAGTAAGTGGATATGTAGCAGCTGGAAGGTTTAGCTAGTTAATTAATGCATCCAGAAACTAAATTCTCTAAAGCTCTCCAGATCAGGTAGCAGCTACTTCTTTCTTATTGTTATTAATGAAAGCTAATTACTATCGTAACCCTGACCAATTTGTTGTTAAGTGTTCCTCATTGATTTCCGCCTGGGTTTCTAAATGATTTATAACAGTTTTCAAGTGATGTTGTCAAATATTTTGATATGGTTACTTTTTTTTTGAGAGAGGCTTACTTTTTCAAAATTTCAGAACTTTACACTGAAGTTTGGTAATATTGGCACGTGTTAACGATTCCTTAGCGTACGCTTGTACTTGAAAATTTTCGAATTTTCCTATTTAAAAACTTGTATTTGTATTTTTTATTTTTTATATTTTTTTTTTTTATAATCTTTCGTTTATTGCACAAACAAAAACAACAAAAAACACAATTTAATTCGGGACAAAAGGGTTCGCCGAGCGGGTAATGTAATTTTGTATTATTTTATTTTTTTTTTCGTTTTTTGTTTTGTTTATTTTTTGTATATTTTGGTTTTTTGGCGTTCGCTCGCTCGCTCGCTCTCTCTCTCTCACACACACACTCTTTTTATTTTAATTTCTTTTTTTGGCGTCGTCGTCCGCACCGTACGCCGGGATATCGTACACTGAATGTCCAAAGACGGCAAACACTTGTTATTATAACGCGTCAAAGCGTTTCATTTAGCTCCGCTGTGACGCCGACTGCGACGCTGACGGCGACTGAGACGGCGACGGCGACAGCGACTTCGGCAGCAGCAGCGTCGATCTGGTCGAATCAATAAGCCAAGCGACAGACTAAACCAGCGTCGTCTCTGTCGACGTCGTCGTGCAGCTGCGAGCCTCCCGGCCGGCCCGAAAGCACGAAAGCAACGACAACGACGACGACGACGACGACGACGACGGCATTGGCTGTTGATAAGCTGGCCCAGAGATGGCCGGAGCAGTGCTGCACTGCTCCGATAAGGCCTATCAATTGAAATCAAGTTCACACCGTCGTCACAAAGCCAAATCCAGAGCGAAAGAACATGGGGGAAACAACAAAACACACCTTTACCTTTGCGACAAGATCAATGAATGAAAACGCAGTTGACGTTGGCAGCGACTGCGACAGCGACGCGACGTTGCAGTCATCAACGACGGCGTGAGGTTCGTGCACACCGTTAGAATAAAAAAAAAATAAAAAAAAAAACGATCGTAGGAACGAGCGAACGCACGACCGTACCGAACGAATCCAAACCCATCATCATCATCATCATCATCACCATCATCATCATCACCATCGGCTCACCGACGGTTGGGTTCGTCACTTTGACAATCATCAGTTTTGACAGTTAGTTGGCGGCTCCATTACTCATTATTATTTGTGAGTTGAAGTGCGGCAGCACATGGGGCGTATTAGTGATACCACCCACCACCCACTACTCCCTCTCGCGCCTAATTTACGATTATCATGAAGAGGGTCCCCTTTAAGGTTTTCAGGCCAAATTGCCATCTTTAAGAGAGTGTTACATGTAGCGCGCCCCCTTCAAGCACGATCCAAGCATTATACTTAAGTCTAAAAAGTCATATCGTTTATTATCGACATACATAAATCCACAGATCTGATGAGACCCAATTCGGCACGAGGAAAACACGGAAAGCATTTTAGATTTTGGGTCAAAATGACGCACTACTGCGCGACACACTCTCTGCCCCCAACAATTGGATTTGCCATATATATATATATATATATATATATATACGTATATACCTGTGTATATCTGGAAAAGAGGGACCATGTGCAGGGGGCACACAGCATACAATGATCACAGCAATCGAAAAGAGTCGACAAAAATCGACATGTTCGTTGCCAAAAAAAAAAAAAAAAAATTGAATTTTGGACAAAACTGGTTTGCTCGCATCCGGATAATTGATACACACACACACACACACACGCCATGTGCGTAAACATATATACATGTGTGTGGGTGTGTGTGTGTGTGTGTGTGTAAGAGCACTAATGATTGACCATTTCTCTAGCCATCTCGCTTGCACATTGTAAGCCCCGCGGCTTTAATTAATAGTGAGTAAAATTTTTGAATTTACGATCGTTTCTTTTTTTTTTTTCTTTTGCTTCTCTCAGCTTCTTCTTCTTCTTCATTTTCTCCTCTTTACCCACTTGGCCACAAAGTGAAGTGATTGGAAAGAATGAATCGAGCACTGTACAGGATGTAAATATATACATACATCTATGTGACTGAAGAGTCTGTCGTTTCATTCATTTGATTTTTGATTTGAATCAAAATTTGATGTGATTGTTAATTGCCAAACAAGTGGAGGGAGTTACGAGTCCCCTCTCTCTCTCTCTCTCTCTCTCTCTCTCTCTGAAATAATAGAATTACCACAAATAGCTGGACCCCCCACAACAATGGGGGATAATCAATAAGATCAACACAGCTTGGCAAATTATGATCACACACACATAATTTTGTCTAATCAACCCCAATCAACCCGACGATGATGTTATTAAAATCCATGTCAACACTTTGTGCGATTTCGATG
Organism: Zaprionus kolodkinae; assembly: GCA_018901885.1. Taxonomy (NCBI): domain Eukaryota; kingdom Metazoa; phylum Arthropoda; class Insecta; order Diptera; family Drosophilidae; genus Zaprionus; species Zaprionus kolodkinae. The sequence goes on from JAEIFM010000181.1 coordinate 27,698,718, forward strand.
ATTCGAATTTTTTCAAGTCGTGCGCGCGCGGATACACTCGACTTGAATTATTTATAGTTCAATCAAATGGGATTGGGGGGGGGGGGAAGAAAAAACTGCGACGTGTGTACGTTATTGTGATGGATCATGGGATTATTATATTTTATTTCTTCTAGATTTTCTCCTTTTTGTAAGCCATGCAAGTTTCAAAAGAATAGCATCACTATATCCTATTGTTTTCAACAATCGGAACAATCGATCGAAAGCGAATAATCATTCTCCTTATTATTTTACTATATAACGAACCCTTCTTCAAATGAAATTACATAATTTCTTGTTATATCTATAACCAAGCTTCAGTTTTACTCACGAAAATCACGTTCTGATGCAGATCAGATTAGTAGGCTTGTTTACCAACTTTCTATCTGAAGTTCTCGTAATATAACTTTGCCAGATGACTTAACGATAAGTTAACTGACAAATTTAAAATTAAAAACGTTTAAAAGTGTTGCTTTGTTTAGCGACAACCCTCCCATACCACCCACACACACATATAGTAGATGGTTTATGAGTCAGACACAGTTTTAGGAAGTGCTATCTATAGTATGGTGTTGGGGGACCTGGGCAATCACATTTCTCTATAGCGTAAATAACCCATAGAGGGGACTTTTTATGCCTCAGATTACACACACACACACACACACAATTTCGAGATCTGTCTATAAAACAGGGCCCAGAGGAAAACAACAACAAAGGCAATGCCAGGTTGGGAAATGCACAAAAGAAACTTGAGGCTTATCAGTCGAAAAAAACAATTTCTCAGTTGAGTCAACGCATAAGAGATCTTGTCTGGGCATGCGAGGGAGAAGGAACGTAGATTTTGAAGCCCTTCGGGTGGGGACTTACACGTTTATTATTATTTTTTTTTTTTTTTTTGGTACGTGTTGAAGTGGATGGCGGGTTTTAAGTGAATAACTTGAACACAAATTGTATTGCATTTAGTCGTATTTGTTTATCGACAGATAATTGAGAAATCGACGCCAGGAAAAGGGGAAGGTGCTCAATCGAAATTGTTGAATAATGGTCAATCAACTGCCGACGACGATGATATGATGAGCTTTGATCCACGATCAATTGCAACGACGTTTTGTCGGTATTGTCAGTTTGCTTCGGTTCAATTCCTTCCTTCCCTGCCTCCCTGTCCCTGTCCCTGTCCCTCTCCCCTCCACAGAGATTGCGACCTTCAACTTGAACTTGCAACTGCGGCAACATACGGGCTCAATATTATACCTTATATATATGGGCAAGCAGCAAGTGCTTCCGACCCGCTGCCCCTATACCATATGTGTACATATGTATGTATATAGTCGGGGGGCCCCACATGTGCACGCTATCGAAAATAAGCAGGTGCAATTGCTACATGAATTACAATATTACAACGCCATCTCAGCCTCAAATCCCCCAACTCTCCTCTACCTTTCCATCTCTAGGCAATTAGACACATGTTATGCAGTTAATTGTGTTTTGGGAAACTTTTCAGTATTTAATAATCTATGTATGTTGGAAGGGAATGAAGTAGATGGGGAAGGGAAAGGGGTAAGATACCTTTGAAACCCAGGATCATCGGGCATCCCACACCCACAACAACAATAGCAATAACATCATCATGCATTTAACAGCCCCATCCAACACTCAATTTGAAGTGGCAATCAACGTCGCGCCTGTCACTTTCTATTGACAATCTAATCGGTTAGTCGGGAAAATCATGAAGATTATTGCATTGGGCGATACTACTAATACACATACGTAATTTAAAAACGTTTGTGTTCTATACGTATGTATTACCAAATATCTTTCTCACATGTGACACTAACTCACGTCATAGTAGTCGCAATGTGTGTAGTACATATAAACACTTGAGTTATATGGGGAAATTCTCGATTACTACTATACTGACTGAAAGAAGTATCAACTTGAGCGGTCAAGGTGATTTCTTCTTATGTAATACATATTCCTCTTGTATAGCCATATTCCAACTCGCCAACGTCGACTCTCCCCTCGAACACAGTTTTTTTCTTTTGCTGGAGTCCTCCAGTTCATAGTTCATTCGAATGTGATAATCGAAGACCGAAGATCTTGCGGAATATTTTTTTCTCTCGAACACTCCAAGCGCATCCGAAAAATGATGTCGATATCATAGGAGTATTTAAGGAGTTAAGACACTTTTATAAAAAAATATTTATTGCCATTTTGGTGTACTTCAACATTTCATAGTACTCTTTCTATCACCACGACCTGTATAATATTATACTATGCATGATAACTTGGCAATTGGCAGAGTCTATCAATTTTCATTTTCATCCTCTAATTCCGCATACCACCACAAGGTATTTTTTGCAAAATAAATCTTTAAAATTCAATTCAAGAAAAACGTTAAAATTAATATAATTATACCAGACAACATTCTATTACGCTGAATACATAAATACTTAAGTTAGAAATGCAGCATGTAACAGATGTGCTACACTAAAGTGACGTGAAACAAGATCGAAATGCCGAAGGTTTTATACCCTTTACGGATTGTTTCTAAAACAAATTATATACCAATATGGTTGTACTCATTTTTTAAAAATTGTAGAGCAAACAAAAAATCATAAATTTCTGTCTTATAATATTCCGATTGAAATGCTATTTTGTCAGCTTATCATATGTATATAGGATAAAGATCGATTTGCTTAGTTTTGCTTGCGATATGTGAACAATATTTTTGGAAAACCAACGATGGTCGTAAGCGATTCTATGTTGCGTAAGGTGTGGTCCACTTTTCCATATGTGACTTTCATTGTTTTTACCATATCAGCAAGTTGCCATAAACGTGATTATCATAGCTGAAATGGTGCACAATTCTTCTTAGAGTGTCAACATTATTACTCAGCAGACTTAAAATAAAGCCCTGCGAATCTATGCAGGAATAGTAAACAGATTTGTGAAACCGAAAATAAATAACCGATAATCGTTATCAACTTCTTACTTGAGAAATTGAAAATACAATACAAGTACATACACTATGGTCGCCAGATATCAAATAAAAAAAAAAAAAAAAAAAAAAAAAACTTAAGTGCGATGCTGACGCAAAAAGGTAGTACCAGATCCATAGCCCCATGTATTGTCAACATGCAATTTTCAATACTACACTGTTTTTTTTTTTTTTTGTTTTTTTTTTCCTTTGCGATCCAATCAAATGGCCAAGTCTCTTGAGATAGCACAGATAAAGATATTACAATCATAGCGTGTGTGTATATAGTACAAGTGCCAAAACCCTTGTTCGAGGCACTATTCAAGTGTTAACAGCAGACCAATGTTGGATGGAAAAGGCCATAGCACTTCGCGTCGGCTACACATAAAGCCATAGCCATAGATATATCTACATACATACATAAAGGCTTATCAGGCCTCACGTAGCATTCGTAATGAATATATCTGATCAACAAAATTTGCCATTTTATATTATAGGGTATATATATGGCATAGTGGAGAATCTTGTTTATTTCTACGAATTTAGTTATATATTTTTTTATTTTTATTTTTATATCTTCTGATTTGTATTTCCCCTTATTTTTCTCAACCTTTTTATAGGGTATCACTAAATCGAGTTTAACAGTAGTGTTACTATTCATTTCTCTTGCCAATTCAATTGTGCGAAATTCTCAACGTGATATGATGTAGATGACAGATACGCACAATATACACACGTTCATGGTCAATACTTTTGTGCAATGATTTTTACGGAGAAATCTTATCGATTGTGCGCGGGGTATAACGAAAATTAATCAGAGAGATTTTTATATGTACATTTCTATAAAGAGATCCCCTTACTACATGTACGAGTATATAGTAGGTTGCCTAGTTTCAGTTTAGTTATGGCGTCATCCCTTTTCAGCTTCTGGAAAAGCCAACAATCAGCTCGCGCCATTCTTATCGCATCGATAGCGTATACTCAGGTACTTTCAGGTGTTTATTAATTTTCTACTACTCACCAAATCTGTTTGTTTTGTACGTTTTCATCATAATAATAATAATAATTTTCGCTATAGTAAATGATATTCTAATGTTACATGGTATCTCAAGTCAGGGTATCTCAAGTCTTATAAACATTAAATTGCTGCAATGATTTTTGTTAATAAACCAGTTAATAATCATACTATACATAGTATAATAGTACGTTCGTATTCGCACATAATCGTAAAGCCCAACGGCCCAATTGACACGCGTCATTTGCCTTAATTAGTATGTGAAACGGCAACTCAGATAGATGGATACTATATTCAGATATAGCGACAGATATAGATACAGATACAGATACGTACTCGTGATGCACATACAGACGAATACGGGTGGTAAACTTTATTTTGGTAACTTAATGTTGGGCCTACACTATACGATGATAGCGCCTCCTCAGGGCTTGTGCTTTGTTTGTTAACCGTGTACAGTGGTCAAAAGTTATATGTTTCTTTCGCAATCTGATCCTCTAAAATATGTATGTATAACTATGTATTCAAAATATTTCTTTTCTTACGTTCTCATTGTTTTTGCAAACATTGTACATTATTATTATTATTATTTTTTTTTTTTTTTTGTACATAATTCTTTACTTTTTACCACGGTAATATGACAATAACCTTGCCTTGTCAAACCTTCAGTTCAAGCAAGCAAATACCATACGGAACCCATACGCAATTAGATTGCAACAACAACAATAGTTCCCACAGTTCACAAAACTGATTATCGCTTACATTAAACCAATGTAGAATGTGTTAACAGTTTTATTACAATCGATTCAGCATATAAGATAGCAATAAGAATAATCTCATACGTGATATATGTGAAATGTAGTAATGCATAGTAGAATTTTAGTTAGTATAGAAAACATATAACGGTAGAAATTTCAACTGATCTAGGGTGTTAGCATAATTTTGATTGATCAAATGATATATACTTTGATACTTTCGTTAAATACAACGACGATAGTTATCAAACTATTGACATATTTGGCATACTATAATGAGTTTAAAACTCAGCCATAGAAGACCTAGGGCAACTCGAATTCGATGGTCTTCTACGGCGTAATCGTGAAATGAAAACAAATAAAATGCTTGGGTTGATCGATGGCGTCAGAGCAGTGAAAAGATATTTGACACATCCAACTGGCAGTGGTATTGGTAGTATTGGTAGAACTCTACATACATACATACATATGTATATATGTATATGCGAATTGGAAAACAACATATTGAATCATATTGATTATTAATTGGCAATAGCCAAAATGAGTAATTCCTAATTAAATAAAACATTTGCGCCTATCTGACAATTCTGATAAGAAATATACGTATTGCATGGATTTTTGTTATCCCAAAGAACACCATATGAGAGCTTCAGGTATTTATGATCATCAGTCTTTGTTACAATTATATGGTGCAATAGCAATTGCGTCTCAATTAGGTCTTCCTCGGAAGTTCTGATGGAATAAGCTAAATATTCTAGACCTTTTTATCAGCACACCGTAATCAACGATCATAAGTTTCCTGCGGGCAGTGCCCGGGACCAGAGGAGGTTCACTCAATGATGAGAAATTCAAGGAAAATGTTATTATTAATTCTTGTAAACAACATTAGGTGAAGTGAATTACTTTACAATACCAGGCTGCTGCTGTACTGGATGACTGTCGGACGGAAAAAATGGTTTCGTCACATGATAACTTAAGATTCCGTCGCAAAATGTTCTGGCGGCCCACAGTCTACTACATACATACATACATACACGTATATACGCAGTAAAGATATCCAATTAACCCGAAATGTGTACAAAAACAACAAGACGCAGTCGTAAATTAAATTTAGAGGAAATAGCTTAATGACAATTATAAGCGACAACAAAATAGAATAAAACGGTTAGATAAACATTAAAGCCGAAACACATTTACTCGATTATATGCTTTGAGTGATTAGCGATTTACGTGTATATAGCATACGCTTAAGAGGATATATTCTTTATAGGTCTTTATAAAATTATAATATTAAATTATTGCTCAACATGTGTTAAATAATTCAAAATTTTATCTGTATGTAAATTTCAATATGCCCAAAAGTATGCTCTATGTTTTCAGTATTCAAATTCCGCTTAAAAACAAAAATAAAGAATATTTTAGAGTATTTCTTATCGTTGGGGATAGATACACTTCTCGTTCGTATAAACCCAATCTGTTTGTCCACTTTAATGGGATTATCTTTTTTTTTGAAATATGTTTTATTCGCACGAACTTCAATTTGTTTACACGTGTCGTACCCTCGAGTACATTAGGGGCACCAAAAGTCAATCTCAAAGTATTACAAAAACCTGTTTGGTGGTTAGCAGCATTTACGGATATCATTTGTTTATAATCAAGTGACGACGTTATGCGCAATGAGTTGGGTTATTGGGTTCATCCAACAAAAAAATCGCAAATTCACGAAGTAGACTCAAAGGTTATTATTAAAAACAAAAAAAAGCACAATGTGTGGGATTTGTTAATACTGCTTTCGGCCAGACAATTCTCATCTACAAGGTGCAATTTCAAATGCCGTAATACCCATTTGATTATGTCAATAAAAACAGAAATTATTCAATGTTTTTTTTTTTTTTTTGCTTTCCATTAATATAAAACTTATGATGTAGTTCCTAAAACTTGTGGTTGGCTGCTCTCATATTTGTTTATTATTATAATGTTTATATATAGAGTATGTTAGACTATGTACATATATGGAAAGAATTGTATACCCTGAATATGTGTAGAATATTTGTTATCTTCATTTATAACCACAATATATTTTATAGCAAATTAATTGTCGATTATAAAACAATGGATTTTTATTATTATGAATGGGTTCCACAAATCTTTTTTCAACATATGGGCATTGCGTGTGGGTGTGGGTGGCACAACAAGATATCAGCAAGTACATTGTAATCGTTTTGATCGATCCATCAGAATCAGCATGCCCAACAAAAAAGTGCAGGGCATACAGAAGATGTATATGTATAGAATTATTCTTTATATTTTGACATATTATCTTCTCTACGACGAACGATACGCAATGGCATGCATGCTCTGGTACACCGTAGAAGATAGCCTATTGCTCTCTCTCTCTCTTGTTATTCTTTTTTACCCATACTTTTATCACAGTGTGTGTGTGTGTGTAATAGTGGAATGTTGCATACGCTGATTATTATGAATCATACATATCACATCGGTATCTCTTCAGATTGGACAACTTCAAGGTTATTGCGCCCAAAGCAAGAACTAATCTAGCTTGTTAACAAACAATCTATCTTTTGTATAGTCTCTTGGGTGAAAAGCGAGAGTGTTTTTTCTTTAGCGGAAACACATTAAGAGGAAACGACTGATATAAAACAACAACAAAAAAAAAATAGGTCAATTTTCTTACAGCAGTTGTACGGTTTTTTTAAGTATGTATATAGGGTAAACACTTTTTCCAAAACCTACCTTCCTCCCCCTCCTCCTTCTCCTCACTACCGCTGCTGGCATTATCATCACAATTCCGGAGTGGAGCATAACCGCAATTGGTATCACGTTTCCGACTCGGACCCCGACCCAATCTTAATAGTTTTTCCATGGCGGGCACCTATGCACTGTGCTATATTCTTCTTTTTTATTTAATTTTTTTTTATATATATGTATATAACTTGTCCAGAGAGCGTTACGGCATTTCAGCTGATTTCAGCATCATCCAACGACTGCTTTATCCGCTTGGATGTTTTGTGTATATGTGGCGCTATCTGCGCTAATTTGTTGACTAAGTCGCTGGCGCTGACGCCCGCTGCTGCTGCCGACTTGAAAAGATGTTTTCTGTGCTGTTTGATCTATTACTGTTATATACCTGTACACACACACACACACAGACACGCACCCAACACTCTCGCTCTCTCTTCAGTTTCTAAAACTACTGTGTCTTACGGCATAACAAATGCGCGTACACCGTGAAAATGGCATATTAAATTGTGTTACAACAATTTTTAAAATCACTAAATAAAAATACCCCATAGAGACAGTAAGTATTAAATTGATGGCATAAATATAAAAAGAAATTGTTAAAAAAAAAAAAAAAAGAAAAAACCTTACGAATAATTTTTCGAGTGTAATCTTTAAACACAGCTGAGCATCAGAAGCCAAACTACTCGATCTAAATGTCAACTGGTCCGCTAAAACAGCTGAGAAAACAGTAACAATTCAAGATCAACTAAGCAAATCACTTGTTTCACAATTCCATATTGTTTCGCAAAAAGTAATCATAGGGGAGAAGAAGAAGGCGGAGTTCTCTTATCAAATGCCTTAGACAGTCGTAGAAACCAGACACAGAGCCGTATCAGTGACATTGTAAACTATATACCATAAATTGCATTCATTTCTTGCAATAATTGAAAAACAGTTTTATTTTTTTTTTTTTTTTTTACAGGCTATCATAATGGTGTGCATATGGAAAACATACGGTTCGGCAGCATTTAAGGATGTGTTGCTGTTTACATGGCGCGCATCTAATTACCATGGCATGTGGCAAATTATCCCATTTTTCAAGCACTTAAATCTTAAACATGTGTGCCAAGTGTTGTGACATTGACATTGTCATAAATAAATAAATCACATGTATAAAACGCGTTTCAATCTCAATCATTTCATATGCTCGCAACGGATCAAGAAAGCGAGCACGCGTACGCGTGTGCAAGCCCTTGAGAGAGCGCGAGCGTGAGCGTGAGCGAGCAAGACAGCTGTGCAGTGTTGCACTTGAGTCTTACAGTTATGACGCAGCTAAAGAGAGCACTCGAACACAATCGCACATGCGAATGCGCTTTGCCGGCAAATTTACTAGATTCCCCGTTAAGCGTGAGCGAGAGCGAGAGCAAATCGCCAATCGTTTACAATGGAGAAGGAGGAGAAGGAGGAGGAATGTTTGTAAACAAAGCAACAGCCGCAACAATCACAAAACAAGAGTAAGAGAAATAAGTGTTTCCATTGATGAGCAGCACCTCAATTGACAGTGTGTACACACAAGCATGCAGGTATATGAAAGTAATGGCGAATCGGAAGTTAATAAATAATATGTATATATATACACATATGTATTAATACGTGTGAGTGTAATTGAGAGGCATACGAAATGTTTAAATTAGCATGCAATAAATAAGAAAGTTAATAGCACAAGCACAACAAAAGCAATTTAAATTAAAGAATTAAATTATATTAAAATTTTACAATGCAATGCAAGCGTTATCTATATATAACTTAAGAGCTACAACTAAATACAATAGGATACTATAAATAAAAGGGATACCAAAAAGAATAATGTGCAAGTAATATAAATAGCTTACGTATGGGCCTGCGACGCATTGTGGATGCACTATTCTCGCCGCCACTGTTAATTTTGCTTTTAATCGGCTTCATGATGCCCTCGGAATCGAAGTGGGGACGATGATGAGGACTGAACACAACAACAAGTGGGCGTAAAGTTTGCAAAGAATATATGTGAAAAGAAAAGAACCAAGAGAAAATATTGTATGTATGGTAAGGAAAGTACGTTGTATGTAATTGTAAGGCAAAACAAAAATGAAATGGAAAGTTCTCATTGCACATGCCTGGCAAAAATAATATACACACACACACGCAAACTGGACTCAATATACTCGCCGCGTACTGTAAGCGAAGCTAACGAGCAGAGGCGGCCGAAAAAAAAAAACAGCTAAACCGGTTGAAGCAGCAGCAAAAGCAACGCAGCGTCGACGTCGACTACGGAACCCCGTCGTTTCTTTTGTTTAGTTTTTTTTTTTTTTTTTTAATTTTTCTAACAAACATTCACACAAGCCAATTCGACTATGGGCAAAGTTTACCTTTCCTGCTGACGCGACAAGCTTCAATGTTCATCGGCAACTGAAAACCAAACGAAAAATCTGCCGTCGATCAAGGGAGAGAGAGATAGAGCAAAAGAGAGCGGCACAAAGAGAGCAACAGAACAGACATTAACAAACATGAGCCATAGGAAAAGGGAAATGTATCATGCGAGAGAACAAACCGAAGAGCAAACCAAAAGCACAGATCCAAAATCAGCCCCTGCCACTGCCACTGGCCCTGCCACACAGCCACAGCCAAGAGTCGCAAGTAGAGTTAAATCGCGCCTGAATGACAGATGACAAGCGAAGGCGCGCAACTTGACGAACATGAAAACTGTTATTATCGTTGACACAAAAGTTAGATAAGATACAGACGTGTGTAGGACCAGTTGGAGCGCACTGTGGATGCAAGAACCCGAAAGCACAGAAGCCCCCGCCAAAAAGCAGCAACAAACACAACATGACTTGATAATGGCAAATACAATTGTTGTTTAATCAATTGGCGGTGAAATGAAAACTTAAATTCGGCAGAGAGAGGAGAGAGAGAGAGAGAGAGAGAAAGAGTACTTATCTGATGCAAGCATGCATTCGCTTGTCCGACCTGCCTGCCTGTGTCTGTTTTTGTGTGCGTGGGTGTGTGTGTGTGTGTGTGAGTGCATGCGCGCGTCTGTATGTATGTATGTAGGTGAAAGGGCTTCGTTTCGAAAGTTGGCGAAATTTCTGGTTAAGGCAGACGCGACATTGAGAAACATCTCTTGACCTTAACAACTTGCAAAAATAATCTTAATGCAAACATACACATATGTATGTACACATACATATGTCACCAAGAACTTGACCCATTTATCGATAAGCATTCGTAAACACTGATCCTCAAGCATAAACACACGCACACACATACATACACATTTTGAAATTGTAGGCATGGAATTCAATTGGAATTTCATTCACAGCGAACGCGAGCACATGGCAGCCAACGGACACACACACGCACACGCACACAACTATAAAATCCCGCACATATGTGTATGTACATACATACATACACGAGCTTGAAGTGTGGTCGTCGCCGTCATGTAAACAAAGCGAAGCTCCGAAGGATGGGGATGCGCGCCGCAGTCGTCTGTCGTCTGCCGCAAACTTGATTAACTGTTTATTGATTTATCATTTGTACCGAGACACACACACACTCACACACGCACAGACAGATTCACAGACTAGAGCACATGTAACTTGCACTGAACATTGAATTATCTATTACTTTCTTTGTTTCATATTGATTTTTACCAGCAGAAGGAGGCGAACACAAGGTAAAAAGGAACATGGGAAATCGCTGCAGCTGACGACAATGGGACGACGAAACAAAACATTTGTGAATTTCATAATCACATTAAATTCTGTTATCACCCACTAATATATATGTATAGGATTTGTAGTTGCATTTTGGCATGTAAATATGTTTGTGTGTATACATGCAAACATACATACATATATAAGTATGTACATATGTAGGTAATTGTTGCAGTAGCACGTGTTATTTTTAATGAGCGATGCATGTACATATGTTTGTATGTATGTAGTAGTACATAACAAACCTAGCATGATTGACCGTTTTTTGTTGTGGTTTTTTTTTTATTGTTCGTTATGCGTTACGCGTTTGATTTTTCTAGACAAAAAAGCAAAGGTATAACCTTTGGGATGTGTGTGTGTGTGCATGAAGAAATAGCAACACAATGAAACATTGAAATAGATAGACACTTAAAAACACCCAACAAAAATGTACACTTACAAGATAAACAAGTATGTGTATACGAAAATGAACATGTAACAATTTGAAAAGCGCACTCACATCTTTTCCAGACAACTTTAGTCGCGGTAACAGCGCGAACCTGAAGTTTACTCGCTTCATTGACTTACAATTTCAAACTGAAGCAGAAGCAGCAGCGCGGCAGCAGCAGCAACAACTATCATCAAAAAGCGCAGACGGCGATGACGACGGCGCCACTTTCCACCCCATTCTGAGTACACAAATAGGGACAACAACAACAACAGCAGCAACAAAAACAATATGCAAAATCAAAAACGGCGCTTCAGCTGGCGATGTGAAAAACGACTGAAAGCATGTTATTTTTATCGGTGACTGTGATATCGATATATTTAACAGATGTTACATGGCTTGCAAATGCATAAGTAAATTAAGTTGTGTTGGAGAAAATTTGAGTTTAATGACAATTGCTTGATAGCAATCACGAAAATTAATGAGGCATAACAAATAAATTCTATGTAATTTTAGGGCAAAGCGATTGTTTAGCTTTTGAAAGCTGAAACAACTTGAGAATGTCTTAGTGATTATAACCTGTAATTTTTACTAAGTACTAGCTTTTGTTAAATTAATTCTATTTATTCAATTAGTTTATTTTTCGAAACTGAAAATATTTTTAGCATCCTTTAATATCGAAGTATCGATAAGAAGTTTTTTATGAATCGATTAAAAGTTGATCCTCTTGTAGCAACCAGCCGTGTCCGCCATGCAGTTTTGTTCAAAAGGGAGTCAGACTGGAAGCTCGCGGTTAGTATACATGTACAAGTGTACAAAAGAGATCACAGAATAGAAAGTGCTAGCAAAGGGATAACAGTAGAATATACTCATTCGTCTTGGTTTATTTTAATATTTTCTTCGTTTTTTAAATACCTGTGTACATATGTATGTATGTACCCAAATAAATTTCTCGATTCCTATACGTGTGTGTTGCCGGATTTAATTTAAGGTGACAAGTGAATAAACTACATTTTTATGTTTTACCAAACGATTTTGAGTGATAAGTTGTAATAATTTTGTATATTGGGGGTAAGCACATTTTATCAAATTAACGTTATATGTCATTTGTATGTACATATATCCTAGAAGCGTAGTTTCACCATCTTATCTTTGTTGTTGCATATGTATGTATATCCATGAAAATGTATTCATGAATTATTTGGTGATAATGATCAATTTGACCTCTAACTAAATACATATGCACTCATTTTTATGTAAATATGTATAAATACATGAATTTGTATGTGTATATGTATACACTTGCGCTTCGTATGTATGCATATTCGTGTGTTGCTTATTCTCTATTCTGTTTTCGCTTTAAAATTTGCGCCATAACTTGCGTGCATGCATACGTGTGTATGTATAAGCGTGTATGTGTACACAGAAAGAAGAGGCATGCATACGAGCGAACGAAAAAGTAACGGTGAAGTTCTAGCGTTCGTTGCACTAGCCACTGCCTCTCTCGCCAAATAGAGACAATAATTGCGGAAAGTGAACGACCAACAATTTTAAAGATGGCGGCGTCTGCTACTTGTAAGACAAAGAAAGCGAAACAGAAACAACGAGAAACCTACAATAGAGATGAGCGCGTGCTCATATTTGCCAATATAAAGACAATATGATTTTCTCTTTCGTTAAAAGCAAAAAACGAAAGATTAAAAACAAAAAAAGAATAAGACATTTCTTTCGTACGCTTACAATTTTTTTTATTCGTTAACATTAATATGCATGTATGTATTGATGTACAGGCGAAAGGTACATACATCTATTTGTACATCTGTACATATTTATATGAATGTGCACGTTCATGTTTACAATTATATGTATACATATTCATAAGGATCATTTGTTTTTCATTTAATTCAAGCTACTACTCTTCATAGCAAACTAACTTACTAATAATGCTTGCGCGCCCAATAACATCTGGTAGCCGTCAGGCTCCAGATCCGTTCGATCAATTTCTGGAAAGTCGCAACATGTACCGCAAGCACACGGCAAGGGATGCATCATGCCTGTTCCGGGTTATCGCTGAGCAGATGTACGACACTCAGATGCTACACTACGAGGTGCGTTTGGAGTGCGTGCGATTCATGACTCGTAAACGTCGTATATTTGAACAGGTGCGTCGTGTGTGCTGCAACCCTAATGAACTAAGGAATAATAATATGATTATTGCACTATCCTTTTTTCTTTTTTTTTAGCACGTAAGAGGCGATTTCGATAGTTATATGATGGATATGGCCAAACCCAAGACATATGGAACAATGTTGGAGCTGCGCGCGCTTTGCTGCATGTATCGGTGAGTAATCTGTCACCTGCATAAGGAGGAGCAGCTAATTTGAATGACCAACTTTTAGCCGAAATGTTATCCTATTCGAGCCTTACAATCTGGGCACCACGGTGACTTATAGCGAACACTATCAGGATATTTTCCGGGTTTTCTATACCAACGAATATCATTTTGATTCTGTCTATACATTGGAATATATTGAATTGGCGGCAATTTGCCAGTGTAAGTACATTCGATTGACACGATGATTGGATGATAGATTGATTGATTTTGTATTTATTTATAGCGATTAGCTTTAAGCTGCTCTATAAAATGCTCTTCAAAATACCCGATGTGGAATATGCCGTCGAGAGCATGCTGCATCGGGAAACATTCGACTGGTGTAACCTAAAAGCGGACTTCAATGCATGGGGCTATATTGAGCGAATTGTCTGCAGTGATGGACGTGTCTTTGATCTCGATTTGCCAGAGAATACAAAGTGCGTGTTGGAGAATTATAAACTTTGCAGCTTTCATAAGAATTCTACACTGAAGACTCGACAGCATCAATATCGCAACACTTTGATGGCATCGGAAAATGGAGGCTCCACAACATCAGGCTCAAGCTCTAGGCAGGAGTTGCCCTATGATAGCCTGGTGACCAGCAGAAGTGCGAACATTCTGCAAGTGGTACCGCATCTTAACTCATGTGTGCGTCAGCTACTAGACGATGGTGAGCTTGTCTATAATACTATATTAAGGACAAATATATCAAATATTAGTGTTATTGCTAAATTTCCATTTCGCTCTTATCTTCATCTCCTGATAGGCATCACACCCTTTCCATACAAGGTAGCGAAGTCTCTGGATCCCTATATGTATCGCAATATTGAGTTTGATAGCTGGAGTGACATGCGCAAGGAGGCCAAGCGATACAATGTCTATGCGAATGACTACAATTTTAAGGTATTGTCTCAGCTATCTAATTGCTTTCAATTTGGTTTAACTCTTTTTTTCTTTTGTATCATTGCAGGTGGGAGCCAAGTGTCGAGTGGAGCTGCAGACCGAGAATGATCGACAAATGTATACGTGTCACATTCAGAAGATTGGCACTGACAAATCATTCTGTGTTGTCTTTGTTGAGAACTTTGGGAAGGAGTACTTGGTAGGCACTTATCTGTTATGTTTCATATTATGGTCATTATTTCATTGCGTTAACACATACAGGTGCCCTATGAGGCATTGCATCCGATGCCACCTGAAGAGTTCCAACCATGGGATGTACCCGTGCGTTATCAACGCCAGATGCAGAGAGTTCAGCTTGCCAAGCTTGCTGTCCACAAGCCGAAGATGCAGAAATGGAAAAAGACAAAAGTCTTTGATGTTGGCAAATACTTTGAGGCAAGGAAATGTGAACTTGTGCAATATTTGCAGCTGGACGCCTGCTATGCCTATCCGCCCATGCACAATGAGCAGGGTGAACCGCTTGGCCAGCATCATCAGTCTCATCACCAGCCGCAGATGCAGCTGCAGCCGGGAGAGATGCACGAGCCTGTGGCCATGGAGCAGCATCAACAGCAGCAGCGGGATCAGCGATTGCCAACACGTGGTGGAAAGCACGCACATCATCAGCTACAACAACAAGATCAGCAATCACCGCAAACTGCATCCGTTGGAACGCCAACAGGACCAGCACAATTGGTAACTGCAGCTCCTCCGACTGCGCAATTTGTTAACTATGTGCCATTGCCTGCACGACCGGGACTGGGACAAGTGCCACCACCGTGGCCGGGTACACCGATGCCCATGCCTGAGGAATATCCAACTGGAGTGTTTCCTGGGCCACCGTTACCGGCGAACGGTTGCATGCTGATGCATTTTGGTGGCTATGTGCCACCGCCGCCGCCGCCGCCTGTTACGCAGCATCCGCCGCAGCCATTTGCGACGCCACCATTTATGTTTGCTCCGCAGCTACCGATGGCACGTTCAGCGGTCATTCTGCCTACGCCGCCGCAGGCTGCAAGTCGTCCCAACTGTAACAGCAGTAACCAAAACAGCACTGTAATTGCCAGTGGCAGCGGTGCATTGGCCACATACTGCAGCGACGATCAGTCTGAGGTGCGTCGATCGCTGCAGACCAATGGTGATGATTTGCCTGATGATCTGGGCACCCTGCGCTACTTTTACAACATTGGTGTGGATACGCATATGCGCCAGTTCAATGGAAACAATCAAAACCACTTTAACACGGACCAACATCAGCAGCAGCAACAGCAGCAACAACAACAGCAACAACAGCAGCAGCATCAACATAAGCAAAGCAATGAGGAAACATCGTCACCAGAAGTAGGAACCGCAACAGCAGCAAGCATATCCTCGAGTTCGACCAATGCTGAGTCAGCGGCGACCACCAAGCCACGTGGTCGCTCCAAGCGAGATGCATTCAACAAAGGACGCTACAAGCGGCCTGAACAGCTACACGATCTCAACTTGGACAATCAACAGCAGCAGCAGCAGCAGGCACTGTATGCCATGCAGTTGCTTACACCATCGCCGACGCCATCACCCAACACAAATAGCAATCAATTCAACTTTTATCCAACGGGACCACCGCCGCCATCAGCAGCAGCAGCAGCACAACAGGCCATGCCGCTGCGCCCTCAGATTTACTTTGCCCCCAAGGGCGCACAGGTATGACGATCACTAGCGATAGCGATAGGATTAGTTGCAAACTTTGTAGAGTATGTAAACATGTGATACAAGTAAACAGCTGCTAGTCACATGAATGAATGAATGAAGTGCCGTAAATAACACACACAAAAAAAAGAAAGATCAGCTAAGGGCCGATGATCGATGATCCACTGATAAGTATACACTTGTTGTAGTGTAGAAAGCTGATGCAATAATTGCAACTAATCAGATTGTGAACAGCTGGAATAAGTATAAGTATATGTGCGTCTATCTAATCAATTTCTACCCTTTAATTCCAATAGAATCCCTATGCTTGGGGCATGGTGCCGCCACCGGGTGCGGCTCCAATTGCAGCTAATATGGTTGGAATGCCACCCTACGAGGTGATCAACAATCACAACCTCGACGCCACTGGCAATGGAACAGTCAGTGGAGCGCCACAGCAGCAGCAGCAGCAGACACAGCAGCAATCGCAAACAACGCGACATTGAGAGTACAGTTTTTACCCGGTCTGATTGAAACGGACAACAAAAAAAAAAAAAAAAAAAAAAAACGCACTTACGCATACACGTACTAGATTTTTCGCATAGATTCAGATTATACTTACTTAACCTATTTGTTAGTTTGCATTGTTTCATCATCATAATCAACATTATTATCATATCATCAACAACCAACGACCTTTTAAAATGGCTAAGCAATTTCGATCGACGTTTTAAATTTGTATGTATTTTAAAAGAAATCCACTCCTATGCAGGCATATATAAAATAATATGTACATACATACATACACTACGGCACTATATCAATATATAGACAGACACTTAAAACGGATCGCATTGTCTAACATAATTTTAAATGTGTCATGCAATTTTATGCGATTTTATTAGCCTAAAAGAACTTAAAGAGTTAAAGAAAAACCAAACGTATTTACAAAAATATTTATACATTTAGTCACGATTAACGTAGTTCAACTTAAAGCTGTTTGCAATTTTTTTTATCAATTTATAAATACAACTTTTTCATGTACGGCAACAATTATTAACTATCACAGTAAAAAAAAAAAAAAAAAAAAAACAAAATAAGAGATATTAACAATTAATAGTAGTAGAGCTAAAAATAAAATGCAAAAGAGACACAAAAAGAGTGACGGAAATGTTAATGATTGACGAAAATTTGGAAACGCTTCGTTCGTGAACGTGATCAAAGAAGAACATAACTTTATAGAGCTAGAGCTCTTCTTTGTCCAGAGTATTAGAGTCAAAACAATAGCTAACTCAACCTTGAGCACAGTTGATCTTGGGACGGACTGTGCTGGTGAAATGTATTCGATGGAAACGTTCAGCAGCCAGGAGAGGAACTCTTATCCATAGGATGACCATAGGATTGTCAACTTGTCGATGATCTCGTCTTCGCACTGGCTAGAAGAAGAAGAAGAAGAGGGCGAATGGAGAAGCTTGAGCTTAGAGTAATTGCCACAGATCTTACCAGTGCATAGCACCATCATCATCATCAAGAGCAGCCGCCACAGTGGGATACATTGCATCTTTTACGGGGTATTTTCCGTTGCGACTCTGCACGCGTGTTGAACTTGTAACAGTTTTTGTTGTTGTTGTCGTTTTTGTTTTAGTTTTTATTTTTTTTCGAGTTTTGAGTGCTCACTGGCTGTTTTTTTTTTTATTTTTATTTTTTTGCACTCGATTAATTTCGCTTGCTAACTGACAACGTTTCACAAAAGTGTCGTATTTTTATGCTGATTTCTCAAATCAACAAATATGGGCGACCTACATATTCATGTTCCAGTTGAAGTTGGAGTCGAATTCGATTGTTGAGCTATAATATCGTCGTCGACGTGTGGGCTGTGTTGCAACCTTATTGGGGCGTGGCAATTGGCAACTATTCTAATAATATATTGCATCAGATCTTGCGTGCACACGCATTTCAATCGTGAATCTGAATGCCGTTTTTCTCGGATAATCGTTATCGTGTTATCATTCAATATGCCTGGCCCCCTATCTACTATCAAGTGCTTACAGCGACGTGACGGATCGCTTGCAATCCCGAGTGTAGAGCCCATAACTAAGTTAAACTCATGGAATTCCATCGACCAATCAAACTTGAAGACCGTGTATTATAAGATCATTCGAGTTCTTAGCTGTAAAATTGGAACTTTTTGGAAAGAATTATGATTACGTTATTATTCGGAAATCATCGACAATTTGAGCTTAGGTTATCACATGCATGCTCTATGTTTGTTTTGAATTTTTTGGTAACCTCAGTCCGATCTCTATTTCGTAAAAGCGTAATGTGAAACTGTAGCAGTTTCCAGTAACCCAATCTAACCAGATTTCATTAAAGTTCATCACGATCGCAAAAATAAACACGGAAGCAGCTTTCTCCAAAATTTGTTGATTCTCATAGACCCCGAAGATCGTCGCTTCATAATATGTTGTACAATACAACCAAACTCGGCAAGAAGTTCTAGAAATGCAACTGATTCGCTATGCCAAAAGTTGCCCATCTTTTATTTATTTACTTACTACTAAATATGCATTCTACGTAGTTTTAGCTTGATATTGACATCTATTAACCTTAATTTTAAGTACAATATTAAACTCGACAAATATTTTGAATAGTAGAGAAAACTGCGATGAAGTTACTACACAAGAAGCTCATAAACGGAATGTTTTTTTTTTTTTTTTATTTATTTGAGTATTTATAAAATAAATAAATATAATATTAGAGTTTGAAAAGAATACGTGTAAAATGCATATATAAAGGCACTTTTAAGTAAAATCTTGAAACAGAAACATTTTTTTTTTTTTTTGAAATTTTAGATCATTTAGATAAATAAACCAAAGATAGGCTTCTTAAATTTTCCAATTCTGCAAAGGTTTGTTTAACCATCGTATTGAAAGAAGAATAAAAGATATAGTATTTTTTTTTTTTTTTTCAAATTTTTTATTTGTTTGCAAAGAAACCTGCGCGCCCGCCGTGTTGTGGGCATCCAAGCCGTGTAATAAACATAGTAACTAGGGCCAGTCGGAGTGCTAGCTGGACTGTTAGCTGGAAACTGGACGGGTTAGCGTCCTGGTTACGCCTAGTAGGATGGAGCCGAGTAGGCACCGGGACCGGACTGGCCTTGGCCGCCGTACTGCTGGCTGTGGCCACCGTAGTTGTTGCCATCACGCTCACCGGCAATGTTGGCCAGGGCAGAGAGACCATGGTTACCACCCTGGAGCAGCTGATAGCCAGCGCTGGCAGCGGCGCTATCGGCACCAGAGGCATAGGCGGGCAGAGCTGGGCCACCGGGGCCAAGGTTCTGGGGACCAGCAACAATTGGGCCGGGACGGGAAAGGTGACCATGTCCCTGGCTCTGGCTCTGGCCGTAACCCTGCTTCTCCTGACCGTAACCCTGCTTGTTCTCATTGACGAAGTACTTCTCTGCTGGGGGCTTGACCACGTTGACGAACACGGGCTCAACCTTAACGCGACGTGGGTGGTGCTTGACGTAGACCTTGCGCAGCACAATTGCTGGGGGCTTGTGGAGCACAACTGGTGCAGGCTTAACAACCAATGGAGGATGGTTAACCAGCACCTTGGTGGGTGGGCGTCTGACAATGATGGGAGCCGGACGATGGATCAGAATCTCGCCCTTGTTCTGTGGGTAGGTGATCGATGAGGTCAAGGTGTTGCCCTTGGTGTTCACCGGTTTGTATGGGATGTTCTGGTCAGAGCCATAGCTGCTCTGTCCGGCATGGGCCAGACCAGAGGCATCAGCACCGGCACCGGCACCAGAGGCATCACCCAAACCGCCAGCGGGTCCGAATTCACCGGCACCACCAGCAGCGGCAGCAGCCGAAGCGCCATCGCCGCCATCACCGCCAGAGCTGTAGCTCTGCTGTCCGCCCGAGCCGTAGCCCTGTTGGCCGCCAGAGCCGTAGCTCTGTTGTCCGCCGTAGTTCGCGCTGGCGCATGCCTGCAGAGATTAGGAGAGAAAAAGAGAGAGAGAGAGTGTGTGTGTGAGACAAAGCCCAAAATATTTCGAGAAATTGAGAGAAAATGTAAAAAGAAAGAGAGAGATAGAAAGAGAGAGAGAGAGCGATCGTGAAAGAGATGAGTCAATCGAACATCGTGACTCGTTGCTGGGCGAGATCAGGTTGCGATCAGTACGTACAATTAAGCAGGCGGCTAGCGCCCATGCGAAGCTGTGTCTATTCATCGTTTCCAGTCCCAGTTGGCGTCTCGTCTCTCGAGCTCGAGTGCGGCGAACGTCTGCTGTCTTCTGCTGCCTAAGCCCGGCCAGAGTTTTCTTTAAATATGCTACAGCGGATCGCTGGCCCCATGGTACGTGACATTTGGCCCGCTGCCGGCTGCCGTGGCAACCAACCATGCTGCTGCCGGTTTCGCCGCTGTTCCGCTCCAGCCACGGCCCGTGATCGGTTGCTGTTGCTGTTGCTGCGTCTTCATCTTGTTGTTGTTGCTGTTGTTGTTGCTGTTGCTGCTGCGGCTGCTGCGACCATTGCTGCCATATAGCCCACACACCGCTGCGCATCGAGCGCAACCAGCGAACATGGCCAAACGCTGATTGCACCGCGCACGCATCTCGGCGCGCATATCTCGGCGTGTTACGTAGAAGACAACAACAATAACAACAACAACAATTCGCACACAGTTTGCCCCAATCCAATCCAATCCGCAGCTGCCATCTCGCGCATTGCATCGCACATCACACATCGCACATCGCACATCGCGCATCGCGCCCTGACACATAAGCCATATCGAGGTTTTTCACCGTAATACCAAACCGATCGAGCGACCCAGCGAATCGGAGCACAGACAGCACAGATTGCGATTGCCAAATGCGGTGGCCAGTTCAGTTCCGCATTGGTAGCTCTCTCATGCCACCGATTGTCGACGAGTGTCACCGTTAGCGACAATCAATTCTCTCCCAGCTGAGATACCTTTCCTGCCTGGTACCGTCTTTGGTCATAGCTTCTCAGAGTTAAACCCTCGCCGGAATACCTTCTTGGCGATACCTTATTTTCGATAACTTAATGAAGATACCTTCTCGGCGATACCTTCGCTGGGGTATCTTCTCTGCGATACCTTCTCGACGATACCTTCGTTGGAGTAACTGCTCTGGGGTATACCACTCTAGGGTAGCTTCTTTAGGATGCCTTCTCAGTGCATTTTCTGCAATACCTTCTCTGCAATACCTTGCAAGCGGAACCCTCGCCGGAATACCTTCTTGGCGATACCTTATTTTCGATAACTTAACAAAGATACCTTCTCGGCGATACCTTCGCTGGGGTATCTTCTCTGAGATACCTTTTCGACGATACCTTCGTTGGAGTAACTGCTCTGGGGTATCCCACTCTAGGGTAGCTTCTTTGGGATGCCTTCTCAGTGCTACCATTGTTGGAGTATCTGCTCTTCATTTATTCAATTCCTGCAATTCCTTCATTTATTCCAATCCATTGATCGAGAGCGAAGCCATGGACGATCTTAACCCGTGACAATATTGATATCTATATATATATCTTTGTTTTATTTGATCTATACCTTTCTAAAAATCAATTGTAACACAGCGTTTCGTTTAAAATATTTTATTCGTTATTCAGTTAGATGAGCACAGAATCTTATAATATTCTACAGTCTACATAGTTTAAAAAAGATCAGCACATTTTGTATACCGTAATATAAACTACTAAATGGGATAGTTTTTATATGAAATCTGCCTTATTCCCTTTCATACACACATATGTATTATATTATATATAACATATCCTATGGATAGCATATTGGCATGATAATAACCTATAGAGCAAGTGTTTCCAAAGTGTTTTCCCAATGCGATCGTTATGCTAGCATTGTGTGTGTGTGAGCACACCACACACACACACACCCCACCCGTTTCGCAAGCAGCCGACGCCAGCAGAAAAAACCGTTCTAAATCATTGGGTTCCCCAACCCCTCGTCCCCCCCGTCCACCCGTCCGACCCTCTGTCCAACTGAGTTCAGGTGCAACCGATCGCAAACAAAATGCTGATCAACCAAATATGGCTCAAGATGTGTTTAGCGATCTTTGACCTTGGCCCACTTGTTGTCTATGTCGATGTCTCGATCTGCTCATGATAATGATATAGTAAGTTGTGTGTTTTTTTTTTTTTTTTTTATTTTCGACACTTTTTAGGCCGACCAGGTAGTAGTACTACGTAACATATACGTGGTTAAAGTAGACTACGTTGTACGTTTTCGCCCAGTTTAAATGGGGTACTTACAACTTGTATGATGTATCTCGATGTCGAATCGTTAGAAATATCAACAAAAAAAAAAAAAAAAAAATAAATAAATAAATAAAGAAAACCATTATATTTACGAATTATTTGTTGGATTTTTATTTGTGTTCAAAAAAACAAATGTTTAAATTAAACATCCGCCAGCAGCGACACACGGCTTGGCAGGATGACTCGATTGCTATGCACGGTTATGGCTTGGATTGTGTGTTCTTTCTTAGGATCGGGTGTGTGTGTGCGTGTGCGCGTGTGTGTGTGTGTGTGTGTGTAGGGGGGAGTGGGAGTGACAGACAGGGTATTGGGGGGTTGTGGCTGGTAGCTGGCTTAGTAGCTGGGAGAGCCATAGGGCGCTGGGCTGGCGTACAGTGGAGAATCAGCACCGGCGGCATAGCTATCAGAGCTGGATGCTGAGCTGGCAGCCGAGGGTCCCTGGTTGCCACCGTATGAGGGGCCCGAGGAGCTGCCGTACGACTGAGGCTGCTGGTAGACGGGTGCAACGACTGGGGCCAATGGTGCCTCGATCTTCTTGCCCGGCTTGTATACCTTAACGTAAACGGGATTGAGGGACAGCGGTGTGGGCACCTTGTTGATCACCTCCTGCTGGTAGATCACCGATGGCTTGATCTTGTAGATGACAGGATTGCCACGGACCACAGTCGGTGGGCCGCTGTTCACATGGGCTGGCGGTGCGCCAGGCTGGTGCACAATAATTGGTGGCAGCGGCTGGGTGGCAATAACCTGATGATTGTTGTGGCCCGATGGCACCAACAGGGAACGGAACAGATGCTGATCAACGAACTGGGGCGAAACAACGTTGATTTTGCCCTGACGAATGTTGCTGGCCAAATTGGTTTCGGCCAGGGATTCGGCAATATCCTCGGAGTTCTTCAGCTTCTGATAGGTGGGATTGGAGTTCAGTGCCTGCAGCTGAGCCTGCACACGTCCCAGACGGCGTGCCTCCTCTGGTGTGGGCTGAATCTCAGCCTGTGCTGTCAGCTGGTTGGCAGATGGCTGTGAGCCACCGGTGGCGGCGTTCACATACTCCTCCAGACCACCGGATGGGCCACCTTGCAGATATTGTCCACCACCAGGTGCTGAACCATAATTTGCGCTCACCAGCTGCACGTCAAAGAGCAGGAGAGGGAGAGAGAGTGTGAAAGAGAGTGGAAGAGAGAGAGAGAGAGAGAGAGAGATGCAATTGATTAGACGCCTGTTAGTCTAGCGATGATCTGTGATGCATATGATGTATACGGTGTGTATGGGATTTGTGTGGGTGTAGCTGTGGCTGTGTGTATGTGTGTGTGTGTGTGTGTGTGTGTGTGTGTGTGTGTTTAACGTACCGGTGCGGCGGCGACGGCGAAAAGCCCGAACCAAAGACCAAGTTGCATATTGTCTGCTGCTCTGCGTGGATGGGTGCTGTGCGTCAGCTTTTTAATTGTCTACTGCTCGTCGGATCGGCGATGTGACAGCTCTTTATAGCGGGCCTATGGCATCGTTGTGGCACTTTTATATCGCCATCACGTTGCCGCGTCTGCGACGGCCCCCGGCTACGTGATCTTTGCGATGCCATACCACATGCCCCATGCCCTCACTCTTTCGATTCCCCCCTCCCTACCTCCATCCCTCCCCCCATCCCCTTTCATGCCATGCCATTCGCCTCGTTACCTCTATGCCATTCGCCATTCGCCATTGGTTTTGGCCATTGCGTCGATTTCCATTTCCGATTTCAAATTGTTGTCGCACTGCATCGCCAGCGACAGAGACGAAAATGTTCTGGCTCTTTCTTGTTGTTGTCTTCTTCTTCTTCTTCTTCTTCTTCAGTTCGCTCTTCTTTCTCATTGTTCTCAAAGATCGTTTGGTTGGCGAGCCAACTTGGTCACTTGTCTCTGCATCTCAGCTTTCTTTGTGCCCTCATCGTCGTTGGGTTCATCTCTCTCTCTTCCTCTTCCTCGCCGGATCGCGCCTCCTATACGCGGTTTGACTGTCGATAAGGCTGAGCTTATCTCTGACAGATCTCGAGATCGGTAAATGAATGCGGCTATCATCTTATCGGGCATACGAAATTCAACTCTGCAAATCTTTCGAAAGAATCTTACGAAAATCACACAATTCCGGAACTGGAGCGAGTCGCCCACACAAACACACACCCCTGCACACACACACACACACACACACAAACACGTACGTAATGCACACATACACATACATGTTATAAGTATATTTCCATTTGCAGTTGATAGACTTATTTGCTTTCAAGAAATGATTACTATAACATCGTGTGACTTACATATATAATATATATATCTTTGGTATTTTATAACAAATATCCCATATGCTAGACTTGTTTTAAAAGATACATTAAAATTAATTTAATAATTAAAAGATTATAAGCCCAATATGGTAATTCTGATGTGATTTAACAAGTTCTATTCTATGCAGAAGAAGTTTCCCTTGGATATATATAGCTTTAAATGATAGTTTTAATGGATATGTTTATTGTTACCGTCCTTATGTATAAAGCTGCTTTAAAAGTTTCTGAAATTGCTATAAACATGAGTATATATATATATATATATATATATATATATAATTTACTAAGTTGTTTGCTAGATGCAATAGTATATGTAGAGATATACATAAATGATTTTGATATGTATCTGAAAAGTGTTCGTTTTAAACCCACAATATTGTACTTAATATGATATGATATGATAGCTTAAATCTCAATTCTAAAAAGACTACCCAGTAAGCATCATATATGCACATATATGTATAGTAGAGGAAAGAGCTTAGAGTATATATCTCGAATGCCACATGGATGCATTTATTTTAATATTATAGAAATTCAGAGACTCCATGTGGAGCTATAGTTAGTTTTTCTTTCTTAGTTATATATTATGTATGTATATATGTATAGTAGTAAGTTTTTATTTAAGCAAAGTTAACATTAACGGAACGTACACATAATACATCTACATAGATGCTAAGGTTAGTCGGGATGGGAACGGTTGGGGCCTTTAGAGGCCCCGCTTGTAGAGCAGATAGGTTAGATCACGCGTCGGCCGGCTGCCATAATCATTGAATGGTGACTTGAAGGGCAACTGACTGTCAGCATCGTCGCGGCCCAGGGAACTGGAGTCGACGGAGCCGGTGTGCTGCTGCTGCTGTGTGGTGGCCGTGGCCTGCGACTGTGATGTGTGCAGGGTATCCTCGCTGGAGTGGATAATGCTCGAGCCGACCGAGGACGAGGGCTGCTCGGAGCCACCTCCTCCTCCTCCTCCGGCCGGAGAAGTGCTGTGCTGGTGCTGCTTGTAACGATTGCGTAGCTGATGGCGCGATTTGCCTGAGCGTGTGTATTGTGATGGTGTGTGTGCCTGTGTGTGTGACTGTGTGTGTTGTACTGTGTGCTGTGTGTGTGTGGGGTATGTGTGTCTGTTGTTGTTGTTGTTGTTGTGTATGTTGTTGTTAGGCAAATAGGGCTGAGCATAGCCCTGCGCATAGCGCTGCTGCTGCTGCTGTTGCTGCCGCAGATAGTTGTCCTTCAGGGCCATCGCTTCGCCATCAAGACTCAATTGGGTGACCAAATTGGGTTGGCCATAGCCACCGGTTCGCACTTGATGCTGCTGCTGCTGCTGCTGCTGGTGGCGGTGGTACTGTTGCTGCTGGTACTGTTGCTGCTGTTGCTGCTGCTGCTGCTGCTGTTGTGCACCTGTTGGTCGCTCCGCACCCGGCAGATACTCGTGATGCACCTCCTCGTGCACACCACCGCTAGTCTGATTGATAATGCGATTGTAGTCATCATTGGTGCCGCCCACCTGCAAATGTATCGCATGCTTGAAGTCATCCCCCAAATGCTTCAGCCAGAAATCATCGTTGACATCGCCCGTGGTATAGATGCGCGTGGTCTGTCCACTCTTGGGCTTGCCCACGCCAGCACTGGTGGCGGCCAGCACATCGATAACATCGTAGGGGCCACCGGCATCGCCTGCGCCACCGATGCCGCCGCCGCCGCCGGCGTCTTCTGTGTTCCGTGGCGTCGAATTGACCACATTCGAATCGCCGCCGTTTGTGTTCCGCCCCTGATCCCTGGCAATCGCATCCGCATCCGAGTCCGCACTCATCTCTTCAACGCGAGCTGCCTTATTGAGATCGCCTCCAATGACCAGATCGGCATCGGTGCTGGTGCTGGCCATGGTGCTGCTGCTGGGACTGTTGCTCTCATCGTAGCCTCTGCTGCTGCTAGCGGTCTCGTTCTGCAGATGGGAGAAAAAAGGTCAGTCAAACAGCCTTCGTTGCTTCCGGGCAAGACTCACCTGTGCCATGACAAGTGACATGACCATCAGTAGCATGGGCAGCCAAACGCTGTTGGCTGGCGCCCCCATTCTTCCAAGTTGATGTTGCTGCTGTCGTCTGCTGCTGCTTTGCTTCTGTCGTCGGCTTCCGCTCCGTTCCGTCTCTGTCCAACTGCACCCAGCGCCGCCAGTGAACTGGACTTAAATACTCGACCGCCAGCTGCGTGAGCTCTGCAACGATCGCAGACGTGATCTATGGCCAGATATCAGATGCATCATCAACATCGTCGACATCATCATCGCTGCAGCACAGCGCTCGATTCAACCTTCGCTGCACTGCGATGCGTCAGCCGCATCGGCCCAGGGTCATCAGATCGTACGTACACTCTCTCTCTCCAGCTTCAGCTCCCGCTCTCTCTCGCTCTCTTCCTCTCTCTCCCTCTCTCTCTCTCGGAGATCTACTCAATGGGAGAGTATGATCGCACAAGATCGATGAAGCATACGTACTATAATAATATCGGGTTATGATCGAAACGCTTAAGCTACCCAACCAACATGACGATCACTTCCGGCAGCGCATGCAACACTCTTCTGATCTTTCCAAGATCAGTTCCATGATAGCTCTGATTTTGTTGGGTTTGCATTTTCATGTTGTATCCTTTTTTTTTACTAGAGCTCATCGGTTTGGAATCTTCACGAAAATATCGAACTGTTTTTGTTCTGTCAAGCAAATGATCGTTAGTTTCGAATTTTTGTATGATAATTCTAGTTTAATTTATAGAATTAAAGATGGCACATAGAGTTCTCTTTGTAGGGTATTCAACAAAGAAACAAAAGGAAATATATTTTAGGGTATTTATCTCGATCGCAAAAACTTAATGATATTTGGTAGAGATATTTCTCTGAAAGAAGGAACCATGCTTATAGTTAAGTATACATACTCATTAATTAACGTAGTCTCAGGCATCTCTGATGTTGTATTACTACTATATAGCCCAATATTCCAGAGGCAAACAATGCAGCAAAGAATACGTGCTGCACGCTGAAGTTCAGTTGAAAATGTTTTCAATTTTTTACCTATGGACGGGAATGTAAGTTGTGTGTAAGCACGAGCTCTACCCGATCGTAGCCCAGAGCCCAGTTGAATGGTTTCTTAACATTGTTAATGTCTCGTGTCAATGTTCTGTCCAATCGATGAACGACAAGGTTGAGAATGATTCGCACCCTTCCGATGATAATACTATTTATATCTACATACATATATACATATAGTATTTAATATCTTGTGTCACGAAAATCTCCAAAATACCTGAAAGAATATAAATAAAATTCTGCTAAGAAAAATATTAACCTTGATTTTTTAAGCTTTATATCTTTTATAGCAATACAAAAGTTTTTCATGGCGCAATGAATTGTTTTTATAAGCAATTTCCGTAAGATTCAAGTATTTTATTTTATTTTTTTTTTTTTTTTTTTTTTTTTTACCAGCTGGCTTGGGTGAGAACTACTCTAGTAGCATATTTAGTATATATACTTGTACTTATTATCTGCTATGCTATAGACGACTTAATATTAATTCAGAAAGTTCAGATGGAAAACACATGTTTCCACGTTTGTTTGCTTTGGTGTTTTTAGATGCTTTAACTTAAATTCAATCAGGGCCACAATAGTGAATGGAAGACTCGAAATATTATATAATACAATAGTATATGTAATAGATAAATGAAGTTCTTTTAGTATATAGTAAACAGATTTTGATAATAATTTTGGGCAGCGTATTGCAGGCATACTAAGTGCAATTTGTGGTAAATTTAATTGATATATCATGAAGATATGCGAAGAAAAACAATCTTAAGCAGATTTATAGCAGAGTTTATTGAGTTTCTAGCCCTGTATTACCATATAGGCTAAAGAGGCAGAAGAATTTGGTTAGGCAGAGACATAGACAGACAGACGAACAGTGTATGAGAATAAAATAATAATAAAATGTTACAAAAATATACACCCAAGATGTGTGAATGTTATTTACATAGTGCATGCACACACACGCACACACACGCACACACACGCACACACACGCACACACACACACCTACAGACATGCAGCGACACAGAAGTGGGGCGCTGGGCTGCTGTTCCACTGGCCTAAATTTACGATTGCCATTTCTCGCCGGGCTCAGCAGAATTTTCGGGTCTTTCGAGTCTTCCCTGCGCTGCCCCATCCCGTTCCGTTGTCATCGCTTCTGCTTGGGTCGTCTTCTTTTAGTAGCCATAACTGCCGTAGCTGCAACGAGAAGCGTATGAGAGAATCAGAAAAAAACGCCACAATGAATTTTGCATTTATTTCGCTTTCGTTTCGTTCACTTGCATTCTCCCATTTTCGCATTCGCATTCGCTTTCGCTTTCGCATTTCTTTTCGTTTTCGTTATCGTTACGTTTTTCGATTTAGTTTTGGAATATATAATTTTTTTATTAAAACTAGCTAGAGAGAGAGAGAGTGAGAGAGAAAGGGATAGACAGAGGCAGAGACAGAGACAGAGAGAGTCTCCTCACAGAGAAGCGCACTATATTACAAAGTTGGATGATCCACTCGATCCCAGATCATGGTATGGCGTTTAGAACCAGGCACGCAGATAATCGCTAATTGGTGGCACATTATAGGTGTCGACGCTGTAACCATCGTGGGTGCGACTATTGAAGCCATATGTCTTGGATGGCTTTGTCGAGTAGTCCGCCCTGACCGCCGATTCGGGTTCGGTGGCCGTATCGAATCCCCAACCGCCGAGCCGGCCATCGATGAGCTTCTTGAGGAAGTCAGTCGTCTGTTTCTTTTGCACCGGCTCGGGATCAACAAGTGTGCCACCATATTGCGAACCGGGATCAACATATTCGGGATGCTGATAGACAATGCCCGATATGATGCTGTCCAGCTGCGTGTCGGCCACATGCTCCACCGGATAACCGCCACCCACGCCGGCGGCAAGCACACGTGGTGCCGGATAATTGCGACGGCTAACTGACTCCAGATCGCCAGCAAACTGTAGCGGCGTTGAGTTCTGCTCCAACGGATCCGGCACCGAGGTGGTCGACAGCAGCGTACGTAGTTGCGAATCATCCACAAACTTGTACTCTTTGTAGATGCCACTTAGCGGCGATGGTATCTGCTGCTGTGGATAATAACCGAGGGCAGCTCGCTTTGTGGGTATCGAGTTGAGCAGAGTAGGTCCATCTGGCGATTCCGATTGCTCTTGCGGCAGTTCAGACTGCTGTTCGGCAGTCTGATCTGTGCTGCCACCACTGGCATCCTCAGGCGGTGCCGTTGCCGTAATAGCGCCACAGCTCATGTGGCAGGGTCCACGCTTGAAGTCGGGATTGAGTGTCTCTGGCATAAATTGTATGATCTCTGGTGCAGTTAAATCGATTTTGGCACGTTCCTGCTCCAGGAGATCATATTCACCCTTGATGTCACGCTTGGTCAAGCGGCGACCCAATCCCAGCCAGCGTTTACCACTGCCAGAGCTCAGGGCGGGTGTCTTTTTGGTCTTGCGCTTCAGCTTGGCCGAGGACATCTCCTGTGATCCCGTCTCTGATTGCGGTACCAAGCCGAAGAGACGCATCTTTTGCTGCTGCTGCTGTTGCTCCTGGGCGGTCAAATCCTTGTGATAGTACTTAACATAGCGAGGCGGACGCTCCTGCATTTGCTGGTGACGCAGCAGACGCTTGCGCATTAGGGCGCCATGTGAACGCAGATCACGACGTCGACGAATTGCGTTGGCACTTGTATGCTGTGGATTGGACTGCTGCTGGAGTACATACCTTGGCTTGGCACCGCCGGTGCAGCTGCTGCAACTGCAGCTTTCCTTTTGCTGGGCGCGACAATCTAGAGGGAGCGGGGAAAGAGAGAGAGAGAGAGAGAGGAAAGATAGATACATATGGATCAGTTATGGCGGGAGCAGTGTGAGTACGCACCTGACTTGTTCATCGTGACACGATCCACCTTCGCATACAGCTTGGCCGGCTTTGTCTTTGGCGGCGGCGGAGTGCGTGGCTGCTCCACGGTAAAGTCAAAGCTATAGCTAATCTTTGCCTTGGTCTGCACGGGCTTCTCTATGCGATAGCCATACTCGCCGCCCACGTACTTCTTGGGCTTGCTGGGATTGGGTACATTCAGCTGATAGCCAAGCTGAGTGGGGCATGCGCAGCCCTCCTCGCCTGTGTACACAACCTGCACGGGAGCGGGTACTGGTGCTGGCGCTGGTGCAGCACCGATGTTACCCAAGACAGCGAGTAGCAGCGCCAGAATCGACAGTAGTGGCGCCCGAGATCGTTGGATCGAGTGCAGCATTAACATGATTTGGCAGAGTGTGATCTCTCTCTCTCGCTTCTCTCGCTCTCTCTCTCTTTCCCTCTAAATGCGTGTGTCTGTGTTTGGGTTTGGTTTTGTGTGTGTGTGTGTGTGTTTCGATAATTTGATTTCAAACGGCTGCGGCGTCTGCTTGAGTAAATGGCGTCTTGGCTACTAGCCAAAGCTGGGCCAAACGCATTCTTTATATCGTCTTCGGCTCCAGCCATCTGCAATCTCTCATGCTGCACCAGCGACCACGTCTGGAGCGCGGTCTGCTGTGGCCAGCGGCAGCGGCGGCGGCGGCAGCGACTGTCGCTGAACTTGAACTTGAGCAAAGTTTTTTCTCTCGTATGCAGCTCTCCAAATTGTTGTTGCTGTTGTTCTCGCTGCTGCTTTCGCTACTGCTAGTGCCACTGCCACTGCCACTGCCACTGCTGTTGTCTAGTTATTGTTGTTGTTATTGTTAGCGCTGCGCTGACCTTTTCAAATAATTTGCACTTGCGATGTTTTCTGTTAAAAGTCATGTTTCAGTGCCGCCGCAAGCCATGTTGCACTTGAGTTGCACGGGCCAGCAAACGAGCGTGTGTGCGAACGAGACAAATATATATATGCACATATGAATGTATGTGTATGCATACATGTTTGCACATTGTTATGTTTGGATCTGCAACGGTTTTTTTTTTTTTTTGCCAATGGACAATGCTGGG
Organism: Zaprionus kolodkinae; assembly: GCA_018901885.1. Lineage (NCBI taxonomy): Eukaryota > Metazoa > Arthropoda > Insecta > Diptera > Drosophilidae > Zaprionus > Zaprionus kolodkinae. Next base: position 27,731,055 of record JAEIFM010000181.1, read on the forward strand.
CACACCTTGTGCCGCCAACAACGCCTATCGAATAACTCGATTGCGGGCATTCAGTGTGACAGCAGCTTGCAGCTGGCAAACACACGCTCACACACACACACACACAAAAACATACTTTCAGAAACAATGCTCGCGTTGATTTGTATTGTATACTTTTAGGGCAAAACAAGAAAAAAACAAAAAAACAAAATAACGACAGTGATTAAAAACGCGCAATTCGCCGCGTTTCTTTGCTTATCGCTTCAGTTGCTTGGCAATTTGTTTGTTTTGTTTTTTGTTTACCAATAGTCGAGCGTGCTCTGCTAGAAGATATTCAGACAATGCAATTGCAACAGATAGAGAGGGGCTTGATTGTTTTTGGGCAGATCGTTGATGGTGCTTAACATATCAAGAGCTCTCCACACTGCACGCACACACGCCAGTCTCATGTCAATAAATATACATTTCTTATTTGCATGTATGTGTTTCTGTTTGTGTTTGTGTTTTTTTGTGTGCATATACACTTTTATCTAGCTGCGCGAGAATGTTCGACAAATGTCGCGCATTTTTGTTATCGATCAAACATAGCATCAATTAAAATGCTATGGTCACTCTGTGATGACAGCAGTAGGCCAATTTAAATTCGATATTACTACTCTTATCGATTAAATATTATCCTTGCTCTTTAACGATTTATCGATCACATTAACAACTCTAATGGGCTCTATAAATTATAGAATTCTCTATTTATCCAGTTATTGTGTTTGCTACACGTATATTTGAGTGCAGGGATTGCGGGGGGGGTGACTGCATGATCTTAAGCTATATCTAATACTAATTGCGGCACACACAAACACATCAGCTTATAATCATATTATTCTAATAGCTCCAGCTCCTGACGACGCGCATTGCGGTAAGCGGTGACACGACCGGGCTTAAAGCCACAATCGACCGAGACCTTTTCAGCGACCTTGGCATAGCCATAGCCATCACTGGAGCTGGACGAACTGGAACCATATGAGGATTTGCTGGAGCTAATCTTTTTGAATTTAGGATTCTTGTACTGCTCGGTTATGTAGCCCAGCTGTTTGTATGTCAACTGTGGTACCCCATCATCATCCGCTTGTTGCTCCTCCTCCTCAACGTATTCCTCCTCCTCCTCCTCTTTAGCTGCATAGGTACGCTTCTTCAACGTAATAACCTCGCTCTTCAGCTTAAAGAGATTCTCTTCCGGCACATTGGAGAAGAAGACCTTTTGCTGCCCATCCACAGGCTTCTGGGCGAAACCATACGCCAGCTTTGCCTCGGGCACATTGATGGCTTTGCCCGCCTGTGCGGCCAGGCCAACACTAATGGGATCAGCGGGTGCACTGTCATCCTGTGACTTCGCGGCCGCGTATCCAAGGCTGCCGAAAGAGAGACAGAGAGAGAGAGAGAGAGAGAGAGAGAGAAGGGAATGAGTAACTGGCACTGGTAGGGATTAGTCTTAGGTACTACATACCTGCTGTAGCTGCTATCGACGCTCTGGCTCTGGCAGCCGCAGGTGGGTTTGCATGGTGGCTTCTGTGGAAACGATGGGATGGTATCGGGTTGAGTACGGTTTACGGTTTACATTTCGCTTCTCTATGTACTACATATATCGGTGAGCAGATGGTTGTTGATGCATGGCGCACGTACGGGATGATAATGATGACTTGCGACTTGGACCAATGCCAGCTGTGATTATGCTGACGATCGTCATGATGTCTTGCTGTCTCTGGATGGCTGTGTGTGTGTGTGTGTGTGTGTGTGTGTGTTTGTGAGTTGATGACGATGATGACGCAACTGGGTTGCTGTTGCCCTATTACTGGCCATGCTGTTGGCCACTGATAACACTTGCATGCGGAACTGATGCCAGCTCTGCAGAGGATTGGCCCGCTATGCCAGTGAGTGTGTGTGTGTGTGTGCGAATGCTTGTTGATTATTATATTGGGAATGTGGAATGCGTGTACTGGGAATGGTTACTTAGAGCACTAGGATTAGTCACTGGATAAATAACGAACTGGACTCAATCTCAGCTCTCAATCTCAATCACAAGCCATAGCCATAGCCATAGCTGCTGACGGGCAAAATGTGAGCCGGCACCGGGGTCGCGGCCAGTCGCCTCTTATGGCAATCGGATTGCTCGAGACGCTGCAACCGCTCGGCCAGACGCTGTGCCGCCAATGTTTTGGCCTCGATGGCACCCTCGAGCATGCGACGGCTCATGAGATTATTGAACGCGTGCACATATTGAAAGAGCTCACGTACTTTGCCGCAGGTCTTGGGCAGCTGGGCGGGTTCGATGAGCTGCTTGCTGCACCAGCAATTGTCACCGATGGGCGATAGATTCACCTCGGCGGGCTCATAGTAGCGTGGCTTCGGACGCACAATTGTTGGTCCCTGGCAGCTCTGGCAGTAATCGGTACCCTTCTCCGAGCACACGCAAGCGGCGAGTAGCTGCAAAAAAGATGGAGGCAAGCGAAGTGGTAATCATTATTCAATTGAACTGAGCAGCGCTACTTACGCTCTGGATGCACTGCATCGCCAGCAGCAAAGTGAGCAACAGTTTACAGGCGTGCATGTCTCTCTCGATCTCTCGCTCTCTCTCTCTCTCTCTCTCTCTCTCTCTCTTTCTCGCGATCAATCAATCTATCTCTGTTCTTTTTGTTGTCGGTACTGTCGGCTCTCGCGTCTCGCTTGTCTGTTGCCTCTGTCTCTTTCTTATCGGTCGCGTGCTGCTCTGCGGTTGTGAAACGTTTGAACTGACACCGAAGCGACCCCCACGTTTTATACCCGACAGATGCTTGGGCTTGAGTTCACTTTGGATGCATTCTTCTTCTTCTTCTTATTCATCTTCTTCATCTTCTTCTTATTCTTAATCTTGTGATCCCCTACCCATTTTGTAGCTACTAGTTGTGCGATTCGAGTTAAATGCAAATTTTCACTCGTCTTGTCACACAGGGACATGCACTACTTGCAATTTCTCCTGCTCCAGGGTCATCCAACGCCGTCGTTCTTCTGCTTTCGCTCGCTGCTGCTGCTGCTGATGCTGCTGCTGCACGTGCTCATCGGGCCAGGGTAACACAAGTGAATAATCTTATGGGATCTCTTTATAGTCTATTGATAATTAAGCTAAACCGCGCAAATTCTGCTGAATTCCATGATATTTTCATATCTCTCATGCAGTCGCCATCGCTGATGTTGCTGCTGCTGCTGCTGCTGCCGCTGCTGTTGCTGCTGGTGATGTTGGCAACTTGTCCAAGTTCGAGAACCTGTCATATGTGAATAATATACGTGTACCATACATAACAATCAGCCCCATGTTGCCCTCACTAAATAGGCCAGCATTATGCGCAGAGCGGAATGAGGCCATTAACCTAATTATACCCTTGCCAAGGGTATAGTGCATTTCAGCAGTACTTTGTAACAATCAAATATATTTATAGTTCGATAATATGAAAAGAATAATATATATTCTTACATACATATTAAGTTCTGTTCCTCTTTTTTTTTATTATTTTTTTGTTTTAAATCAATTTAATTAAGTTTTCAATTAAATTCAAAGCTGCTTTTAACTTACCCATGTTTAAATAATATTATATTTTTGTTTAATTGATTGAAGTCTGTAGATTTATCGATTGCCTCAGAAACACATCAAGTCAATTTAAAATGTATTAAAACTTCGACTTGTTTTCTTTCTCATCTATTATTTACACTCCCCATTTGCATGGCACCCAGAAGAGGAGAGTTCTATTGTGACGTAATTTGTTTTCAATGAAATAAGTATACCTAATTATTCGTGTTGATAATGCACTACATACTAGAAATGTATACATATGTATAGTATAGTATATAGTATATAGAATATGTGTCTGTTGCTGATTTGACCATAAATTTCCCACACTTTAAGATGGAAAAAGTCCAATCAAATTTCTATAACATTTGGTTAGATTTAGTTTGGTAGAATCGATTAATATCTTGATTACAAAAAATTATAAGACATTCAAATACAATATGATAATATGAATGTTTAACATTGTATATCATTTTTTTAATTTAAATTTCCCACACTTTAAGATGGAAAAAGTCCAATCAAATTTCTATAACATTTGGTTAGATTTAGTTTGGTAGAATCGATTAATATCTTGATTACAAAAAATTATAAGACATTCAAATACAATATGATAATATGAATGTTTAACATATATCATTTTTTTTTTTTTTTTTTTTTTTTTTTATTACTTATTTAAATATTTTGGGAATATTTTACTTCTTTATCGCTAAGAAGGAGAGTATTTGCTGAATTAAAACAAGAAAATACTTGCGAATGTTCTGTGTAGCTTGTTAGTCGTTGTTGGGGATCTACGAATATCTAAATTAAACTACGAATTCCAAAACGTAAATACATTGTACTATCGAATCTCTTGTATGTTGTATCTATCACTAGACCGGGTTGCTCTTAGTTGTTGATATCGAGTAGTTGGCCGGAAAACGGAAGTGAAGTATCTCTCGCATGATATAAACATTGTCAGCTTAAAGTTCCCCTAGCATTGGACGTCATAGACCAAGAGAAAGACCAAAGATGATGATGATGATGATCAGCTGGCAAGCGCGTGTGCCGCACAATTTTCTCCGGCTTTAGGCAATTACAACTCTGGTCATGGCCATGACCCGCCCAGCAGACTGTGCACAGCAACAGAACCGATGGCACACACACTCATCCGTACCTCGCTCCGGCGTCACATTATCACCAGCCAGCGGCCCCGGAAAGTATGTATGTACATATTATATATACAGGGAAAACGCAAGCGGCGAGATGCGGAATAAATATGTGTGGAAAGATTCAATGTACAGTCGAGCTTGCTATCAGCTCTCAGTCTCGTCGCAGTCTCCGTTCCCGTAACCATTCCCAATCCCATTCCCATTCTCATTCCCATCCCCATTCGCCTTTGTCTCCTCGTAAATCTCTTGCTGAAACGAAATTCGATTTCGATTTCTTTGCACTCCACGCGCTCAGCTCGCTGAGCTGTGCTAAGCTTATCAGCGTGTCACCGAGTCGATCAGTTACGCTCGATCGCTGGAGTCGATTCAGTACGATTGTACAGTCGCAAGTGTACGCATCGGGCAGTTACTAAACATCCGTCGGCATCCTTTGGGGGCAACAGCAGCAGCAGCAGTAGCAGGAGCAGGAGCAGGAGCAGCGGCAACAACAACAACAACAACAACCACAACAAAACCAAAAAAAAAAAAAAAAAAATATGGCAGCAAAGAGAATGGACTTAAATGTGCGCACATTTCTTGTGCTCAGCGGCAGCTCAAATCCGTTGGGTCAGAGCCTTGCCCAGGAGTTGTGTGCTCGCCTGGCAGCTGGCTCTGTGGCGCTGCTGCTGGACGAGAATCGTGAGAAGTTGCACGAATTGGAGCAACTTGTGAGCAGCCAACTGGAGTCACAGACGGTGCAAATAATCACGGGCCAACTGAACGAGCAGCCTGGCCAGCAATTGGAACAGATATTGCAAAGCTATTCGGGCACCTTTCAGCGTACCATTATTGTGCATAACGAAGGTGATGCCGCCACCCATGTGCTCCTGGAACCGCAAACGCCCGAGGCATGGACAGCCTATGTGCAACGGCAATTGAACATACCGGTGGCGCTCAATCAACGTTGGTTGAACTCAACCAAACTGGCGGACGTCGAGAAGGTGGTCATCAATGTGACATCATCGCTGCAAGTTCGTCCCTTGGTCTATAGTACGCTGCTGTGTTCGTGCAAGAAGGCACGTGATATGTACTTCCGGGCAATGGCCGCGGAGGAGGGACGCGCCAATGTGCATGTGCTCAGCTATGCGCCTGGCATACTCAAAACTCATGAGACACAGTATGATCTTAACGATAATATTGTTGATCCCGATGAGCTGTACACGTACGCTTCGCTGGCTGGGGGCATCATGCAGGATGCCGAGAAATTGCCACGTGTTTTGCCACTGCAGGCGACCCTTAAGCTGATCAATATACTGGAGGATACTGCCTTTGTCTCCGGACACGATGTCGACTACTATGACACTTTCGTTTTATGAGTAGCAACGCAGTCGTCGCCGATGCATCCATATGCTGCTAAACGCATCTGGTTCGCACTGGCACGCACTGCTAAAGACGCCTATGTACATTGGGCCGATGATGTTGACCTTGATTTTGTAATATTGCTAACGGAAATGAATAAAATTTGGCTGATGACTTTCGTGCTCAGATTGGTACATTGGTACACGTGTAACGGTAACGAAACACATAACACAACAACAAAACAAAAAGAAAAAAAAAATGATTGTATTCACTTTATGGAAGACGGGGTCTATCGGGAGAGTACTGAGAAGAGGAGGTTTTTCTCTATCGTTTGCTGTTGGTCATATACCTCGCTCTCTCCCTCTCTCTCTCTCTCTCTCTCTCTCTCTCTTTATCTCCCCTGTCCCTCACTCTTACGATTTAATGATTCAGTCATACAGACCTTATCAGTTATACCATTCGCAAATCATTCACAAATACACTTTAGCTTAAGAATCGCTGATAAGAAGAAGCAAAATCGCAACCATCGGTACCCAGCAACACAATCGTGCTTGGCTGGTAATAAGTACTACCGAGCCCACCAATATGTCTCCACTTACGAAAAAAAATATATAATATATATAATATAGATTATTACGTTCATATACATACATGTTTAGTTAGTAGTTAGCTATTGCGAAGATACGAATTTAAATGATTTGGACCGAATCGTCCCATAGTTTACGTTTTAAATATTGCCGCCCCAGCGCGATAATATTTGTGCGATAACAAATACAGCAACTGGGACGACAACCTATCGATTATTGAACTTTATGTAAGGTGGCAACAATACTGTAAGGAGAGCGTTGCCCATAGGAAAAATTGTCGTATCCCAGATACAGCAAAATACATAACATGTACCAATATATTTTTTAAGAAATGAGAACAGCTTACACACTATTGGTTATATGGCGATTAGCAATTGTCAGACAAGCACCTCATTTTTAGCATATCGATAAATTACCTGTTGCTTATGATTTCATTCCATTCAATTCATTTCTACAATGGTATTGAAAATGCATTTCATGATTTCCTTGTAAAAAAAAATAGAAGGGATATGCATTTGCATACATTGCCTGACTGAAAGAATGATTAACAAGCTCGATTCGCGTACCATGCGCATTGATAAGAGATGCCGTTGTGGGATTTTAAGTGTGGCAATTATTAAACAATTAATATGGCTATTAAACGGCAATGATAACCTCTTGATGTAACCTCTGCCAAGCGAAGCTTAGAAGCAGTTAAGCAACAATGTGTGTTTTCACTATAGGTGTGTCTGTGTGCGTGTGCGTGTGCGTGTGTGTTTGTGGTGGTCTAAACGCATACAGATGTCGGGAAGCAAAAGCTCGTCACATTTTGTAAAATGATCAGAGGTCAACGGCAGAATAAATCATTGCGAGTGAGTGCTAATGAAGCTGAGTAATTTGCCATTAACGCATGATTAAATTAAACTAGTCTCACAAAACGTTCTACTTGCATATACATATATATACACCTGCTTTTTGTACATGTGTTACATACATACATACACACATACACAAATGTGTAGGCCTTGAAGCTTTCGCCAAAGCTAACTGAAAGCTGCGTCAAAAGAGACAGTCCCAAGTCTACAGCCAACTGTTGCAGCTGTGATTGAATTTCGGTTTGATTTTATCCACTCATCCTTCGCCATGGACCTGAAAAAGCTGACGTATTTGCTGGTGACAGGCGCCTCGCGGGGCATCGGACGAGAGCTGGCCCAACAGTTGGCAAGAAATGTGCACGCAGAAAGATCTGTGGTGGTGTTGCTGGGTCGAGATGAGTCGCTGCTCCAGGAGACCAAAGCTGCTATACTGGCTGATCACGGTGAGCTTACCGTATACAGTTACTCACTGGAACTGGGCTCAGCGGGAACGGAGGACTTTGCCCGCATTTTAGATGAGACGCTGCTGGGCAGGCATGTCAATCAATTCGAACGAGCTATTGTCATCCACAATGCCGGCACAGTGGGTGACACCTCAAAGCATGCACGCGAAATGGGCGACACCGGAACGCTGTCACAGTACTATCATATTAACTTGTTCTCAACTCTGGCATTGAACCGCGAGTTTATGCGCATCTTTGCCGGTCTGCCTAAGCTGGTGGTGAACTTGAGCACATTGGCCGCCCTGGAGCCATTCACATCGATGGGATACTACTGCACGGTGAAGGCAGCGCGCGAGATGTATTTTCGTGTTCTGGCCCAAGAGGAGTCATCGGACAAAACTCTGGTGCTCAATTATGCGCCCGGTGTCATCGATACCCAGATGACTCTACAAGTTCAGTCCGAATCACACGATCCCGCTCTGGCAGCTGCATTCCGAGAGCAACGTGAATCGAAGACAATGCTGACCCCTGAGCAGACAGTGGCAAAATTTCTTAAAGTATTACAGGCATTTAAGTTCAAATCCGGCGATCATGTCGACTACAGGGATTAATTGCCGACACATTCTTATATAAATGCTTATTGTTTATTATGACTTAAATAAAAAACAAAAGAAAATCTCAAAAGAAATCGGCGGCTGCACTTCGCCGTTTTGTGGGAATTTTTAGTAAATCATCTGTCAGCGTGGATCCCGTGTCGATGGGTGTAGGCGTGCCATTAGCGTTGTTCAGAGTGCCTGGAACCAGTTTGGCGTTACTCGATGGCATCGCTCGCACCATTCGAGGGGTAATCTTGTGCTTACCCGTCACCGGAGACGGTGTTAGCATAGGAGTTTGTTGACGCAAGCCCAGTTTGCCGGTGGCCAAACGACGTGCGGCTGGTGACATGCTCGCCAGACGCTCCATGTTGGAGCGCACAAAGGGTGAGCCAATGTTGCGACGCGCTGTGTCCAGCGCCTGTTGTTTCTGATTGCGCATCTTCTCACTGACCTTCTCGGCCAGCGCAATTGCAATGTTTTCCCTACGTGAATTCTCATTAATGCGGAAAGATGGACCGGGAGTGTTGCGTAGCGGTGTATCACTGCCGTCCAGTCGAAAAGGTGTTCCATCAATCTCACCCCAGGTCATAATTGGCGAGAATGCTTCACCTGGCCTTGGCGATGGTGAACGTAGCAGATCAAAGCCTCTTATGCGAGGAGTAACTGTAACGCCGCTTTCGGGCGTTGCGCTGACATTGGTATTGGACACCGTATTAGAGTTGGCTCCAGTCTCTAACGATGCAGACAATCTTGTGGCATTATGCTGAATGCTCTGCTTGCGTTCGGCTAGTTGAACACGTTCCTGTTCCGTCAGTTCAACGCCATCGGGTACATACATAATTGAGTTCATACTCGTATATTTCCATGTTTCGATTCTGCGCAATGGATCGGGCGTTTCAAACTGTTTCTCAATGCTTGGCAACATTAGGGCACGCTGCAGTTGATCAGCCGATAGCTGCTCGTGATTGTAGAGGATGGCATATTTTTGTCGAAGTTTCGCCTCAGCAGTTTCAATGATTTCCTGAAAACTTTGATTGTCCTCGCTGGTGTAATGCTGCAAAAAGAAGTCTAGCGATAATTTGTTGGAAATGGCAGACTGGTCACCGCCTTGAGCGGCACTGCGATCGCTGTTATTGCTTTTCATCGAAAGCGGCGTGTCCGCCCGTGGTGTGGCGTTGTTATTTTCAGTACTCAGCGGGGTTTCAAAGGTGGCTGGTGACATCGCTGCAAGCAAAGGTATTTGAGAGAAATAAGTCATATGTTTTAAACTGAACTTGTATTACAACTTACCACTGTTTCGTGCATTAGACATGCTCCTGCTTTCTGTACCAGAGACACGTCCCAGGCTATAACGTGCACGTATTTCAGCCATTTGCATGAAATCGCGACGTGATTCCGCATCTAAGTAATCGTTTTGTGCGCGTAGCCGCTCCAGATCGGGAAAAAAATCTCGCTGTATGATCTTGGACATCTCCTCAATGTAGCGTTCCTCTGTTAGAATTTTCGGTTTAGTTTTTCGACGCTCACTAGGCAAAGGCCTTTTGAATTCCGCCAATGCTGACGATTGTGCTCGAGCCATTTGGACGGCACGGCTGCCCGGTGTACTAGGCGTGCTCTGTGTTTCCGCCATAACGCTATTTAATTTATGAATTATGTTTACACAATGTTGAAATAAACCAAAGCAACGAAAACAAACGTTTGATGTCAGCTGGAAAAGGGGCTGCCATACTTTTATATAAATATCGTCTAAGATATCGAACTATCGATTTTTTATTTTACAAAAATTACTGGTTTTGTTTTATGAAATCGATACTTTGTATGATGCAACAATGCGATATATTGTACAGCGCGCATATTTTGAGCGATTAAATTAAATGTACATACATTTTTTATAAATGTATGTCAAATGATAGAGTACAATAGTATTTATGTGCAAGAGAGATTTAATCATTCCAGAACGACTCCAACCACCGGAAAAGCGTCCATCCAACTGTAATGTATGTTCAAGCTTAACTGCAATCAGATCTAAAAAAAACCAACTGGATCACACAATTGCAGTTCACCATGCTGCAGAAAAAAAATTGTCACTACGAAAAATTCTCGAAGTGTGGAATATATGAACGTATTTATTTATGACAAAGCTATCGTTATTCCTTGCAAGGAACAGTTAATTGTTATAATTGTTAAAATATTATTAATGCGTTTTGATGGTTAATTTAGATACTGCTTAGAATAAAAGTTAGGTATAATAGTTTTCCGTTATACTAGTAGCATTATAATTTATAATATTTTTGTAATTGTATTATACATATGTGCATATAATGTACATATATAAAATTTTTCGAAAATTATTTATTTATAACATTTATTTCAGTTACGAAGAAATATATATAAATAAGCTAATACTTGAACAATGAAATTAAATAAGTACGACTTTTATGTACACATTCCTTTCCCATGTACTACAACTTGAATAACTAACCCATGGTGAGGTAACTTTGAGAGTCCTAAGTTCTTAGATGCGGGTAAAAACATATTTTCATAATTTTTTAGTCTCGAACTTTCATGAGGTTTTTAACATTTTAAGCTATTGTAACCCTCTTTACCCAATTCGAAAAGGTTTTCAGGGCTGATGTCTTTAATTAGCTGAGCAGCCCTTTCGGAGCAGCTCTTTGCATGCCAATGTTATTTTGTGTTTCTAATTTCACCAGAAAGATAAATTCCTCTTTAATTTCGTTGAGTTTTAGTTCAATGTCCTTGCTAAAGTTATATTGGAAATTAATTGCATCTAAATTTCCCCAATTGCTCATTTGATATTGATCTATTTGAAAACCAATACCATTCCAATGGAATATTTTCTTTATGACTCAGATCTTGGTTTAGACCACTTTTGAATGGTTCATTAATGTTGGGGCTTAGTGTCCCAGCTCTGATAATATGTGCTGCGATAACAGCTCTCTTTTGGCTTGTGAAATCTTGATATTGACTAGCTTCTTCAAGTGTGAAGAGATTTTCTTCTTTTTTTTTTTTAAATTTTCAGATACCCATTGTTTTTTGCCAGCAAATACGAAAAACCTTTTAAAGCGTTTTATAATATGATCAGAAACTAAATTGCATAATATTTTGAAATTCGTTCGCTGTCAAACTCTTGTTACCATCATCAGTTGAGCTGTCATTATATTCAAAATGATCACCCTGATGGTTTTTTAATTCTGTTTTTATTAATACTTCGTCGGTAAGTCGGCTCGGAATTTTGGAAGCGATCGTAAATTTATCTAATACCTTGCAATAGTAACTTTCAATAGCAACTTTTAGATGATTCGCTACAGAAGGTTCGTCGGTTTCATTTAATGCCCGATTTTTTTCATGGAGAATAAACTCCTTCTGTTTTTGCATTTTTTCATCAGTTTCAGTTGTTTTATGAACTATAGGCTGATATACATATGTGTTGTCAACGTAATCGTAATATTTTTCAAAACATTTTTGAAAAAAATATTCCAGCTGTTTTTTCCTTGAGATTTCCTTGATCTTCGAATCCCAATAGGTAAAACATAAATGTAGTAAGCTGTTAACAGCGTTATTATAGACTGATGGGAAAAAGAAATATTGATCAGCTTTGTCGATGTTCATTGCAAGGCGATAAGTGTTTTTTGTTTAACACTTTACTAGAACATTTTTGTTTACTAATTGGAGTAATATGCGTTCAGCGTCACTTGAGCTTATATTTACCTTTTCAAAATCTGCGGCTCTAATCGAATCCATTATTTTTTAAAAAACTATTCGAAGTATTTTCATAATCTCGCTACTATTGGCTTTTCGGCTTTAGAATAGCAATTCCCCACCTTCAACTCAAAGATCTCGTAAGTATGCTTTCAACAATACAGTGATATCTTCTTAATTCTAGATATTACTCTTGTTTGTATGCTGTTTTTCAAGGCCAATCCAAAGCAACATTATTTCACCTTTGCTGTTCTTTGAATAAGTATGTGGCTCAGACTTCTATCAATTTTTCCGAAGAGCTCAATAGCATTATTTATATTTCCGTTATTCATCAGATATATGACACTCTTGGTCATGGCGGTCGGATTTCCCTCGACGATATCTAACCATTCGTCAACGTCTACTTGACTATAACCTTCCAAAAATGCATCTAGCTTGCTGTAAAGATTTTTCTTTTCATTCTTATCGGTTATATTGCAGATGTTTTTGTAATCCTCGTCAAGCCAAAGGGCCCATTTGTCCAGAAAACTGTCAAGTATAATTTTTCATTTATCATAATTTTCATTTTCGTTATTCCCTTAATATCACGAAGCATGCTTTTTGAGTAATTGTCTTTTCAATTGTCTTGGACAGTTTGTCATTCAGCCTTTTATAATAATTACTAAATATTTTAAAACATTCCTCTTCGGTATTTATTTGATTCTCATAATGATCCCTCAAATATGAAATTCGGTAGAGCTCATCGATATCACGTGTATACTTCATCTTAAGCACATTGTTCGTAGTTTGCTGTTTCATAGGATTCCAAATGATAAGCTGCCCTGTTCCCGATTCTCCACTGCGTGCTGCTCGTCCAAATTTCCCCTTATTTTCCTCCAAAATTTCCATTAACCTAAATGTAGTCGTTTTGCCATATATGTTCTCGATTGAAAAGAGATAATGACAGGATTTCTCAAAGCCATCAGTCAATTGCCAACTGTTTTGGATCTTATTTAAAAATATGTAAGTATAAAAATTTGACATGTAAGACTCTTGCAGGACCAGTATCCTCACTTCGTAATTTCTTAAAAACCAAGGATTTTCTTCGTAAAGCATTTTATTCATAATTTTAATTCTTGAATCGAATGGTTAATAGTTTTGCAATTTAAAACTTCAATAAAATTTTAAATTTTGTGATTTTGATAAGGGTCCCCTATAATTTTTCAAAAATTTTTTCAAAATTAAAATCGTCGCTTTTACTTTTAATGATTTAAAAGTAAAATAAGTATAAACAGTGTTTAAAGTTGTTTTAGAGGATACTTAATTTTTGGCCAAAAATTATGTCAAAGTCGACTAAAAATTTGACATGTAAGACTCTTGACAGGACCAGGTAAAGCATTTTATTCATAATTTGAATTCTTGAATCGAATGGCTTAATAGTTTTTGCAATTTAAAAACTCCAACAAAATTTTTAATTTTGTGATTTTGATAAGGGTCCCCCCTATAACTTTTTCAAAAAAATTTTTTTTTTCAAAAATTAAAATCGTCCGCTTTTACTTTTAATCGATTTCAAAAGTCAAAATAAGTATAAAACAAGTGTTTAAAGTTGTTTTAGAGGATACTTAATTTTTGGCCAAAAATTATGTCAAAGTCGACTAAAAATTTGACATGTAAGACTCTTGACAGGACCAGTATCCTCACATTCCTCACTTCATAACTTTCTTAAAAATCAAGCAATTTTCTTCGGGTAAAGCTTTTTATTTATGATTTTAGTTCTAGAATAGAATGGCTTTTTAGTTTTTGCAATCTGAAAAATTCAACAAAATTTTTAATTTTTGTGATTTTGACAAGGGTCCCCCCCTGTAACATTTTCAAAACATTTTTTTTTCAAAAATTAAAATCGTCCGCTTTTACTTTTAATCGATTTCGAAAGTCAAAATAAGTATAAAACAAGTGTTTAAAGTTGTTTTAGAGGATACTTAATTTTTGGCCAAAAATCATGTCAAAGTCGACTAAAAATTTGACATGTAAGACTCTTGACAGGACCAGTATCCTCACATTCCTCACTTCATAACTTTCTTAAAAATCAAGCAATTTTCTTCGGGTAAAGCTTTTTATTTATGATTTTAGTTCTAGAATAGAATGGCTTTTTAGTTTTTGCAATCTAAAAAATTCAACAAAATTTTTAATTTTTGTGATTTTGACAAGGGTCCCCCCTGTAACATTTTCAAAAAATTTTTTGTTTCAAAAATTAAAATCGCCCGCTTTTACTTTTAATCGATTGCGGAAGTCAAAATTAGTATAAAACAAGTGCTTAAAATTGTTTTAGAGGATACTTAATTTTTGGCCAAAAATCATGTCAAAGTCGACTAAAAATTTGACATGTAAGACTCTTGACAGGACCAGTACCTCACTTCGTAACTTTCTTAAAAACCAAGCAATTTTTTTCGAGTAAAGCTTTTTATTCATGATTTTAGTTCTTGAATCGAATGGCTTTTTAGTTTTTGCAATCTAAAAAATTCAACAAAATTTTTAATTTTTGTGATTTTGACAAGGGTCCCCCTGTAACAATTTTTCAAAAAATGTTTTTTTTCAAAAATTAAAATCGCCTGCTTTTACTTTTAATCGATGCGGAATTCAGAATTAGTACAAAACAAGTGTTTAAAGTTGTTTTAGAGGATACTTAATTTTTGGCCAAAAATCATGTCAAAGTCGACTAAAAATTTGACATGTAAGACTCTTGACAGGACCAGTATCCTCACTTCCTCACTTCGTAACTTTCTTAAAAACCAAGCAATTTTTTTCGGGTAAAGCTTTTTATTTATGATTTTAGTTCTAGAATAGAATGGCTTTTTAGTTTTTGCAATCTAAAAAATTCAACAAAATTTTTAATTTTTGTGATTTTGACAAGGGTCCCCCCTGTAACATTTTCAAAAAATTTTTTTTTCAAAAATTAAAATCGTCCGCTTTTACTTTTAATCGATTTCAAAAGTCAAAATAAGTATAAAACAAGTGTTTAAAGTTGTTTTAGAGGATACTTAATTTTTGGCCAAAACTCATATCAAAGTCGACTAAAAATTTGACATGTAAGACTCTTGACAGGACCAGTATCCTCACTTTCCTCATTTCATAACTTTCTTAAAAACCAAGCGATTTTCTTCGGGTAAAGCATTTTATTCATGATTTTAGTTCTAGAATAGAATGGCTTTTTAGTTTTTGCAATCTAAAAAATTCAACAAAATTTTTAATTTTTGTGATTTTGACAAGGGTCCCCCCTGTAACATTTTCAAAACATTTTTTTTTCCAAAAATTAAAATCGTCCGCTTTTACTTTTAATCGATTTCAAAAGTCAAAATAAGTATAAAACAAGTGTTTAAAGTTGTTTTAGAGGATACTTAATTTTTGGCCAAAACTCATATCAAAGTCGACTAAAAATTTGACATGTAAGACTCTTGACAGGACCAGTATCCTCACATTCCTCACTTCATAACTTTCTTAAAAATCAAGCAATTTTCTTCGGGTAAAGCTTTTTATTTATGATTTTAGTTCTAGAATAGAATGGCTTTTTAGTTTTTGCAATCTAAAAAATTCAACAAAATTTTTAATTTTTGTGATTTTGACAAGGGTCCCCCCTGTAACATTTTCAAAACATTTTTTTTTCCAAAAATTAAAATCGTCCGCTTTTACTTTTAATCGATTTCAAAAGTCAAAATAAGTATAAAACAAGTGTTTAAAGTTGTTTTAGAGGATACTTAATTTTTGGCCAAAAATTATGTCAAAGTCGACTAAAAATTTGACATGTAAGACTCTTGACATGACCAGTATCCTCACTTTCCTCACTTCGTAACTTTCTTAAAAACCAAGCAATTTTCTTCGGGTAAAGCATTTTATTCCTGATTTTAATTCTTGAATCGAATGGCTTAATAGTTTTTGCAATTTAAAAAATTCAACAAAATTTTTAAATTTTGTGATTTCGATAAGGGTCCCCCCTATAATTTTTCAAAAAAATTTTTTTTCAAAAATTAAAATCGCCTGCTTTTACTTTTAATCGATTGCGGAAGTCAAAATTAGTATAAAACAAGTGTTTAAAATTGTTTTAGAGGATACTTAATTTTTGGCAAAAATATAAAAAAATTTGACATGTAAGACTCTTGACAGGACCAGTATCCTCACTTTCCTCACTTCGTAACTTTCTTAAAAATCAAGCGATTTTCCTTTAGAATTCTAGAAACTCGACCGATCCCCCTTTTAATTTAAATCATGTTTACTTATCGTTTTCAAAATTCCATTTATTTTCAACATTTAGTTTCTTAATTTCTGTAGTTTTTATGTTTTTCCTTTTTTTTTTGTTTTATTTATTTTTAATGTCTTTGTTTATCTTAAGGAAAATGTTCTACACAATGTTCGCGGTTCGTTTCTGTAATATGTCAAATGCGTAATAAAACACAAATGAAGAGTACAATGAACAAGAGATGGCAGAAAAATAAAAAGACAAACATAAAGAAAGCAACTAGCTTTTGTTGGCATAGCTGCTGTCACACGATTCTATAGTATTCCTTTTATTGTGTTTATATATTATCCTGTTTCTATGCCTTTCTTTCAACTAGGCTAATCTACTGCGGACACTGCTCTATCGACACATCAAGCTAATAAAACATATGTATGTATATATACTTTATATGATTCCATAATCGAATCTACCACAGACCCACCCCAGAGGTCACCAAAGAGATTGCCACATTGTCACAATGGTACTGGGGTATGGCCTACAGACTGTACAATTTGACTAAAAAGTTATAAAACAAAAAAAAAAAAAATCGAGGGTCACTAAGAATTAATGCACTAACGGAGAAGAAATATTAACAAAGGATTAACACGGTTTGCAAGCAGCGGGATCAACTGTCTAATCGCGCAGTGCCTTCTGCTTGGTGTGCTTCTTTTGCACGTTGACGCCGCTGGAAGTGGCTCCTGACGAACTGTGTGACTTCTTGTGCAATCGCTTGTGATAGCTCTGTGCAAGCGAGTTGACAATTGACAGCACAAAATAGCAGACCATGAGAATGACAAAGGTCTCAAAGATCTTCGATAGCATGTTACCCGAATCACCGCCACCGGCGTTGGCGTTGCGACCGCGCTGTTGCCTATGTAGGCGTTGCTTCTGATTTTCAAGGAATGCCTTAAATGGCTGCTGCAATTTGCGTCCAAAGATGGGCAGCGATGCCAGCAGATCGACGGCGCGTTCGATGAGCGTCTCGTTGAAGGCGATAATCACAAAGATCTTTTGTATGTGCATCTTGATAATGGCCTTGCCAATCAGCGTGGCACCGAAGAATGTCCAAAATGGCACCAGGAAATGACCACACGTAATGCCGGCTAAATCAAACAGGGGATTGGGAATCTGCAGTACATATCAATAAGGGAAAGCATTACTATTAAGTTCATCATTCAAAGATACGGCCAAATACATACGCTTGCACAAGCTAGGATTCCAAAAAAGCCAACACGCTCCACAACACGCTCCATGAACAGCTTGCCCTTGTCCATGAGGCTTAGGTTTTTTTGATGCCGCTTGGCATTGAGTGCCTCGAATTCAGCCAACTCTTCAGCATCCTCCGGATCATAGCCGGAAAGTCGGGCGGCTTTGGCCATAAAGTAAGGTGGCAGTTCACCAAGTGCAGTGCCCGCACCCCATAGGAATGCCTCTAGGCGTACCTTCGACATAATCGACCAAATATTGGGCATGTTCTTTACGTAAGGCTCCTCCGGACAGATAATACTATTGATGTTACACACGCAATAAGCCAGCATATCAATTTTTTGTGTGCTTTAATGGATACTTACTCGTCGGGATAAGGCGGCCTAGGAAAGTTGAGCGAATTACACTCATAGGCGGCCAGTGTGACACTCGCTATGTGCGGCCCCAGATAGAGAAGGAACGTGTGCAGTCCAGTGCCCAAGCCGACTGACGAGAGGACGCCGAGACCAAGCCAGTAGACAAAGAACCAGGTGTTTCGACGTACCAGCTCAATAGCCAGCTGATGAGGACCATCGATTTTGTAAATTACGCTAAATACAATGCTTAATACTATTAAAACAGCCAACAGGCCGCGTTGCTGCAGTAATCTAAATAAAAAGGGAAAGACGCAAAGACAGAGAGAGATAGAGAGTAAGAGAGAAAGAGAAAGAGAGAGAAAGAGAAAGAGAGAGAGAGAGAGAGTTATTAGAAATTTTAGTTTAGCGGTGCAGGTGATCATTATAACTTACCGGCTGCTCCATGTGCGCAGCAGTGCAATCAGTTCAAGTCCACAATATTTGGACGTCTGCAGGGGACGACGCCAGAGCACCAGCTGGGCGCGCTCATTGCGCTCTTTGTCTTTTTGCTGTTTGTCCTTTTTGCTCACCTTAGTGTGAGATACCGCAACATTTTGCATTTTGCCAGTACTGCTGCCACTGCCGCTGCTACTAATTGTAAATGAGGTGTTGCTGTTGGAGTTGCTGCTGTCACTGCGGCTGCTGCCATTGGTGCTACCATTAGCTACCTGTTTCTTTTGGCTCTTGCTGTTGCTATCGTCCTGTTTGCGCTGGCGTGTGCTATTCGCATGGCTGGCTGTTTCCCTTTTGTTGTGTTGTGACATTTAAACGTTTTTTACACTCTAATAACAGATGCAAATAAAAATGGGGCTAAGAGTTAACTAGTAATTTGAAATGCTTGAATCGATGTTGCCGGTGTTGCCGGACTGTCAGGTTATTTCGTTAATAAGTGTGACCAGACTGCTACGATGAGATCTGACGCTGCTAAACAGGAGAACTGTCAGTCTGTATGCATGTGCGTGGATGTGTGTGCGTGTGCGAAACTGACAATAATCCTGACCACACAAAAAATGGTATGAATGAACTAACAGTGCGCGTAGGTCGAGAATTAAAACAGGTAAACTAATGAGTATGTAAATACATTAATATAATGCACATCCGTTTATATGATCAGGACAACCTTAATTTTCGTTTGTCATCTCAATGAGTTATAATTTGTTGCATATAGATGTATGTACATATATTTTATGTACACACGTAGTCTAAAGGGCAGAGCACATACATACCAAGAATGTAAACAAACTAAATGATAAAATACATCCTAATATACATAAACACATATGTATGTACAGATTTATAAATTAAACTTAAACGAAATTTGTTGCGATCATTTTTACTGAAACTTGTTTCTGTTAATTATCACGGTTGTTTGCCGGAAAAAGGCCCTTAGGGTATTTAATGCGCCGTAGATAAGATAGCTTCTGTTTGGTGGCCATTGAGTAGTCTGCTGTTAGTTATATGTATCTGCTATGCCACAAATTTTGGGTTAGTTGGCAACACATCAACTAAATATATGTATGTATGTATGTTTCTACTGTGTTTTCACGCATACGTGTGCGCGGGAAAAGCACAACATCAGCAGCAACAAAACTAAGGGATAATCGTACGATACGCAAGCACCAATAAAATTAATCCACACACGCTCGCAACGAAAACAGAACACTCACATATACAGGTACACCACTTTCGTGCACGTGTGTATGTAATTTCAATAAAGTGTGGCAGATGACAACAAAGGCAACGATAACAAGTATTATGTACATAAAAACATGCTGATCGGTAGCAAAGAGTGGACACACACACACACACGCGCGCGTACCCGTATTTACACGTACATATACTATATATGTACATATGTGTGCATAGCGGGGCTATTGCTTGGTCGGTCGCTCACGATTTCTGCTGCTTAATCAGCTGTTTTTCTCTGCGTTTTGTTGTTGTTGCTGGGGGCCGTGATACATTCCGCCATACATAACGTATCAACATGCACAAAGTACTTGATAATTGAATAAAATTTTATGTCGCCCCGTTGTGAAGCCAATTTAAAAAATTTTTTTTTGTAACTGTAACTTCTGTAGCTTTTTCACAAATCTAAGTTGCTGCCACTTCTACGTTGTTGTTGTTGTTGTTGCTAATAGGCTTTTTGGGGGTGGCAAATGGCGCAGCGTCGTCACGACATTGACAACAAAACCAATACACACATATTCAATCGAAATAACAACAACGGCAAAGGCAAATGCAAGCAACGGCAAGGAGTGAATGCGTCAGAAATGCGCTCCAAACAAAAATCAATTATACGCTGCAGTTGCTATCAGATGACGATTCGCCATGTCAACAATCATAAATGTAAATCATACATGCAAGCTGAACTAATTAGTACTTAACACTAGCGCACAAAAAATATAACAACAACAACTTCACTTCAAAAAACACTATTTGGTCTGCTGCGGCGACTGTTTTGTAACTGAGGGCAGTTAACCCTTCATCATGTTAGTTAAGTTAGTTAATTGAAAAATCATTTAGTTTTACCTGAATTCAACTTATGTGTATTTTTAAATACGTGAGCTTCTATTGTTTTACTAACAGCTCGTGCGAAATTGTTCACTTAATTCGTTTCACATAAAAACAACGCTTTATCAATTGAGAAATGTGCGAAGCCCACGCCTGCAGAAAAAAACACGTCTGTCGAAACTCCGGCTAAACAACAGACGATGTGGGTGTTATACTCAAATTGGTTATGTTATTGCAAAAACGAACGAAATTGCTTAAATTTCTGCTAATGCAATGTTGCTTTTAACAGTTTATGTTGTTATCGATAAGTCCCGAGGGGACTTTTAACAGATGTGCGACAAAATTTGTTTTTTAACACTAACCAAAGAACTGTCCGTAATATGGTATGGTAGATATTTTGGTATTTTTTAATCACTGTTTTAACATTTCGGTTATTGTTAGTATTTTTTATTTTGGTCATTATGATATTGGTAAAAATAAGAAAAAATAAACAGCTTTTTGACAATATTTAAATAACTGCAATTAATAATATTAGACAAAACCTTAATCGATACTGCCATTGGAAAAAATACTAAAAGAAGAGTATTATGCATTTTGAACAAAAAGTATTGAATATCAACTGTCTTTTGAAAATATTTTTAATTTTAATTTTTTCTAAGCGAAAAAATTTACGATATTCCTCCATACATATATTTGTACTTTCCACAAACCACCACATATAAATTTACGTAGAAGACAAAAATAAAAAGTCAAATTTTATTTGGTTTTGTTGGACAAGTTAGTCAACTCTTTTATATTTTTTTTTTTTGTTTTTATTTAATTATTAATAGATTAATTACTGTACGCTTAACCGAGAGACTCCTATTCGTAACCATACACACTAAATATGCACAAAATTTTGTTGTATTATTTGACAAAGAAGAAATAATGTAAGAAATACCTTACAAGACATACAAATTCCACGGTACACAAGTATAGCAAGAAAAATATATAAACTGAACAAAGTGGTGCCAAAAAATAATGTTAAAGCATAGGTAATTTGAAATACTAACGCGTATTGAAAATATATAAAAATAATTTTTCACATTACATTTGTTTTTGTCTTACAATTTTCAAGATCGTTTTTAAGTTTTGTTGGTTGTTTTTCTATATTTTACCGCTTTAGACCTGCACATTTTGTTTAGCTATCATTTTTTTTTTTTTTCCGATATATTTTTTTTTAACTGCATGCTAAACGTAAAATATATGTTTATATATTTTTTATTTTCTGTATAGGTTGGTTTTCACATGGTTTAAAAGCTCCTGCCAATAGGGAGATGCGGTCGCTTTTACTTTTTCATGCCGTAGACATTCTCGTCGGAGTAAGCTATGTACAGGAAGTAATCCTCCTCGTGATGTTCCTGTGGCACAGAGAGAAAATTATTGGTATTATTTGATGAACATAATCAGATGACAAAATGTATTAACTTACCTGGTACAGGGAGCCCATGGTTGCAGATGTTGGGGGAATGACATTGTTGACAAAGAAGAAGAGTGCATCCTCGGGACGCAGATGAATGCGTTTACGTATAAGGAAATAGAACTGGCCCACAGTCAAATCGGCGGGCACCAGATACTTCTTTTTGTCCAAATCACCAATGCGCGCCTTCGGTGCTTTCTCAACGATCACCTGCAAGCAAAGAGACATAGAAAGATGAGGGAATGCTAATAAGCCAAAAACAAAAAAAAATAATAATAATTGTGAAGAATGTGAAAATAAATTTAAATTGCGTCTTCCATATCAAGCCGAAGACTACGTGACATTGTAAAAAGTAAAGCATACACATACACACACACACACACACACACACATACACACTACCCAGGTGTACACTCATTCCTGCATGTTTACTTAGAATTGTAATTGCATTTTTGTGTAGCTTTGTGAGAACAAAATAAAAACGAAAACAGACTCTCTTCAAAACGCAACAAATACAAACATTTCGCTCCAATATTCCCTGTTAAGAAAACCTCAGGGTTCTTTACAAACTTTCAGAGCATGGCCTAAGTTGCAAATATGCCAAATAATGCTCCCGACGTCATTGGCCGTTCTCAAGGTGAAGGTGGCTCATAGTTATTTTTATGGCCAACTACAACACAAAAAAAAAATCATGCACAATAAATACAATATATACAATATGCTCGATTATAAAACTTGGTTATACGTACATATAAGCATACATACATATCTTTGTGTACATACTATAGAAACTGACCAGCTGGCCTTGCCTGCATTTGGTTTGTCGTCAGCTGTTATGTGATTTGTATGAGCTGCTTGCCAAAAATACAAATCAACACAAACAAATTTTTCGAACGATTTTCAAAAAAAAAAAAAAACAAAAGAAATTTAGACGCATTAAGCAAGCAAAAAAAAAGGAGGCAAGTAGTTTTAAGTAATGCACATCTTGGTTGTTGCTCCTCTGACAAAGGGAAGAGAGGGAGGAAGAAAGACACAGAGAGAGAGAGAGAGGGAGAGAGCTGCTGGCAGTGTTTTTACACAGCAACAACATTTGTGTATGGTGAAATTAGTAGACAAACAAGAGAACAAAGTTGCTATGACTAATTCTAGATTGAATGCAATCACTGTGAATGGCAAATGGCAAGCGGAGGGAAAAACAAAAGGTAATAAGGCAATAGCAACAATTTTAAATAGCTAGCCGAATTCGAATTCTTAGTTTGATCATTTTATGCGCAGTGCAAAAGCAGTTTTGCTATGGCGAGCATTTTAGCAAGTTAACAAACAATAACAACGCACTCGAAAATATAAAAAAAAAAAAAACAACAAAAAAAATAACAATCACAAAAAAAAAACAACTTGCTGGTTGTTCGTTTGATAGCGATAGAAACCGGAGGGAGACGGTGGTCCGTATACCAGTCAACCGAGTGAAGAAAAAAACAACATGCCAACAGCTGAGTAAGCGAGGCAGCTACATACATACATCTTGCTTATTCCCCTCCCCCACCCCCCACCACACACACACACACACACACATCAAAAACACATACACACGCTGAACAAAGCAGGTTGGATGTGTATGTGCGTGTGTGTGTGTGTGTGTTTTCAGCATTTGTTTGAATTTCTCTAGATATTTGATGATTTTTGCCTATAACAAGTAGGTTTAATTTTCATTTAACATATAAAACAGTTGTGATGATAGTAGAGTGTATTGAATTGATAATAAAATTATTAACAATCGTTGGTAGAGCCAATTTGCGCATTATTGATTTTCCTCGCTGAGTCTATATAGCAACAACAACAACAACACAATCAAATAGAACGACGCAAAAACAATCCCACACATACAAACAGCCCTCACTAACATACGCTCAAACACACAGCCATCCATTGTATAAATGTGTGTTACATATATGGATATATATATCACTACATATACAAATGGAAATAAAAATATTTTTATACTCACTGGTACACGGTCGGGATATTTGCGACGGATCTTGTCGCCTTCGGCGCGACGCTTCTCAAATGCATGCTCCTCTTTATATTGGAACTTCATGATTGTTGTTGTTAAATAATTAAATAAGAAACGCAGTTTTCACCTTACTATTTTTACCAAACAAAAAAAACAAGCAGTCACTTTCGTATGTGGTTTACTTATGTTGGCTGCGCACTTCAGTATGACCAGCCCCGTCAAAAATCAGGCAGTCGCTTAAATTCGCTGTAAGTGTGGCCGTACACTATTGTTAAGTAGATACTAAAAAATCTGTCTTGCAAATACCAGTTCAACAACCTGTGTTGGAAAACGCTCAATAAAAGTTGTGTATAAAAATATCGAAATCAATCTAAATCACATCGAAAACCGATGACTTTTGAACATCTCTATCTTTGGTTCTTTTCCTCCGTGGTTTTCGACTAGAAAGATGGCTCCAACTGTGAGTGCTCGTGAAAAATCGTAAAAAAGTTGCGCCATCACAAGTTCAACGTGTTCAAATAATACAAAATATTCAAGCACATACAGTTGATATTGCATATATTATATTATTTTCTGTAAAACATGCATTGATTGGCGTATACTTCTGTATTTACTATGTTGCAATACGTATAGTAATTATTTTATGTTTTCAGGCCAAGACCAACAAGGGTGATTCTAAGGCGTCGGCTGCCAAGCCCGCCGAAAAGAAGGCTGCACCAGCTGCTGCCAAGGGCAAAGTTGAGAAGCCCAAGGCTGAGGCTGCCAAGCCCGCAGCTGCTGCTGCTAAGAACGTGAAGAAGGCGCCGGAAGCCGCTAAGGACGTTAAGGCGGCCGCCAAACCCGCCGCTGCTGCTAAGCCTGCAGCCGCTAAGCCCGCCCCCGCTAAGGATGCCGCCGCCAAGAAGGCGCCAGCAGCTGGCGCTGCTGCTCCCAAGAAGGACGCCAAGGCTGCACCTGCTGCTGCCAAGAAGGCCGCACCAACTCCGGCTGCTGCTCCACCAGCAAAGAAGGCTGCTCCCGCTGTCGCCAAGGCCGCTGCACCAGCTGCTGCTGCCGCTCCAGTTGCTGCTGTTGCCAAGCCTGCAGCTAAGGTGGTTATTGCCAAGCCCAAGCCAAAGGTTGCTGCCCCAGCTCCCAGCAAGGTTGTGAAGAAGAATGTGCTGCGCGGCAAGGGCCTGAAGAAGAAGAAGGTCTCGCTGCGTTTCACCATCGACTGCACCAACATTGCCGAAGACAACATCATGGATGTTGCCGACTTCGTAAGTACCCAGAGAAAAACGTCTGTGACATTAACAAAGAAACCCACACGCATTACACCACATCACCAAGAGCAGATATACATAACCTCAATGACAATATGGCAACAGTGACGTTTTGTGACGTTCAGTTACCACACCAAGCTTTTCATTGCCACAAACACCCAGAGGCTCTGGATAAAAAGTTGTGGTTAAAGAAAGTTTCCATTAGCGATTAAACTGAATGCAACTAAGAGTGTTGTGTCCGGTTAACAACTGCTGGAACACTTGTATCTCATTTATGGCACATTTGTATGCCTTAACAACTCTCCACTGTTGTCCATTGTCATATTCTTGAAAACCTCATGTGGTTTTCCATACCTGAGTATCGATTATCGAATTTTACAGCATTGGCTTTGGGTTTTTTTTATTTTTTTTTCTTTTATTTATTTTCGTTCGTCATAAAATCTTCTGTTCGCTATCGTGCGACATGCATCGCGTTCTCTGGTACTTCCATCCTTGGGAAGTACACCGACAAGGGGCTCTGGACACTGCACAACGGGGTAGCCACTGATCGCCAGTACCGGGTCTGGCCAGTTGGTGCAACCGTCTGTGAACAGCGTCAAGTCGTGCTATGTGTACCGCCACGTGGTGGGCCCTGGGTTGAACGCATCCACATCCGTGGTGCGTCAGGCCAAAATTCATAGTGCGCCCTGCTAAAGGCGTGTGCAACTTACTCCGCCACGCTGCAGGTTTTCTCCATAAGCCAAGAAACAAGAAAAACAAATGCAAACATGCAAAACAATTCTAAATATTTTCGAAAAGTTGTCTCTTGAATCTTTCTAACACACCGTATATATGTATAAGGTGAATGGGGGGAAACCGATATCGAAATCATATTTTCAGTTAGCAGGGCGCCTTCTTACCGGCCCCGTCCACTAACCGTTTGACGCTGCAAAGGATCAGGTTCAGGTAAAATACAGATATAATGCTCACACACACAATCACAGTTTTATGCTCTATTCATCATATATCATATTCTATATATCTATATTGTTGCACATCCGTAGGCCACGCCGATTTGCCGTTAGAGAGTGAAAGCTTTATGCCCGTCGCTCTGATGGCAGTGTACTCAGTGGCATATTAAAAAATTGGTCACTCTTCTTTATTTGGGCCTTTTGTCGGAACATCGGTTGACTTTTGGCCTTAACAAAGAAAGAGACAGATATAATATATATGTTAAATTAACATGCGGATTGTGAACCGAACGCACGCACATATGCGAGACCTCTCTTTCTAATCTGTGTCTACTTTTCCACACACTCCACAGGAGAAATACGTGAAGGCTCGCCTAAAGGTCAACGGTAAAGTAAACAACCTGGGCAACAATGTCACCTTTGAGCGATCCAAGATGAAGTTGCACGTCAGCTCCGATGTGCACTTCTCCAAGGCCTACCTCAAGTACCTGACCAAAAAGTACTTGAAGAAGAACAGTTTGCGTGATTGGATCCGTGTTGTGGCCAATGAGAAGGACTCGTACGAGCTGAGATACTTCAGAATCAGCTCCAACGATGATGAGGACGATGATGCGGAGTAAAAATATAAACATCAATTTTTTACACATCCTGTTTTTAAATGATAAAACAAATGACACAAAATGTAAAAAAAAAAACCATGGTTTTACCATATTAAAGTTGTTAAAACTTTAACGTTGGGAATGTATTTATTTTGTTTTTATTTTTAACTCGGAAAAAAGTATGGTAATATGTAATAGATGACAGCGCTCTATAATAGTCTAGTTAAATTTAAGTAGAATCCACGAGGAGATGTGCGTTACTACGCAAGATAAATCTTTAAGATTCGTATGCATTTCTGCTAATTATCCGACAATTGTATGCTACGCTTGAGATATATGTATGTATGTATGTATATATATATATATATATATCTCACGTAGAACCTAAAGAAGAAGAAAGTACAACCAGCGTCCAGAAACATTGAGCTCGATTGTCTTTGTGTATGTGTGAATCATCAGCTAAAGAAATTTTGTGAGTTGCGTTCTCTTTGTTGATCCCAAGCACAGAACCACATTTATCCAATCTGGAACCGATTTAATTCAGTTAAAAACAATTAAATTCATTAGCCTGTCGATTCAGAACTGGCTACGAATTAATCATATCAATGGAACATACACGTATTTAAAGGGAATTGCGAATTTTCGATGATTATAAACCTTGAAAGGCGTTTTCAATTTTTGTTTGTCTGAACAAGAAATGAATCAACTGTTACTATATTATAATAATGTCCATAATACACAAATACTACGCAATTTCCTTATTTAACGTATGATTTGATATGGTGTATATCAAACCATATCGAATCCAACCGAGATTAACAACGGACGGAACTAGTATACCAGATCATACTAAAATGATATAAGAAGGATTATGCAAAAATCATGATCATCCAGAGTTAACCCACTTGAGCTATGTGTTTCTGCCCCTTTCGTCTTCATCCTCATCTTTCCAGTCCGTTGATAATCTTCAATAGTTTTTGGATGAAAGTGAAAGTTTCGGTGCCAGTGTGTGGGTTGGTGTTGCTATTGTTGGTCCCCACTAGTAGTGTGCAGATCAATGGCAGAAAGTCTTGCATAATTGCGAAAATCGCCGGCTGGCTATCCCGTTCAATTGCATTATGTACATACATATGTGTATGTACATATTAACCGTATATGATTGATAAGAAAAATATCAGCTTGGAGCTTGTGTGCGTTGTGATGTTTTAAGCTTTTATTGAATTATCGAATTATTGACCAGAACACAACACAAAAGAAACAAAATAATTTTTAAAAGAACAAAATGTACAATACAATATATGTATATATATATATAATACCAAGAAAACAAAATATAACTAATGTTTTGTATGGATTAGCGTAAATAATGGGAAAGAAATTATAGATCAAGCAACTAATACGAACGGTATAACAATGGAATATCATAATACATACACTTGGGAGATGTCGATAAGCTGCAGGTATGGATAGGCGGGGGCGATAAAGTGGTCCATTATTCGAATGTCTTTTGTTCCTTTCTTTTTTTTTTTTTTTTTTTTTTTTCTTAGTTACCAACAAGATTAATAAGATTCACTGCGAGATTCATGAGCAACACTTAGCTACGTTGTCACCCACCGACTGCATCATCCGCATCACATGTGAAGGCCATCGGTAATATCAGGAGTAGTCGTGGTATCTACATACTTATAGTATCTACAGCTGCGCGCGAGTACACTAAATAACAATGCATAATTTTAAAAGGGGATTACGTGTGATGTCTGTGTGTGTGTGTGTAGAGGTTGGGGTGGTGAAGGCTAATAAAAAGTGCTAGATAGCTAAGCTCGAAAAAATTGGAACGTTTGCTACGCCCCCCAATTCAATTGCTAAGCAGCAGCAAACGAGCAACAAGAGCGGCTGCCATGAGGGACCAAACACACTGGAGATTGCCAATGCCAGCTGCACCGCTGGTATTGGAACGCACGGCCGCCTGGTCGGGTGGCAACATGGCGGGGGGTGACTGATTGGTCGCCTGGCTGTTGGGTGACATCGGTGCCAGGGGTACTGGTTCGGCGCCAGGTGCTGCAGCTGGTGCTGGTGGTGCCGGATAGCAGGCAATCTTTTCCACTTCAATCATTTTAGTGCTATCCGCTGGATCCGTTTCGTTCACCTTAGTGGGCACACAAATGATACCACCAGGCGGTGGTGGTGCACTGGCGGCGGCGGCGGCGGCACCATCGGTGGTGCCATTTTGTGCCTGTGCTGCATTTTCCGGTGAGAATGGAGCCAACGGAGCTGGTGGTGCAGCGGCATCCGTTTGTGTGGTATTCATTGGAGCCATGGGAGTCAAGGGAGCTGCTGGCGCTGCTGCATCTGTAGCGGCGCCGCCTGCATTGATCACAGTAGTGCCATTAGCGTTGGCTTCCACAGGCACTCCATTGTTTATAATAATTATGCGATCCTGTCCAGCAGCCGCTGGAGCTGCAGCCACAGGTTGGGATGAACCGCTATTTCCACTGGGTGTCAATGCGTGACCAAGTAAAGCGCCCCCAAGTCCACCAGCTAACAAACCGGTGCCTGCAAAACGAAACCACCGCTCTGTAGGATTAATATAATGATGATGATGATGAATGTGACTTACCGAAACCGAGACCAGAGGAAGATTGTTGCGGCGGTTGGGCATAATAGGTGGCGCCGGGCGGCAAAGCGGACCCAGCCTGGTAATAAGTAGCTCCTGGTGGTGGTGCTGCTACACCCGGATGATAGCCACCGTTGGGCATATGTCCAGCCGAGGGATAATATGTAGCTCCGGCTGGCAGATTACTTGGCTGATAACCACCGCCTGGAACATGACTGCCAGCTGGATAATATGTGGCACCGGGGGGTACTCCAGCATATTGCTGTCCATGATTCTGGGTGGCCGTAATCGGCTGATGCACATTGCTGCCATGCGCTCCTCCATAATTGTTGTTATTATACGCTGGTGGTGCCTCATGCACATTGGTACGGCCACCGCCAGCCGGATTAGTGGCTGAGTACGCCGGCGGCGGACCCTGCGGCACATTCCAACCCGGAGCGGGGGCAGCATTGCCCGTTGCTGGCCGATTCGGTTGCGAATTGTAGTTGGGGTAACTCAATTTGGCCACATCAGCGTGGGAGTTGCTGCCGCCATTGTTGTTGTTGTTGTTATTGTTATGCGTATTGTAGCTTGGCTGAGTCACCTGACTGGAGTGGCCGCCGCCAGAGGATGATGGTTTGCGGTGGCTCTTGCTAAGACTACGACCAGCGTCAACAACGCCATTGTTTGTCAACGCCAAAGCAAACAGGATGACGACAACAAATGCGCACTTGGAAGCGAAAGCCATCGTCACAGTGAATACGTTTAACGATTTTACTAGAAGGGGAAACGAATGATATAAATACATATATTATATATATATATATATATACACATGCATATATAGAATATATACTTAGTACATATACGAACTAGTTAGTCTGCAATGCATGTGTGTGTGTGTGTGTGTGAACATTATGGATGCTGCATCGCGGCATTGACAATCATCGTAAATTGTGCAAAATAATTATTGCCGTTCGAAAAAAAAAAAAAAAACGTCAAGCGATCAAAGCGCCCAACGGAACGTTAATAATAAAATTCAATATATGCACGCTAATTACCAAAACTTGTTTCTGCTCGCACTCGCACTCGCTTCTACCTCCGTTCGTTCGTTTGTTTGTTGTGCACAGTTTTTAAAACGATATCCCAAATCGCTGGCGAAAGCGCACTATCTTGAGCCAGTCGCAGCTTATTAATGTTACCACCAAGCTTGACTGAAGCTTCGTAAGTCGATGTATCGATTTCTATACTAAGTACGACTTGTTGGTGCTGCCAACTCATTGAGAAAACTGCATGCGTAATCGATAGAAATAATGCAACTATATTCGTAGTAGTATACAAATATTATTCATTTATTTACAGTGCACTGGTCGTGCCAAAAAAAATAAATAAATGTATTATTTTGTATTATATCACTGCGATAATATGTACATCTATTTTTTTGTCATTTCAAACATAAAACAGCTGTTCTCGATAATCGATAGCTGGCACCTCTGTTTGTCATAGATACAACGATAAGTACTCATTAGATAGGTAGGAGTAATATCGATATATTTTGGCAAAATAACAACAACACGGCACCGGGCAGCGGCATTAATTAATTCCAATCGAATTATATAGAGTAAAATTATTTGAATTTGATACGTTCCGTATATAATTGCCTTCGAATTCCCATGTTTCGTTGTGCCGACGTCTGAGCCCGAAGACACAACAGAGCACGTCAACCCGCCTGCAACCGGGTATTCCTGCAACGTGGATGTACGTGGCGAATGTTGATAATGCAGATGCTGCTGCGGTGACAACAGGGGGCGGCGATCGCAATTCTAATTAGCTTTTTGTTTATTAACTAAGAATAGAATTTTGAGGAGTGTCGAGTGTGTGTGTTCACTTGCCACTAGTAAAGTAAAGATGACAGCCACGCTACGCTATCGTGGCGATAAGAGCAATTTGCTCGAGTTCGCCAAAACGTTGGATGCCTTCAAAAAGGTTCCCGAAAAATACACAGAAACGACAGAAATCGGTGGCACACGTAAGCGACTTTTCTGTTAATCTTCTGACTTTTCTGTTAATCTTCTCTATGCTCGTTTCAAGTGTCACTACTCAGTCGCCTGATCATTGTTTATCTGGTGTACACAGAACTGCGCTACTACTGGCATGAAACGGATATCATTTATCAATTCCAGCCGGACATGGCACTGGACGAACAGGTACAGATGCATGTGGACATCACAGTGGCCATGCCATGCGCATCACTGTCCGGCGTCGATCTTATGGATGAAACGCAACAGGATGTCTTTGCTTATGGAACGCTGCAACGCGAGGGTGTCTGGTGGAAAATGTCCGATACGGATCGTCGCAGATTTCAATCGATGCAGCTAACCAATCATTATCTACGCGAAGAATACCATTCCGTGGCAGATATACTATTCAAGGATATATTGCGCGATCGTCAAGAGACACACGCACAGCACACAATGGAGCAGCAAGTGAAGGACAAACAAGACAATGATCCTCCTCCAGCTACTGCTAATTCTGTGGCGGATGCCGTGGCATCACAGGTAATGGATCCGCAGAAATATCATAAAATGATGCAGCCAGAGACAAAGTACGATGCCTGCCGTTTACATGGTACTCTGGGCATCAACAAGGTCGCTGGGGTACTGCACCTGGTCGGTGGTGCTGAGCCAGTTGTGGGACTATTTGAGGATCATTGGATGATCGAGTTTCGTCGCATGCCCGCCAACTTTACGCATCGCATAAATCGCCTCAGTTTTGGACAATACTCGCGTCGCATTGTCCAGCCGCTGGAGGGTGATGAGAGAATCATCAACGAGGAGGCAACCACAGTGCAGTATTTCATTAAGGTGGTGCCAACGGAAATTCAGCACACATTCTCCACCATCAGCACATTCCAATATGCAGTTACTGAGAATGTGCGCAAACTGGGCAAGTAGACAAACACACTGCTCGAGAAGATCTCTCTATCTCTCTCGCTCTTGCTCTTGCCCTTTCTCTGTCACTCACGTAGATTGATTCCCTCTTGTCTTTAACAGATTCGGAACGCAACTCGTATGGCTCGCCGGGCATTTACTTCAAATACGACTGGTCGGCACTGAAAATTGTGGTCAGTCATGATCGGGATTACCTACCGACATTCTGCATACGCCTCTGTTCGATCATATCGGGCATTATTGTAATTTCGGGTGCGGTGAACGCGTTCCTTGTCTCCCTGCAACGTCGCCTGCTGCAAACGTTTGCGCCGCAGCTCTATCAGCGACATCATCATTATGCAACTGCGAATACATCGGGATCCGTCGCTTCATCCATGTCGGCGCCCACAATCAGCGTCGGCGCCGCAACAATGTTGCTGCAACCATCGGCTGGTGTGCCCGCTAACGAGCTGCTCAATACGGCCAATCTGATGGCCAATGTGGATATATCGGCATATTTGCCGACAGCACCAAGCAAGTCTGACAGAAAGAACACATCGTAATCTCAGCGCAAATGAAAGAGCAATCTCTATATATATATATGCATATATATATATATTATATATACATTCTTTATTTGTTGTCTTCTCCACCTTCCTCTCCACTTCCTTTCCTGATTGTATGCGTAACTATGATTAAGCCAAACAACGAAAGAACACAATAAACAAACGAAAAAAACAAAAAAAATTGTACATACATCAAAAAATTATACCAAAAAAAAAAAAAAAAAAAAAATGATAAAAAATATACATTTATGTTTACATATGTTGAGGGATTCCTCGGGCCAGCCCTATCCTGCTAGTGTTCGCTTCCCAGAATTCCTGTGTCCAGATTGCTATAATAGCGTGCACCGGAGCGACGATAACCGAACATGCTCTTGAGGATTTCCAGGCCGGAGGCAACAGTGGTCTGCACATCACGATCGCTGCCCAATTTTGGATTAATTTCCACCAGATCCATGCCCTGTACACGCTTTGTGTCACGCAGTGCCTCCACAATGCTAATACCCTCGCGCAGTGTTAGACCGCCACGTACAGCTGTGCCCGTGCTGGGTGCCACATTGTTGTCCAGGGCATCGATGTCGAAGCTAACGTGTATTTTATTTTGCGGATTGAGTGCATCCAGTGTCATTTCAATGATCTTGGGCACGCCAACGCGATCGATCGACTGCAAGCAGCAGGAAACAAGAGGAAGAAATAGAGAGAGAGAGAGAGAGAGAGAGAGTGGGAGAGTGATAGAGTGAATGAGCGTGTGAAAGAGAAGTAGTGTAAGCTTTAAGCTCGTCTCGCCGCATCTAACTCTTGCAGCACATTGGTTAATTTCGCCTTATAACCAATGGCGGCCATTATCAATGTGAAAACGGTACACCCGGCGCGACGATTTCCCCTCTCACCCATACTACCAGGTAACCCTCTGACAATTCGCGTATATATTTCGATCGAACTAATGAGCTATAATAAATTTGCAGCTCGAAACCATTAAACCATTTTTCAACAGACGTCGATTTTGCACGAGCCATAAATAATGCCAGAGGCAAACGATGGCAGCGGATGTGGCCGGGCACGTATGGATGGATACCCACCACCACCATCAGCACCACCACCACTACCATCAGGGGCAGCAGCAGTCACCACCATTGTGCCATGTTGTTCGATCGGAAGTTGGGCAATGTAACGAGCCGACTGGGGAGGGTCCTGTCCTGGTGTGCTGTAACTTTTCCGGCTGCAGAAGGGTGCAACCCCTAGGGGCAACCCCTATAAATGCCAAGCTTACATTTACAACGCACACACACACACACGCACACACGCACACGCATGTTGAGGCTGTCACGCACGATCGTCATTCGATCCTGAGCCGAACAAAACAGGAATTTTACAATTTTTACAAAAGCCATACGGATCGTGCGAGACTGCGTGTGTGTGTGTGTGTGTGTGTGTGTGTGTGTGTGCGTATCTATTCCACTTACATCCATAGCATAGTAGCGTATTCCGAATTTATTCAATATGAACGCCTCGTAGGGGTCAATGTCCCGCAAGCCGATGTAAACCAACTGATCCTTGGCCAAACTGAAATGAGTCACAAAAAGAGGCATATGTCAGAGAGAGAGAGTGAGAGAGAGAGAGAGAGAGAGAGAGAGAGAGAGAGAGAGAGAGAGCGAGAGCGAGGGAAACAGCTGTTTCGGCAAACTGAAGCCCTATTGGAGTACTATTTGTAGGTTATGTTTATGCTATATCTACTACATATTATTAATTTTCTATTTTATCCTTAAGTTGAAACTAAGTAGTTTTAGTTGAGGTTATGTAGTGCCTAGACTAGCGATCTTTATATTGAGGTTATGTTGTAATTGAGGTAATTGGGAAGGCTAAGACGAAATTAGTGAAGAAAAACTGCTGGCAAAATAATCAAGGAGCCAAATGGGTCCAGTTCAGCTGCTGCTGCTCCTGCTGCTGCTGCTGATTAGTAGGCCAGGTGGTTCCTATTCTGGTTCTGGTTCTGGTTCACACACACACACACACACAACCCTGTTAAGAGAACAACAGCGGAAAAGTCGAGGGAAACACATGCCACAATTAAAATGGAAAGCAGCAGCTCGCAGATCACATACAAACATAGAATATATGTATGTACAACCTTTCCCTCTTCCCCCCAACGTGGCTTCACCCCATGTGCGATCGGCATGCAGCGCACTCTCTCTCCGGTCCGGTGTGTCTTATGGTAATTTTTATGATTATTATTATTATTGGGTAAGGGAAAAACTGCATCTGTCGATCGCGCGTCTGTGCTGTGCAGCGAAACGTGCAAAGTTAAAAGCGCCCGAAGGACTATTATGTAAATGGAAATTCGGGTTTCCTTTTTTTGGGGGTTGGGTGTGGTTGAATCTTGCCGGGATCTGGCGCTCAGCTTGAGAAATACATATGTGCATACATGTATGTATTGCCTTCATCTCACCATTTCATGTTTGTTTTTCAGTTTCTGTTTACTGAAAATATATACAAGCCGAAAATCGGTTAAGGGCTGCAATCCACCCCCCCTCCACGGGATACAAAAGTAAGCAAGGGTGCGGGCTCTTGTAATCTTGTCTGTGTGTGAGTGTGTGTGTGTGTGTGTGTTGGCTGCTTTTTTAATCCCGTTTTGTTGTTGTAATGCAGCAAAAGGATTAGGCAGGCTGCCGCTGCAATGCTGCTGTGGGTCGGGGGTCAATTCGCACAAACGATCATTGAAATTGTAGACAGATTTCTCAAAAATGTGTTGCATACCGCGTGGCGTGGCGCATTGGCAGATAGAGAGAGAGAGAGAGAGAGAGAGAGCCCACCCAAACACACACACACACACACATGGAACACAAGATGGCGCCAATATAATATGAATATCGAAAAAAATTATCGATTAGCCAATTTAGCACACATTCGCGTGGGCCTATTTACACATATCGATTGTACATACTCTGTAACAAGTATATACGAAAATACAAATGAATAATAATAATAAGCTAGGTTGGCAACTCTGTGCAGGCCATAATATTGATCCTTTTGATTTTGTTGACCACCCCAAAGTGAATCGACTTTACACAACGTCACAACTGCAAATGTATGTATATATGTAGCTGTGTGCATATATGTATGTACATACGTACATACATATGTATGTATGTTAATACATAGAGAACTTTGCTTATCTCGCACAGGAGCCAGGCACTTGCGCGCCGCCGATCTGTCTCGTTTGGGCACCCCTGCCTTTGCTCTCGCGCTGACCGCGACGCCACCAGGCCTCTGTCTGCCAGGCGAAATCACACGAAATGAAAGGAACACCGAAAACCACCCCAACAGACAATGTTGAGTTACATTTTTGTGTGTTTCGCAAGTCGGAACAATAACAACGATAACAACTACAACACGCGCTCTGTGTAAATTGGAACAGACAGGCGACAGTGGCAGCGGCACATTTGTAATGCCTGGCCATAAAAATCAGCACATGGAAACCGGTGGGCAGCAAACAACAGGATGTGTATGCACATACACACATATGTATGTACATATGTATTTATGTGTGTATGTATGTGTACGCACGCACAAGGGCGCCCGGCGAATACAAGCGCAATTAAGCACATGCACGCACGCATGCCAAAAACTCAGCCCAATCTACATCACTCGCCGGCAAGGCCTGGGGCAGGGGTCGGGCTGCAAATAGGGGGTGTACGCAGCGCAGAAACAACCCCAGTGTTGGTGGTTGCAGTGCGAAAAAAAAGAACTGAACTAACGAACGCACACACACACACACAAACACACACACGAACACACGTCGGAATCAAGCGACAAACAGCCCTTGCGCTCGACAAGGATAATGTGCACGCTACGGCATAGAGGGAGAGTTAGCGGGCGGCATGGCTCAAAGCTAACAAATACATGGGAAATCATAAAACGGTTATCGACCTTATATCTAACTGCAAGCTTCAAATTGCACATTTCATTTTGCATTTTTCGAAATTGATACATATTTTCCATGTTTTTTTTTCTTTTTTTTTGCTATTTCTTTTGAATTTATGCTGATTTTGCCATTCACTGGTCCATTGTGATTGCAACTTTCTGGCAACACCATTTCGACAGTTAGTGGGCGACGGGCAACGGTGTACGTGTGTGTGTGTTTGATCGTCAGGCTGTACGATTAAGGCGCCTGGCCAAAGCATACACGGAGCGTACGAAAACATTTACATACATATGTACATAAATATATGTTTATGATTGCAGTTATAGTCATAGTATGTCTGACTTCCAGCCAATGCTTTTAGCAGCATCTTATTGTATGTAGTACAGGTATCGGTATAAAGTGTTTAATGTTAAGTTTTAGCCGTTTAGCGCTAAAATTAAAATTGCCTATTCGCAAGGTAAGTAGAAGTACTTATAGAAACAAATTGTTAATATTATTTTTGAAATCAACGGGAGGCCTCAGATGCCGAGATTGCATGTTCGAAAAGAATTTCCTTATATCAGATCACCCACCGTTAGTACCCGGGTTACCGAAAACAGAGTCGATTTTCCATACAGACAGGAGCCGAATACCTGAGAGAGGTAGAGAGAGTGAGAGCGCATTTTTTGAGAGAGTACACGAACATAAAGCAGGAAAAACAGCAATAGCAGCAGCAGCGGCAGCAGCAGCAACCACGGCTGATAAACCGAAGCAGACGTATGCGCACTGTCTCACATTTTGTGTGCTCTCCTCTCACACACGCATACGCACACTCGCACGCACACCGATAGACAGGCGTTGTATACGAACACGTACGGGCTTGCGCTTGTGCATGTGTGTCTGTCGTTGAGGGTAGCATGGTTTGTGTTTGCGTTCGCGTTCG
Source organism: Zaprionus kolodkinae (assembly GCA_018901885.1). Lineage (NCBI taxonomy): Eukaryota > Metazoa > Arthropoda > Insecta > Diptera > Drosophilidae > Zaprionus > Zaprionus kolodkinae. The sequence goes on from JAEIFM010000181.1 coordinate 27,768,887, forward strand.
CATTCGTGTTCGCGTCATTGTCATTTTCATTTCCACGCTAGACGTTGTACGCCGCAGTACGTTTTGACGCTCGTGTGCGCTGCAATACTTCGTGTGCTCTGCTCGTTTTGCAATTGATTTTTTGTTTTTTTTTTCGACAAAAGTAATACAAAAAAAAATAATAATAACGATCACAACAGTTCACAATCGTTTAAACAAAGTATACGCATTGCCATAGAAAACTACGTAAAGTACAAGAACAACAATAATCATCATCATCAACAACAACAGCAACATCAACAAATTAAAAAGAAATACATTAAATAAAACAAACAAAACAACAACAACGAAAGCAGCCGCAACCAAACGTAAGCGTAACCGAATCACAACAACAAAATGTTAATAAGAAACAACTACTAAAATTTGCCAAACGTTCCGTTCACAACGCGCTGCATAATTGTGCAATTACATACATACATACATACATACATACACATATTAAAAAACACATGTATTTTTTTGTTGCTGCTTTTCTGATGTATGTGAAACGGTGTGTGAGTGTGTTTTTGTGTGTGTGTGGAACAGTTTCATATTCATATGTATGCTAAAATGCAAAATTACAATATGTAATGGGGTATGGAAAACGTAGACAAGACGCAAGACACGGCCAAACAGTTCAACAAACCCAAAAAGAGTGGCAAAGAGCAAACGATCAGCGTCTGGAGAAGGGTCGGGCCGGGTATGCGGACGCTGTCGCGGTGCTGGGCAGGCAGTTAGGCAGTAAATAGTAGTAGTAGTAGTAGTAGTATGAATATAGCAGTAGTAGCAGTAACATCAATTGTATGTTTGTGTGCAGTTCTTGTTATTCATTAAGATCGACTGTTGAAGTCTCTCTCTCTCTCTCTCTCACACTCTCTCGCTTGTTTGCCTGCTCTCTGTGTGCTGTGTATCTGTAAAACGGGCGCCTATATGTGTACTACTGTTGTTGTGTCTGTGCAATTGTGTGAGTGGCAAAAAGGGCGCAGCTAGCATATCGATTTTATGCGCAGAAAGGAGCATGGTATGCAAACATAGACACGATAACAACATTTAATAATACTATAGACTAGATCCATCAATAAGTTGCTGTGTATTGTTTAAACAATATGCCAGTATATGTCAGTAAAAAAAACACCGGTAAGCACCATATAAAAAATGACAACATGCTTGGGATTGGGTTTGTTGTGCTGATCAAATAGTAGTACTACTCTCGCAGTGTATTGTTTTGTTGCCACAGCAACACTGAAATACTAAACAAAATGTAGTGCGCGGGGACGGCGGAGAGTTTTGCACGGAAATAAAAATTAGAACAATTCAAACTGTAAATAGTAACAACAAACGCAACATCAGTGAACACTTTAATACATTTTTTTTTTTTTTTTTTCATATTTAGCATGAGCAGCTACAATAACAGCAACCATCAGCTACAAAAACAAAAGCAGCGCGTGTTTTAATTTAATAAGCGCGTCGTCTAGCAACAACAAAAAACTTATAGATACTAAGTGCGTCGGAGTGTATGTTGGTGTGTTTATATATATGTGTGTGTGTGTGTGTGTGTGTGTGTGCGCAAACATGAATATATACAAACGTACATATAGAGATGAATGTTTGTATAGACAGATGTGTGGTGAATATGTATGTATGTATATATGCGCGCTAGTTGTAGTACATACATACATACGTACGTACATAAAACAACAACAAAAATAACAATGGAGAGGGCTGCCATACTTACAATGGCAAAGGGAGCGAAAGCGAGGGCGGCAGAAATGGCTCGCTCACACTCGCTCACTCACTCTCTTTCCCATTGGCGTTCGCCATAAATTAGCACAGTGGCAGCAGCAGCAGCAGCAGCAGAGACGCAGCAGCAAAAACTGAGAGATACTGTTATAATCATTAGTATTGAAACAAAAAAAAAAAAAAAAATACAACAACGAAACAAATGCAAAATTACGCAGACAATAACAAACGCATACAATGTCCGAAATTGTGTAACAATATAAAAAGTCTGCATCGTTTTGATTTGAAATAGTAAAATATCCGAAGTGTATATAATTCACATATTGCTATGTACATATGAATGTGTGAATTTATACAGAATTTGACTAAAAACCAATGTTCATATGTTTGTTTGTATTTGTTATTGTTGCTGCCGCTGCCGCTGCTGCTTTTGCAGCCGCTCTTGTTGCGATAGCTTAGGTAATGGGAAAAATCGATGAAATCGATAAATACGATAACCCCAACGTCAAAAGATGAGCCGACAAATTTACCGCTTTTTTTGTTTTTTATCTAATTTTTTTTCATAAAACCATCAATAGACGACAACGCCAGCGTTTGTTTAATTATTAGCAAAAATATTAGCTACAAAATTGCAAAACAAAAGCAAAACGGAAACAGAACATATCCTGTAATAAGTGCGCACGAGAAGCATTCGCCCTGCAGGCTGTTAACAAATTAAGGCGGCAACCAAAAGCAAGCGAAAATAATAAGTGAAGGATTGCCGATAGGAGAAGGAGAGAGAGCGGAAAGAGGAGCACAACTGCGCCGTGTTGAGCGCGCGCGTAGAGAATCATTCAAATCAATTTATTTGACGGACAACTCTAAACAGCAAAAATTTTCACAGAAACAAGTGAGTATTAAATAAATATACAAAGTTGCATGCAATAGTGTGTGTGTGTGTGTGTGTGTGTGCGTGTGTGTGTTAAAAGGATAAACGATAAACAAGGGGTGTGGGTGGAGAAACTCAAAATCGCAGTTGCCATGGACATATTAAGAGCGTACACGCTCTACTTTTAGTGTGTGGGCGGGTGTGCAAATACATTTATACAAACACACACACACACACACACACACACGCGCTATACAAATGTATAGTTGGCATGCATGTAGTATAAGAGTGCGAGTTCGTGTGTGTGCGTGTGAGTGTGAGTCGATTTTCGTATGACCTTTTGACTTGCGTGAGTCGCGGCTCGGCGAGAGACGAGCCTAAAAACAACTACAGCAACAACAATAACCACCCAAAGTGCAAGTTCACAGATCATGCAGCAGCCGCTGGCGATGGGCTGGCTGGCTGGCCGTCATGCAGAGTTGCCAGACTGTTTAAGGTGCGGCCATACTCACTCGCACAGGCTGTTTGTTATTTCATTTATTTTCGTTTATTTTTGGTATTTTTTTGTCAACCCAGAAGGGGGTGGCATTGTTCTCTCCATGTTCTATGTATTTAACCCTTAGGCGAGCGAAACTTACTTATGTGTGTATTTCTGTATAATGATGTATGTATGTATGTGTGTGTGTGTGTGCATGTAAGTACGAATGTACATCTGTGTGTGTGTGTGTGCTGTGTGAATGTAATTTTTGCAAAAAATAAATATAAATTACAACTTGTTTTCGGCATTTTAAGGGTTGCTCCGTCTCGCTGCTGCACACACACACACACACACTGCCATAGTTGGCCGGGGCTAAGGGGCAGCGGGTGAGAAAGTCGGTCGTTCGGTCGGTCGGCTTGGTTGCTCATTTTTAGTTTAAAATATTTTTCGGCTTTTTGAAACGAGGGGGTTGAGGCGCCGCTATGTGTGCGTGTGTGTATGTGTGTGCGTGCGTGTGTATGTATTACATAACTGGGTTTGGCCGGGTACGTGCTTTGTAACAATTTCCAACATCAGCAGCAGCGACAAAAGAAGCAACATCAGGAGCAAGCGAGGGAGCTGATGGTAGGCGGCGAGTACGGAGAGTACGAAAGGCTAAATGCGGCGTGTGAGAGCGGGAACGAGAGTGAGTTCGAGAGAGAGAGAGGGAGAGCCAGAGAGGCCAATGGCAGCATATGACGAAAGCCTTGCAAGGACCTGCGCTCAGTAGCATCGCGTGCTTGGGACGTAGCGGGTCTCACAGCGGCATCGTTGTAGGCAATAACAAAAAAAAAAAAAAAAAAAAAAAGGAAAAGCAAAAGAAAATAAAGCACAGCACTCACTCTCTCCAGCTCCGACTTTACTAGGTGTGTGTGTGTGTGTGTGTGTGTGTGTTTGTAAGCGGGCGCGTGCGTGTACGTGTGTGTGAGCATTTTTCAGGGCATTCGTTTTCGTTGTCTGTGTCTGAGATTGCAGCTTCTGTCCCGCTCTCCCCCCTCTCTCTCTCTCTCATTTGCTCTGTATGTCCTGTGCTGTGTGTCTGTGTGCGTGTGTGTTTGAGTCTGCGTTTGCGTGAAACTTGACCAAAGCTGCCAATGTGGGCCGCTGGGCGGCGCCAGTGTGCAAAGCCATTAACCCCTAACTGACAATAGAACTAACAAAAAAAAAAAAATAATAAATAAAAAATAAAACTAAAACTAAATCAAAAAAAAAAAAAAAAAAAAAAACAAAACTAACCAAGTAGATGGTTTAATCGTAATCTGTGCTACTAACACACCTTGCAAATGGTTTAATCTTGACATTTACATTTTCTCCTTCCATGTGCTGCACCTGCGTTGGCCCCGTCAATCTTAAACACCACCAACAACAACAATAACAATAATAATTTTATAATCAAATTATAAAATCGTTCAGTGGACTTTATGATGGCAAATACCGGCGCCGCTGGCGTGGATACACAATCTCAGCTAATGCAAAACGCAGCCGCGGCAGCGGCTGTGGCAGCCACAAATGCCGCTGCACCCGTTCAGAGTGCGGCCGCTGTGGCCGCTGCCGCTCAGCTGCAGCAACAGCAGCAACAAGTCCAGCAGGCGATATTGCAAGTGCAACAGCAGCAGACACAGCAAGCGGTCGCTGCGGCCGCTGCTGCCGTATCGCAGCAACTGCAGCAGCAGCAGCAGGCCGTTGCCCAGCAGGCTGTTGTACAACAGCAACAGCAACAGCAGCAGCAGCAGCAGCAGCAAGTCGCCGCACAGCAGCAAGTACAGCAGGCAGTTGTTGCCGCCCAACAGCAGCAACAGCAGCCGCAGCAGCAACAACAGCAGCAGCAGCAGCAGCAGCAAGTCGCCGCACAGCAACAGCAAGTCGCCGCACAGCAACAGCAGGTCGCACAGCAACAACAGCTGGTGGCACAGCAACAGCAGCAAGTGCAAGTGCAAAGCAACACCAATGGCAACTCTGGCGGTGCACAGAATGGCAGCAATGGCAGCACAGAGACCCGCACAAATCTAATTGTCAACTATTTGCCGCAAACGATGACAGAGGATGAGATTCGTTCGCTCTTCTCGAGCGTGGGTGAAATTGAGTCGGTGAAACTGATACGCGATAAATCGCAAGTCTATATTGATCCGCTCAATCCTCAAGCGCCCAGCAAGGGTCAGAGTCTTGGCTATGGTTTTGTGAACTATGTGCGACCCCAGGATGCCGAGCAGGCAGTGAATGTATTGAATGGTCTGCGATTGCAGAATAAAACGATTAAGGTATCGTTTGCACGTCCCTCATCGGATGCCATTAAGGGGGCCAATCTGTATGTGTCCGGATTGCCAAAGACGATGACACAGCAAGAGTTGGAGGCAATCTTTGCACCATTTGGTGCCATAATTACATCACGCATCCTACAGAATGCTGGCAATGATACACAGACCAAGGGTGTGGGATTTATTCGCTTCGATAAGCGGGAGGAGGCAACACGTGCGATTATTGCATTAAATGGCACCACGCCCAGCAGTTGCACCGATCCGATTGTTGTGAAATTCTCGAATACACCTGGCAGTACCAGTAAGATCATTCAGCCGCAATTGCCTGCATTCCTTAATCCTCAATTGGTGCGACGGATTGGCGGTGCCATGCATACGCCAGTGAATAAGGGACTTGCCCGCTTCTCACCCATGGCCGGTGATATGCTTGATGTGATGCTGCCCAATGGATTGGGTGCAGCAGCGGCGGCAGCCACAACGCTGGCAAGTGGCCCGGGAGGAGCATATCCGATATTCATATACAATTTGGCACCCGAAACAGAAGAGGCGGCGCTCTGGCAGCTGTTCGGCCCCTTCGGTGCTGTGCAATCGGTGAAGATCGTCAAGGATCCCACAACGAATCAGTGCAAAGGATATGGATTTGTATCCATGACCAATTATGATGAGGCAGCGATGGCCATACGCGCCCTTAATGGCTATACCATGGGTAATCGTGTGCTGCAGGTCAGCTTCAAGACCAACAAGGCCAAGTAAAGGACGCGGTGTGTGTAGTCGTGGTCATTTTGGGATGCCTGAGGATGCGTCCAAAAGGATGAAGGCAAGGAGAAAGCAGCAGCAGCTGCTGCGGCGATTGCGCGGGTGATTGCAAGTACATCCAAACACACACACTCACACACACATACAATTACACACATTTATCTAGCTAACACACACACACACACACAAACACAGCCAACTCACGTATACATATATAAATATGCATGGTATGACGGTAACTAAGCGCAACAAAATCTCTGTGTATAACACACACACACACACACACACCACATCTCATACAACACAACAAAACACAGAACACATATGTAGACACAACAACCATGACAACCATGTGGACACTTCCTGCTGCGCTCCTCTGGCTCCACGACAAGCGGTAGCGGGCCAGGGGGATTGGTTCGGCAGGTTGTGAGTCTTCTGACTTCAAATCTCGTCTAAACAACGAAACGGCGGTCCCCGTAGTAGTACCGCCCGTTGCAATAGAAAAATTCTTGTTTAGCATTTAAGTAAAACAAACAAAAAAGTAAAGTAAAAAACAAAATGGAAGAGAAAAGAATGAGAAAACCTAAGCTAAAGCAAAAACTTAAACTAAAACTAAACTAAACACACTACTCGAGAGTGTGTCGAATGCAATATACACGTATATATACTATATACTACATATTTAAAATGAAATTACAATTTATACAATATTGAGGAGAAGCGATTAGAGATAGAACGATAAAGAGAGATAGCAAGAGAATGAGAGAGAGAGAGAGAGAGAGAGAGAGAGTGAAGAGAAAAGTTAAAAATATTTGCAAATCACCAATTGCAGTTCGCAGTCAAATTAATCGCAAAGCATAAACAAAGAAATCACAAGAAAACGAAAAAGAAAAAGAAAAATAATTAGCGAAACGGGAAATTAAACAGAAAAAAATCAGAACATTTTAAATTATTAACTAATGTAAGCAGCAATGAAATCTTCCAGAAATCAGCATGATAACAAAAAAAAAAAAAAAAAAAGCAAAAAAAAACTAAATACGACCCAAAGGTGTCAAGTCATAACACACTCCAATTTTTCTACGAATTACAAATACGATGGCAAGGATGTGGCAGGGATGGGCAGCAGAGCAGGATAGATGAGAATTCTTACAGAACCCTTATCTCATTTCGGGTTCTGCTGCTCTATCGTTAGGATCAAAAGTAATGTGTGAGTGGGGGAAACAACACGTCGGCTCGGTTTGTTGGCTTTTTTTTCGATTTAAGACAGAGAGAGAGAGAGGGTATTAAAAATCGAACAAAAAAACAAAAAAAAAAAAACACAAAATCATAAAAAAAGATAAACACATATGCGTAAATGCATGTGTGTGCATACATGGAGGCTGCTACAGTATTACAAAACGAAGTGAAACGAAACGAGAATTAAATGTTAAATGGAACTTGATCATTATTGTGTATACAATACTTATATATACATATATATATATAACACACATACACACTCGCGCATATATACACATATTGTATTTAAATTTTAAATGTTTGTGTTTGTTTTTTATATGAAAATCAAAACCAAAAGCCATGCAAAAATCCAGCAAACCGACCCCCAACAACGTGTGTCCACGTAGCTCGCAACACACACTCCCTCTCAGCCAACAAAAGGGGAAGGTAAATAGTAATTTTGGGACATGTGTGCAACATCAGGCAGGCCAGCGAGATAAGATAAGATCGTTATTAGGAAACATGTAGAGAGAGGGGCAGAGTGAGAAGGTTGGGTGGGGAGAGTGGATAACAGCAAGAAAGAAGAATACAATAATTTATGCGCAAATTTGAAACATTTTACTAAAGTAAATAATTGTTAGTGAATATTACTATAATATTTATACGTATATATATATATGTATATGTATATATATATATATATATACAACTCACATATATATACCTTATATACTTTATATAATGTATAGTTCAAGCAGCATATAAGTGAAGCGTAAAACAAAACCATTTGCTAAAATTTTAAGCGTTTAAACAAAAAAAAAAACGTAGCACAAACTCAGTAACTAAAACTAAAAGCAAAAAAAAAAAAACAAAAAAGTGGAAAAGAACATGAACAACCCCAATATGAGCATTTTTTATATGACAAAGTTTGACAACAAATGAAAAAAAAAAAAACCATAAACAACAGCAAGTTTTTTCGGGAAACATAGAGCCCGACAAAAAAAAAAAAAAAAAAAAAAAAAAAAAAGCGTTTTTCTAGCTATGTAAGTGAAGTTCTTTGTTAACATGGCAAGCATACAGAAAGAAAACTAAAAACAAAAACCAAAAAATTCATTAAGAAACTTAAAAAAAAAAAAACAAAAACAAAGCGACAACAATATTGCAGGATGCTTTGTGCGGTACATTGCATGGTACACAGGTACAGTAGGTACAATAGAGAAAGAGGATGGGAGTAGAGGCCAGCAGGGCCATATGTTTCTTCGAGATACGATACGAAACTCCCATCCGCCCACTTCACTCCACTCCACCCCCCCCGTGGTCCCTACATCCCTTGTATAATTCAAGCATTTTATCATAAAAATAATTTTCTTTGGCTTCTTTATGTTTTTTTTTTTCAAGTGTTTTGAATTTTTTTTATGAAATTTACGTTTCAATTGATTTTTGACTTGGATTTGGATTTGCATTTAGTATGAGCGTTTTGTTTGATTTCTTTGTTTCTTCTTTGCATTACGAATATTATTGTATTATTGTATTGTATTATCAAAAAAGGAAAAAAAAAGAGCGCGGCCATGCATATTTATTTAGCGTATACCAATCTGGGGAAGAGACTTAACACACATATACACATACATCTTATTTCACCAAAAAAAAAATATATATATATATTTATATTACTTTCAATAATGATTTCTTATACTTGTAGTAGGTACAATTCAACACACACACACACTTACACACCCACACATATATGTCTAGTTACAATTACAATTAATTTATGTCAAAAACAACCTATTTTAAGTTTTCTATATCCACGCTCGACTTATACACTACACCGACACACACACGCTGGACGATACCTTAAAGATCGAGATCCTTAGCGAATGAAACTTAAACAAAACTGAATAGAAATCTGAATGAGATGGATAGAAAAGAAAGTAATAACGAGAAAAGAACATAGCGCGAAATGCTTGTGTATAAACAATATTCATAATATTATACTTATTATTATTATTTTTTTCATAATTATAGGAAAAAAAAAACAATTTTTTTGTTTGAACAAAATTTGCAACAAGAAATCTAGTCAGCAAAGTAACAGTAGATGAAAGAAATGAATATATACTAAGTGGATAAGTCGGATAAGTTGACAAAAAAAAAAAAAAAAAAACAGAAAATAATCTACAAGAGAGTAAAGCGTAGAGAGCGAGGGCAGTACGACGATGTCAAAGTGTAGGCAAAAAGCTAAATATTTTCAACATACAATATGAATAAAGCAAATTTATAAATTATATTCTAATTAAAATATACCCATAACTACCATATAGCAAAGAAAAAGATTTAATAATGGATGAGAATGTCCCAAGAGGCGATCGTATAGAAAGATATCCCAGCATAGAAACTCCTTCAAAACAACAACAGTACTAAGAAAAAAAACAAAACTTATAAATCTAGCTAAAATTTAAGCATAGCAAAATTGAGCGCGCCAGTCGAAAACAAAATACTATCGAAAGTTTAAAAATGTGTGTTTTTTTTTTTAAATTCATGAACTTAAACACACACACCTACACATACACACACACACACACGCATTATATTTATATATATGAACACACAAGCGAAATTATAATTTATTTACATTTCTTTCGTAATACCAAAATATCCAAAGATTTTTCTCTATGTATGTTTGTATACATGATTATCTTAAATTATTATGTATAATTCCTGTAACTGTACTAGTTTTTCTTTAACGAAGAGCGTGCGCAAAAGGCAAAAGAAAGAGAGAGAGAGAGAGAGAGAGGGAACGAATGAGATTTACAGAGAGATCTTGAGAATCTCAATCGGTATCTTTAGTGAAATCTTTTTTTTTTTTTTTTTGCTTCTTGCGAAACAGCGGAATTTTGCAATAATTCTTGTTAGTTTTATTTATGTATATGTATCTATGTATGTATGTATGTATATATGTATGTATTTATGTATATATGTATGTATGTATGTATGTATGTACATTGTATCTGCTAACAAAACGAAATGGAGAAAGCACCGTTTATTATCGATTAAGTGAAATTATGTACTTGATTTTGTTTAATTTATTTGTCAATCATAACAATCCTTTTCATTAATACTTACTACTATTATTACGTAATTCTAACATTGTGCAATAGTTTTAATTATGCAAATGCGGCAGCAACAACAACAACAACAGCAACAACAACTAAACATGCATCTCAGCTAAATTACAATTATAATTTCTTTAAGTAAAATAAAACAAAACAAAACAAAAGGAAAAAAAAAACAAAAACCAGAAAAAATTAAAAAAAAAAACCAAAAAAGAAAAGGAAAGCAAAGAAACGAGAATGAATGAAAAGCGAAAGTTAAAATCATTTATGTTTATGTAACTTAAAAAAAAAATATATATATATATATATATATATTTATATTATTATACAACAAAACAAACAATATAACAATTATTTTTTTCGTGTAATTTTCGAATTAAGCAAATTTGATATATTTATATTATATATGTATGTAATATTTATATATATAATTTTTTTCTTAAACTTTAAGTAAAAACCAAAACCCAAAACGAAGCAAACAACAACAGAAACAATAGAAGAAGAGATGAATATTATTTATTGTATTTTATAATTAATTTAATTTAAAACGAAATTGAAATTCAAATTCTTTTGATTTGAATCGAGCATTCAAGAATATACAACACGCAGAAGAGAGCTCAAAAGAGAATAGATCGAGTGAGATGATCGAAGAGAAAGAGAGAGACAGATCACTTCAGATCCTCTCCCCCTCTCTCTCTCTCTCCCTCTGTCACTCTCTGAATTCGCGTTTACCACATTAAAACAGATTTTAATTTAATTTTTTATTTTGATTTCTATAACCTTCAAGAACACTTTGTTATTTTACTATATATTTTTTTTTTTTTATTTAAAATTTTGATTTTTGTACACTCTCTCATTGCCCACACTCTCTCCAATATCACACACACACACACACACAGTTCGCCATAACCTAACCCAGGAAAGCGGCGCATATAATGTGTAGTTTAGTTACATTGCCCACATACTACATATATCATATATATATCCAGTATAATGGCAACCCGGAACTTGTGTATCGAATTTTGTTTTGATATAATTTACTTATGATTTCGCCTCCTTTGTTTCAGTTCTATAATAACAATTTCGACTATTCCCTTTGATTTGATTTCCTCCGATTATAATTATGATTATAACTCATTGAATTTATGTTTAATTTTATGATTTTTGTAATTTGAATTGATTTTTTGCCAACAAGAAACAACAGCAACAAAAAAAAAAAAAAAGAAAATAATAAAAAAAATAATTTTTTTTCTCAATAAAAACACTTGATAAATTTTCGCATAATTTTTTTGTTTTCATTATTTTCTTGTGTATCTTTGTATTATTTCCGTTTGTATTTTATTTCGTTCGATCCTTTTTTTTTATTGCGTTATAATACTACTCTCTATATATGTGTGTGTATCCAGATGAGCGTGACAGATCCAGTACTCGCAGTTGATACGGATACGATCTCTCTGGGACTCTCTGATGCTCTTCTTTTGTCTCAATTCAGATTCCAATAGCCATTTGGAATATCTCATTTCAGTCGCCAGCTAGTCAAGTCAGCAAACAAATGATCTCAAAAGTCCGTGACATTCCAGTTTTAAGACGATATAAAAGATACCACCACCAACCCCCCCACACACACACACACACACACACACACAATATTAATCCCGTGTCTAGTCAAATTGTGGCCGTACTTCGTATAAACCATTTCGTTATATCTCTTAAGTTGTTCAAAAGACATACCTACACACATACACACACACACACACACACACAAAGTTAAGCCCCTCTCTCAAGCTATATATATACGTGTCTATATACTATATATGTATGTACATAGCACATTCTACGAACGGGACTTAACGAAACTGGACGATAAGTTGCAATTTTACCAAATGCGATATTATTTTTTTGTGTGCAAACGAGAATACTTTGATTTTAATTGAATTGATTATAATCTATGATTAGTTAGACATAGTTGTACGCTTAGTTATTGTATAACTTATATAGTATATGCGCTTATTATTTGTATACACTTATAAGACATAACAACAGCAGCTAAGACGAACCTATACTTAACCCAAAACTTAGAAACAAAAAAAAAAAAAAAAAAAAAAAAAAAAAACAAATGAATACAACCAGTGCAGCATAACATACCAGATACGCCAGATATATAATGTATATTATACATGCAAATTAATTATGATGATGATGATGATGAAGATGAAACTATTTAATTTTTTTATTAACATATTTATATCGATTAATTAATAATATTTATCCAAACATTTCAAATGATATTTCAACAACAAAACAAAAGAACAACAAAAAAAAAAAAAGAAAAACAATGCAACCAAAAAAAAAAAAAAAAAAAAAAAAAAAAAAAACAACAACAAAATTAATATTATAAATGTATTTGCAAAATATATGATTATGAGTTTTTCTTGCTTTGCATATAAAGTATTGTTCAGTACACAAAACTTGGTTCAGTTCCGTTTTCAGTTCACGTTTCCGGCGTTCAGTTCGTTCGGTTCCTGTTGCTTTCGGTACTTCTCGGTTTCAACCTGAGTTATGAGTTGTGTTCTCTGTGTTGCTATCTACATATCTATCTCCCTATTTCTCTCATTTCCTATATATGTTTTTCTCCATGTGTTCTCTTTGAGTTTCCTTTCTTGCTTTGCCCTTCCCCCGATTTAGCTGGGTTTCATCTTCTGCGCTAAGTTAAAGCTCAAGTTTTCTTTGGTCTTTATTTTATTTCTTTCACTCGCTTGATCGCTCTCGCTCTACCGCTCTCTCTCTCTCTATATATATATATGTTTGTCTCTCTTTTGGTTTTCACCTCTATGGTGCTCCCCCTCGTTGCTCTTTCAGGGTTCGCGTTGAATCTGTATCAGTTTTTTGTAATTTATAATAATTGCAGTTGATTTTTGTTACAGTGTAACTGCTGCTAAGTTCTCTTTATATATCCCTTTCTCACACACACACACACACACACACACACACACACATACATCACATACAGACAAACAATCCTCTCCATCTCTCTCTCTTTCTCTCCTGAATTGTTTCAGTTGTTGTGCTACAGTCTCCAACCAACGAAGTGTTCCGTATTTATATAAAGCGTATAAGTTTTTTGCGCAGTGTATTTACAATCTACTTAGTTTGATTTTGTTTTAGTGTGTAAGTAAGCCAAATGAACTAACCCCAAACTGAACAAAAAAAACAAAAAAAGAAACCAAAATTATAAACAAGATTAGCGAAACAAAAACAAATAAAAACATCGCTTCTCTCAGTTTCATTTAATTTGTAACTTGCTTTAGTTTTTTGCGCGCAGTGTACTTATCTCTCCATTCTCCATCTCGCTCACCCTCCTCTCTCTCTCTCTCTCTCTTACTCCCTTTTTCTCTTGCTCACTCTCTTATGTGAATGTATGTAGGCTTCCATTGAGTTTTCCGCTTGATTTGCCTCTTCATTTCGATTCTTATTGTTTTTCCGGTAAGTAAAGAGAAGCGAAAGCAGCAGGCTGAGAGGCAAAGGATAAAAGATAAGGGAAGAAAGAAAGCGAGGGAAGGAAAGAGAGAGAGAGGGAGAGAGAGAGAGAGAGAGATCGAGACATATGGCACACTCGAACCAGGCCAAATTACAACTATATACTCTATACGTTACTTTATTTCATTTGCTTTCCTCTCTTTGTACAGCGTTGAAATTTACCACACGTTCATTTTCCTCAATATAATAAACATCGTCCATGATGAGTTTTAACTTCAAAAATGGTTTTTTGTACTTTTTCTATTGTAGCTAACCGAAACTTAAAAAAAAAAAAAAAAAAATCAATACTATACGAAAAAACCAATGATTTTTCTCTATATAAAACAAACTTAAAAAAAAAAAAAGCAACGAGCCAAATGCATTTCTAATTTGTTTCTTTCTCTTGATTTATTTTCAGGCGTGTGTTGTTGTTCGAATTGTTTCAATTGAATTTGACATTTAACCTTTAACATTTAACATTTACCATTTACCATTTACATTTAACGTTTAACTTGGATTAGTTAATTAATTAATTGATTAATTGACAACGATAATGATTGTATAATTATGTGATTCATTCGATATTGATTGTAATTACTTATTTACCTATCAGCAGAACACACATACTATATACCCGATATATATTTATATACACACATACTATATATATTTAGTATATATTTATTATACATACAAACGCCGATCCCCATCTGTTTCGTTGTGTGTGTGAGTGTTCACTTATATGCCACATAACTAGACCATCTTTAAGCACAAACATTATCTATTGTAATTTCCTTTATTTGCTTACGGTATAAAAAAAAAACAACAAAGTCTTCCAAAAATCAATTGACCTTATAAATCTCATAGAGAATAGCAAGATCATCATTAATCTGAGAGAAGAAAGTGAAAACAAAATATAGAATTCAATCCAATCCCGATAAAATCTCTAATCTGATTTGGAATAGTTTGGAATATGAAAGCATAATATAATTTCTCTTCCCTCAAAGAAATTTCACATAGATGAAAGTAAAATGGAAAATTATTCCCTTTTTTTTTTAGAAAACTCTCAGTTACTGGTCCGTTTATTTTATTTCGTTCCATCCAAAAAAAAAAACTCCGCTGATCTACGAATATTTTGTATTATATTATTATTCTGTGCTGTATTTCTGTGTTGTATATAAAAGTATGTAAACTACACCCAGCTGATTTTTATTCGTGTAAACTCTTTTGTTTCTCGATGTACTTCTATGAACTTAAATATATACATATATTTAAATGTAACTCTGTTGACCCCTTATCCAATAACACAAACATAACGTACACGCACACACACACACACACACTGACACACCTCCCCCCTCTCTTCTTAATGCCAGGCTGTACGCTATAGCTGATGATCATCAAGAAAAGAAAAGAAAAAAAAAAGTTTACGTTTTGCGTTTAGCATCATGTTTTCATCGGTTTCTCAAATTTGGATTATCGATTCTATTGTGTGATCTATATAATTTTAAGTTGTTGATATGATTATATTATACTTGTATGTATGTATGTAAAGAACCAGAGACATTTTAACAAAAAAAAAAGCCAGTGATTTAACCTTAAGCTAGAGCATTTAGTAATTTAGAAAATTTTGAATTTACGGTTTTCGGTTTCGGTTTCGGTTCGATTTCGATTTGATTTGTGATTGTTTTGTAGCACAAGCACACCACAGCAACCTCAGACGCAACGTAATGCTGTGTCGCCAGAAAAGGCTATGCGGGGAGGCTCATGAATTCCCCACCTCCAGCCCCTGCACCATATCGTATATATAACAAACAACATATATATATATATCTATTATATATATAGTATTAGAGCTAAAGACAACTAACTGTACAAGTAGCGGGTGCCTTATGTTTGATATAATTTCGTTATCATTTCGAGGGATATTCTATGATTGAGTGACTTAACAATGTGTTTTATATTAATATGATTCGAATTGACGTTGATTTCGATTATATATTCGGTTTGACTTGTTTTTATTTTGTTTTTGTTTTTTTCTCTTTCCCTTGTTTTAAACACTTATATACATTTTTAGTATTCGCAAAGATACACCCGTACATAACATATACTGAACATAGTCAAATCTCTACATATTATTATTTGACACACGATTCATAATTTTTTTTTTTTTTTTTTTTTTTTTTTTTTTTGTCATAAAGTTATGTAAATAGATTCCTTATCTATTGATTTAATTTCGCCTGTGTTCAGTTTGGTTTAGAATTTCCGTTTCGATTTCTGCTATACTACTCTATGTATGATTCTTCTTCAATGGTAAGGAGGTTCCTAAATAAAAAAAAAAAAAAATAAACTCGAAACAGAAACTGCCAAAATGACACGAAATGTTAAGTAAATTTAGGTTGTCAAATTTGAGAGTTGATTTCAAAACCCAAAGAAAAAGAAAACGCAAAAAACGAAAAGAAAATAAGTTAATATTAAAAAAAAAAAAAAAAAAAATATAATATAAAATACCAAAGACTGAGACCCAATGCAGCTTAACGCATAGCGAAAAGCGAAAGAAGCTGAGTTAAGATCATTATGAAAACGTTTGAAAAAACTAAGCAAGCAATCAAAAAAAAAAAAACAAAGATACAAAGTAAAAGAGAGAAGAAAAAAAAGAAAAGAAAGCCCAAAAATAAAAAAAAAACCCTTGGTTCTTTAAGACAACTGTGATAATCGGGAGTCTGCTCCGAGCTGCAACTCCGATAACTTAGCACGTAGTTATCTAGGTTAAGGTTAGATTTTAAGATTTTGACGAATTTGTGTGAGTGTTTTTTAGTTGTAAGCCAAGTTTAGCGATAGCATACAGATAACGATAACGATAACGTTGAATTGATGCTGACTCGATGTGCAAGTGCGAATAAAGTAAAAAAAAGAGAGTAGATCTCTCTGTTCTCTGAACTGATCACCGATAACCGATAAGCTGGTAGATAAGTTGTAGCATAATTAATCGTTTTGCACTCACCAATTTGGGGCAATCCTATCGACGCCGGTGTGCTGCCAGGTGCCGCGCAGCTGTTGCAGCAGAAATGAGACGGGCATGCCGTGAATGTTGCCCGACTGCGATGTGTTGTGCAAATTGATGTCCGCATGCGCATCGATCCACACCAGCGACAGGTCGGGCGTGTGCTGCAAGTGACCCGCAACGGAACCTGCTCTTCCCCGCCCCCCCAAAAATCATCCCAAAAAAAAAAAAAAAAACAAAAAGCAAACAAAAAGTAAACAATTAGCAAGCAAGCACATTTAGCAGCAATCATTCAATCAATCAATCAATCATATATTCTGGATATGCAGCTGGACATCGTCATCGCTCATACGCACCAAAGCCGATGGCATGATCACCGCCGATTGTCAGGAACTGTGCGTTCTGTTGCAGCATCTGTTGCACCTGCGCGATCAGGGCCAGATTGCAGGCCATGAAATCCGCATAGTTGCGTATGTGATGATAGTGTTGGCGCTGCTGTTGCAGCAGCTCCTCATCCACGGCATACTGCAGGTTGCCATAGTCGGTGATCACCAGGCGCTCTGTAATCGAAAACAATCGATAAGTGATTTCAATAAATCGATGATTGCAAAAAATAAATAACTGCTTTTTTTTTTGTATTGTCGTTTACTTAAGGCGGATTTCCCTTTCCAACACACACACACACATTCATTTATGCATTCACATTTGTATGTGAAAGCATTCATATTTCAAATAGTTTCGTAATAATATTCACAAATAGCTGGCTGCATTTATTCAATTATTGTTTATCTAATGTCATGTGAATTTATTATTTATTTTATTTTTTTTTTTATTTATTTTATATTTATTTACTTATTTATTTATTCACTAACATTTACAATAACTCATTTACTTTTTACTTTGTTTAATACACTTATTACTTTTTCCTTGGCTTTATTATGCACTAAATTATTTTATTTTATTTATTTATTTTATTTTTTTTTTTATTTGTTTTTTTATCTTTTTTTAATTTTTTTTTATTATAATAAATATGAAATAAAAAAATATAAATAGTATATGTTTTTATATGCTCAAAGTTTACTCAATTAGTTACTCATTATTCACCCATTTATTTACTTATTCACTCACTTTATTTACTCATTCACTCACTCACTTCCTCACATATTCACTCACTCACCATCGCTATTCTGCAGCACCTGACGCAATTTATTTTGCCTGAGCAAATCGGGCGCCAACTCGACCCCCTGCTTGCCCTGTCCCTTGGCAAAGGGTACTCCAATGATGGCTAGCGTCTGCTCCGCGGGCACACCAAGGTTGCGCTGCTGCTGCTGCTGCTGCCGCTGCATCAGCTTTCCGCCCAGTCTCTGCAACTGTGAGGCTACTTGCCGCGTCCGCCACATGGTCTTAGCTGTTGTTCTCTTTTGGAATCTTTCCCGTCTTCTTACTGCTGCAGCAGGCAGACAACTGAGGATCGACTAATGATGATGCGCAACAACGACGACGGAGTGGGACAAACGACAGATGAGAACTGAGACAACTGAGGCGTCTCTCACTTTCGCCGCTGACAACTATCAAGTGGATTCGCTGCTGCTGCTGCTGCTGCTGCTGCTGCTGCCATTGGGGACTGATAAAGTCGCTTCTTAATGACAGTCCCCGAGCGCTGCTGATAAGAGGAGCGGTGCGATAACCTTGATCCTGGCCAAGCACATACTACGCACAAGCAGTGTGCGTGTGTGTGTGTGTGTGTGTGTGTGTGTGTAACTATCACTGGGAAGTGGATTAATCTGCGCAATTTCTCGACGACAAACTTGATTTAAACTTGAACAGATTTGTTGACTTTGCGTTAATCGTTCCATGATCGATTTATAGGGTATATCTTCTAGGGTATATCAGTCCGATCCGGGCCCTGCCGAATTATCTAAAGCGTACATTAATAACAAGCTCGTGTGCCAACTTTGATCATTATATCTTTTAATCTGTCAAAATTATTATATATAATAATATATATATATATCTAAAGGGTATGAGCATCGAATCATCTTTCTGGCCGAATCATTGCATTATCAACGAACCAATTTGCGGTGGAAAGACCCACCAGTCAGTTGTTTTGATTGCCGCTCTCAAGGCTGAGCCCAAAAATAGTTTCAGCTTAAAATATCATTTAAAAAAAATACATAGCCATAATCCCAGGAGAATCGAAAAATTTGTTACCCTTTTGATTTGGTTTTGGGAATAAGGTACTTTGAATTTATTTCGATTATTATGCATATTAAACTTATAGATTATAAATATATATATATATATATATATTGGTATTATTAGCATAATGTCTCTGTATAGGTGTGAATGTGTGTGTGTGTGGGTTTGTGTGTAGATAAGCTAGATTAATATACTTGATTTTTTTTTTTTTTTTTTTTTTTTTTTTTTAGATTCTCACATACTTGGAATGTCTACGGTCGGTCACGTGCTTCATATACCCATTGTTGGGAATGTTTGTATGCTATGTTGTATAAATTTATACATATATGTTTAAAGTATTTAGTTTATTATATTAAAATCGTGCATTTCTATACCTAAATGTGTATTCACTATATATAGATATTCATAAGGGGTGCATACGCGCGGTTTATTTCAATTAAATTTAAATAAATATGAAAAAGTGTTAACTGTTGTCATTGTTGTTGTTGTTTTTTTTTTGTTTTTTGTTTTTCTAAATATATATAGTACGTACAAAAGCCCAGTTACAACATGAACGGATATGCCATATATGTATGTATGCTTTTGTATAAATATATATTTATATAGTATATATATATTGCTGTGTTTAGATATATTTTTAAATGGTTTACTCCTTCAATCGATCTGGAATGCTTTTCGGTTCGGTTTCATACTTTTTGATTGCTTTTCTTTATGCGTGTGATATACATGTTTGATTCTTCTATTCTCGATCTGCGTTTAGCCAACATCTTCTTCGTTTTCATATGTTTTGGGTTAGTTTAAAATGCTCAGTCTTAAAAGTAGTTACAGTTGCCGTGTTCAAGAGCACATACACGTCTATATATATATATATATGTACATATACATGGATATTATTAATATTTATCTTTTACGGAGATTCGGCACAACACTTCAAATCGTGTGTATATATTTATATATAGTTATAGATATATATATATATATATAATGTGTGAACATATAAAGCTGTCGATCATCTAAAGTTCTATGTACATAAGCAAGTGTAGCAAACAAACAAAAATAGAGAACAATTATTAAAAAAAAAAAAATATATATCATAAAAATTACGTTTACAAAAAAAAAAAAATACAGTTACAGTCGTATCGATATTCATACTATATAGAAAAGAGCTCTTGGTTTTTGAAAACGTTTGGAATCACAGTTTTGTTGTGTTGCTGTTGTTGTTGTTGTTGTTGGTTGTTGTTGTGTCCTTAAGTTGTTGCTGCTGCTGCTGCTGCTGGTTGCTGGTGTCTTCTACTGTTTGCGCCGATTCTTGTGGTTGTGCAACATGACAATCTCATCGCTGCTATCATCATCGGCCACATCCAGCTCCATTTCGGGCGCCAAGTCGGCAACATCCTCCTCATCCTCATCATCAGTATGCAGTATACGTTCCAGCTGCTCCTCATCGAAGTACGGTTGAATGGTCATGCCACCTGTGCAGAGGGAAGAGAGAGAGATAGAGAGAGAAGTGAGAATTAATGGCACAACTGGTCAAACCAAAAACATCTCATGCTTACGCTTAATGGGCGAGCGGAAGAGCTCAGTCTCCCCATCATCGCCCGCATCGTCATCCAGCTCAAATTGTCCCTTAGCCTTCTGCGGTAGCAGCGAGAAATTGTAGTAGGGTCTCTTGCCGCGATGCCGTCTATTGAACCAGAACTGTGCGCACAGCACACAGATAATGACGCCGCATATGATCAGTACACTGGCAACGAGAATGAACACAAATCGTGGCAGACCAAAGACATGGGCATTGAACTTGAGATGGAAGACAACGTTCTCGGTGGGTTGTCCGGCCAGATCGAGACGCAGATCGCGTGTTGCCTCGAAATGACGTGGTGCCTCCACTTTCAGTGTAATTGCACCCAATGGCACTGTGGCCAACGAATATTCACCCATGCTATTCGTAAAGTTACGCAAATGCCTCAAGCCCGCCGGCTTGATGACCGATATTTTGGCATTACGTATCGGATGATTGCTATCGTCCAGCACAATGCCCGAAATGCTGGTGTTGCGCAGTGCATCGGTGTGAGCATCATTTAATTCGGTTACCTCACCACGTATCATGGTGAAGCCATGTAGCCTTATTATACCCAAATCATTGATGACACCCTGCTGCACTTGTGTCTCCACAATTTGCGATTCATAATTGGGTGCACTGATTGCCACTTTATACAGTCCCTTGGGTAAAATCAATTGGAAACGTGCCTCATTCCTTGTCACATTATGCACCTCTTTGTGTTCCACCAAACGTACAAATGCCTCACGCAATGGTCGTCCCTTATCGTTCTGTACCAGGCCATAGATGCCCGTCTGCACCAGGCCCAAAAAGTTCTTGATTTTCTCAATATTCGTACGCCACACCGCAGCGATCTGTGCATTCTGTGGCATCCGACAGCATGATAGGCCCAATGTAAACATGGGTATCTTGTACATGTTATAGAACAGATTCGTTAATCTATCGGTGGTCTCATGATGCAGTTGCCTTGTCGCCGATGTGCTGCACTGCAGCGGCGAATAATTGAAATCGGTGCGTTGTATACTATGGGCGAATCGCTCGAATATGAAATCCGATTTCGAGTAGCTTAGCTCCGAGCTGCCCGCTTTGAATGTGAGCATCAGATCGAAGTGTTCGCTGCGCAGGAATTCAAGCAAAAGATCCCGTGATGATTCGTTCTCCGGGCTGAGTAAACGCTCGGCCAGTTCGTCGGGCAGCACAGGATCACAAATGGTGTTGCTAGCGGGGCAGAGAGAGAGAGAGAGAGAGAGAGAGAGAGAGAGAGATAGTTAGTAATTCGCTACGGATTAACTGGGTATTGACACTCACTTGGTATTGTACATGCCAAAGACTTGATCAAACTTCTCGGTCTGTGGCAGGAAATAGATGACACTGCGCTCGAGCAGCTGCACCACAGATGCCTCCTGCAATTTGTGTCCCTCCACCAGATGACGCACCAGATTCAAAATGATCTCACGAGCCAGCGGAGCGGTGGTATCATACAATGAGCTGATCACCAGCAGCTTGTACTTGTGCTCATCCGGTTCGGCAACCTGTGAAGAATGGGCATAAATGAATGCTCTCTCTCTCTCTCTCTTTCTCTCTGTCCCACTTACATTGGAGGTCATCTTGATGTAGTTGAAGTGACGACTGAACTCATTGTCGCCATAGCCAAAGCTAACGATTTGTGGATTCTGATTCTCCAGCTCGGCCAGGCGGGAACGCACCTCTTCGTTGGTATGATATCTGGTGTTCACCACATTCTCGATGATGCGGAAATCATTCGCCGATGCCCAATGTTGTGGATCATCGCGCATGAGTGTCACATCCGAACGGGCACCAAATGGCTCCTCATTTGGCACATACACCTGCAGACGCACCGGCGCATAGCCATCGGCAAACACAGTTAAATTATGATTGCCCGGCAGTGCTAGCTTCCAATAGTCACCATAGGTATCACTGTATATGGTCTGATTACCGCCATCCATGGCAACAGCGGCATTGGCAATGGGTGTGCCAATTGAACTACGTACAAAACCGTGCACACCATGATGCACTTGCTCGATCAGCTGCAGCAGTGACTCACGATGATCGTGCCAATAGTCTTTCAGATCCTTGGCCCACGGAAACTTATCGCAACCCATCTCAATGGTCAGTTCCAGACAACCGGCACGCACATAATTCCAATCCTGCATACCACCAGTCACACTATACCATTGGGCACCATTTGTGATCCCATCGTCAAATTTCTCATTCTGAAAGAGTACACATGGTGTACCCAAATGCATGGTAGGATGGGCACGGGAATAGATCAATGCCAAATGCCGGAACAGTTCATTATCTTCGGTTGGATTCAGTTTTCTGCCATGTATGCTGGCATCACGTAACCTCGCATTGAGATCATTGAAATCATTCTCATTGTCATCATATGGATAATTGGCCACCAACGAACCGCCATGCAGATTCGCCGAGAGCACAAACGGCAGCGAGAGTGTCCAATTCATAACTGCAGCCACCTCCGGCTGCCGCACATTGTTGTTACTATCGGTGCCATATTGATCGGGAAAATTACGATTCAAATCGATGCCATTGGCATTGGCACGTCCCGTGCTGCTGGTGCGATCACCCTCATGTGATACCTCATATCCATCGGGATTCATGCTATAGAGGAAATGCATCCGGGTGCCATTCACCAGTCGTGTCACTCGCTCATCGTTCTCATATCGCTCCAATAGATATTTGGTTAGCAGCAGCAGTGTCTCCTTGCCAACAACCTCGTTGCCATGCATATTGGCCACATACTTGAACTCGGGCACGCCAGGCACATGTGTACCCGGTGTAGTTGATATTTCCATTACCCATAGATCACGACCCCGCACGCTCTTGCCAATGCTATAGAGACGCGTCAGTGTGGGGTAACTCGAGCTGATCTCTCGCAGGTAGCTACAGGCGAGAGAGAGAGATTGGGCAGGATTAGTTCAGTTCATCTACTGGAATGCATTTGGTATGCGGACTCACCTTTCCATTTCAACATAATTATGATGCTTGAACTCGGTGGGCGTTAGGAAGCCATCGTATTTCTCCTTTAGCTGCTCCGGCGGCTCAGCGCGCTCCACTTTCTGTTTACGGAACTTGCCTGCAGGATGAGTGAGAGACAGAGAGAGAGCAGGAAAGAGATGAATGTATGTTATATATGCATAAAGGAAGGAAATGAGGGAACGTAGATGAGGAGAAAGCGAAATCACAACCAAAACGAAGCCAAGCCAAGCCACAAGTCCACAACCAAAGCCAATCGCAGCATAATGAGTGAGTGAGTGAGTGAGAGAGTGAGATAGTGAGAGAGCGAGAGAGTGAGAGCTATGAAATGATCTAGTCATGCGGAGAGAGTTGCAGGGAATAAGCGGGATGCGAGCGACGATCTCTATAAGCAATTCAATCAATTTGTTTCGTTTCAATAGACATTTATTTTCTTTATAATTTCAAAAAAGAGATTCTGAAAGAGATAAATAGCGCATATGACACAAGGAGAGAGAGAGAGAGATAGAGGGAGTGAGGAAGAGGAAAAAGAGAAAGAGAACTAGAGAGCGCAATAAAAGAGACGAGAGATTTTTTTGCCTCGTTGTTAAACTGGCTAATTAGCGTGATATACACACGTACACTACACATACATATACAATATACTATATAATATATATCATCGCATATATCGAATGTTACTTGACCAACAAACCCTGAGAAGTGTGTGACATACATACATCAATACATATTGGACTTAACCTGAAACTAATCGAGCCAGTTAACTGTGCTGTGCCTGCCAGAGATACTTTATCAATTTATACATATAATATATATATAAATAAGGATATATTTATCATCATATATATATTCTTATACCTTATATAAAGTTCTCAAGTGTAATCGTAATCGTATTTCTAGATATTCAATGGGTTTCTTTGTTTCTTTTTCTTTCGCTTTCGCTTTTTGTATAAATGGTAAACACAGATCAAATGGGTGCATAAACTCTATATGTAAATATATAAATTATATATATATATATCGGTTACATATCGGTGCTGGATTACAAAAGTTGATTTCAAATCGATTTAAAAATAAAACACACTACGCAAAAATCAAAAATTTTATTTGCGATTTTTCAGTTTCGTCTATTTTGGAATTGGGAGAGTTTTCTTCATTCCCTATATATATATATATATATATGATTGTATATTCTTGTATATATAGTACTATATGCCACACTCTTGCTTTGTGTGTGTGCGGGTGTTTGTGTGTGTTTTTTTGTTATTTCTATTTTGTTCGATTACTTTTTATTTTAGAGTAGTTTGTGCTTTCGTCATCTTTCTTGTTCTCTATATATATATATATAATATATATAGTATATTTTAACAATTTGATCAGAGCTTTTGGTTTCTCTCGCTGAGGATTACTTAAAACGTTTAACAATCTTTGTTTCATTTAATTTTGCTTTTCGAATCTCATAGCAGTATACCATGAATATCTGTATATATTGAGATAGATACGATATACACATGCATATATCATATATATTAGGTTGTATATAGGTTGTGTGCTAGCATAGAGTACTTTTACATATGGTTTTATCTTGCTAAATACATATACATATCTAGGTGTATTTGTATAGTTCAGAGAGAGAAGAGAGAGAGAGCGGGTCGGGGCGGGGGGGATTGGGTGGGCTTTGGCCATTATATGGCTCGATCTCTAAAATTTCAATAATCGTATTGTTTGTATGTATATGTACAAATCAAATCGTATATGTATATATATATATATATATTTGGTATATATAATTTTAAACTTGATATATGCAGGTTCTTGTGCGTGTGCGCGTGTGTATATATGTGTGTGTGTGTGTGTGCGAATCAAGCGAACATTAAATGTGAAAAACATATACAATATACAAATGCAGAGAGGGTATCTAGCCCGTCTGGCAGCTCAAATTAAAGGTATAAATTTTAAAATGCAACACATAAGAAATGCGTATGTATGTGTGAGTGTGTGTGTGATGTCTCTGTGTGTGTGTGTCTGTGTGAGTGCAAAGATGCATATGCATATAGCCTGCGTTACAATGTTAGTTTGGAGTCAGTTAGTTAGAATGTTAGTTAGTTAATTTGGCGATAATAATAGACCGATTTTCGGATGCGGATTTTGGCTGCGTTGACTTTGGCGCTCGTTGGGTGTTGACCCGCCCTCCGCACACACCCGTCTAGTGTCTAAAAAAGTATGGATTGTAATAACTGCTTATACCATCGAAAGTGGTCACAACGGGCGACAGCTTGAAGTCCACACGCATCGCTACCGGTTTATCATTGGTCACATGCACCTCCTGCGGTGTGCTCGATTGATAGCTGCAAAAGCGAAGAGGGGAAAATACAATATGAATATATAGAGTTGCACATACAGAAAATATTATATATGATATATAGAGAAGGAAAGGGGTGATCCTCACCCGAATGCCGTCGCATAGACACTGTATATGCCCGGCGTCAAGAGGCGCCAGTATTCGCCACGCTTTGAGCTGCGCATCGGTTTATCCTCGAGTCCAGAGACAATTATCTGTGCATCAGCAATGGGATAACCGCTGGCATCCTGCACCAGACCCTTGATTCCAATATGCGCCTGCTTAAGCAGCTGCAGCAACGGTTGCTTATTGCGTGCCCACTCATCGGGCAGCGTATTGGCCATCGGATATTTGCAGCACGATAGCTCAATGGTCAGCTCAAGGCAATTACTGAATGCATAATTGAAATCCTGCATGCCGCCCGACAGTTCATACCAATTGGCACCATTGGTAATGCCGCCAGCGAAGCTATCATTGCAATTGTTGCCACGTCGCATTATCGAATGATTGTCGGCATAGGCATGGGCCAGCTGCTTGAAGACACGATCATCGGGCGTCAGACTCTCCTCGCAGCAATCGTTGTGTGCCCTGCAATCGTGGATTGTGGAGTGAGTGAGAGATACATATGTAAGTGTGCACACTACTAATACTTACTGTGAATTGTCATACGGATAACTGGCCACCACGGCACCGCCATGAAAATTGGCAGATAGCACAAACGGTTCGCTCACAATCCATTCAAGCAGGGCAGCTGTCTCCGGCTGACGTGGTTGCCCACGCACATTGTTCACATTCTGCTGATCTAGACGATCCGGGAAATCACGATTCAAGTCCACGTTATCAGCATTACCACGTCCCACATAGTTTGGCAGCGATTCGCAGCTGCCCTCCTGCCGGGTAAAATAGAAAGAGAGAGAGAGAGAGAGTCGATTAGTTAAATTAATTACGTGTATTACATATTATGCCGTCTCTTCGGGCCTAATGTGACCAATTTGGCATTCAGCTCGTGCGCGCACGCGACCGCAAGAGTTGACCAAACTTGTCTTTAATATGACAGTCAGGTTGCAAATATATTGCAACACGAGAGAGAGCGACAGAGAGAGAGAGAGAGAGAGGGAGAGAGAGTGCGCTGGGCTGCACAGTTCGTTGCGCAATCGGGTTAAGCCCTGCTGCAGAGAGAGAGAGAGAGAGAGAGCGCGGGTCTGATCCTCCTCCTTCTCCTCCTCCTCCTATCAGAAACCAAATAAACGCACTCACTGGCGACAATTTTTAATTGCCATTCAAAACTGACGGCATGGCGAATATGGAAAATTGTGTAATTTAATGGATTTAAAGCGATTAAACTCGCAAATAGAATCGACTCATATTAAAATGCACACACACACACAAACACACACGCTTACATACATGTCATTGTGTTGGTGCAAAGTGGCGCTCTCAAATGATCCTTGCCCTTGCCTTCTCCTGCAGCTGACGTTCGTCCCTCTCTAACTCTCTATGCAATATTTGACATGTTTGCAAACTTCATATGGGGCAGCCACATTTGCTGGCGAAGTAGAAGTAAAGAGGCAGAGAGAGAGCGCGCGCAGAGAGATGAGAGAGCCTTTTTGCAAATGGATGCCATTGCATGCTAATGAGCAGAAGGCATTATCGATTGTGCAATAGATAATTAATATCGATAGCGCATACGATATGTTTACATTGCTTTCTTTACTCGCACATACACATACATTGATGCATTGATGAGTGCGAATGTGGGAACAACAACAAACGCAACAAGCTCTGCAATATGTCAACGGCAAAGAGGCGTGGCCGTTATGCCAAACAACTCGGCCCTAGCGCAATTAAATATTATGTGCGCAGCAACAACAACAGCAGCAGCAGCGGCGTCAACGTCAACGTCAAAGCAGGCAACGAAATATGCTGTAAAAGCGTAGGCAGAACAAACAGAACAACGACGTCAGCAGAAGCAGCGGCATCAGCATCAGCAGCTGCGTGGGCAGACCAGCAGCAGCGCAGTGTCGCATGTGGGTGGGGGGGGGGGTGTGGGTGGCGTTGTGAGGAAAGCTTCTGAAATTTCACACGCACACACACACACACACACACTCACACTCACATTCCATATTGATTTTTCCAGAATGCGAAATTAGAGAATGCGCAAACAGGTGAGAAACAAGCACAACGCATATGGACATACCTGGGAGCGTGCAAAGCCATCGGGATTCATGGTGGGCATCAGGAATATATCGGTGCTATTCACCAGCTGGGAAACATCCAGGCTGCGCTCGTAGTTACCCAACAGATATTGGGCCAAATAGACGAGCAGCTGGCGGCCAACGGTCTCGTCGCCGTGCATGTTGGCAATATACTTGACAGGCGGCGTTAGCAGCGAACGTTGCCGGGTATTCTGTGAGATTTGCAGGGCAAGCAGATTGCGTCCCTCCAAGGATCTACCGATGTAATGGACACGCGCCTGCTCCGGATACGCTTTCTCGAGACGTGCGAACAGATCCTCCATTTCGGCTTGTCCCGCATAGTGTGGCAGCTGCAGGAAGCTCTCGTCCTCTTTGATAATGTAGCCATGGGTGGTGGCATCTAGCAATGGCATCAGTGCCAGCAGCGACACCGCAATCCAATGCATTTTTTTTATGGCGTGCGTGTCTGTGCGTGTCCGGGAATGGATAACTTGCAACTGGTTACCGTTAGCTGCTCAGCTGCTCTGCTCTGCTCCGGCTCCGGCTCTAGTTATCACTGGCGTGCAAATTAAACGAACGAACGAACGTCCCGCTTTCAGATACAGAGCTCTTCCAAGCCGCGTGCCTCTGCCTCTGCCGCTGCCTCTGCTTCTGTTACTGTCTCTGTCTCTCTGTGTGTGTGTGTGTGTGTGCCTCAGTGAGCGAGCGTTGCCGTGTGTATTGTTTAGTTGCGGCTGTTGCGGCCGTCGCTGTCGCCGTCGCCGTTTTATTGTTGTTATCGTGCTGCAGCAGCTCCACTCGGTTCAGCTCAGCTTCAAAAAAATGTACTGTTTGAAAATTTTCTGCGTTGATTGGCCTTAAGTCCGTGCTGCCCGCCCGCTGCCCCACTGACGCGACACTCTGCCGCTGCCGGCGTCGCTGCTACTACTGCTGCTGCTGCTGCTGAGAGCGGCTGCCGCGTCGTCGACGACGTGCGATAATTGTAGGGAAATTATACGCCAGAGAGCGCTTCGAAGCTCTGCGCTTGTCTGTTGTCACGAGTTTTGTTGTTGTCCGTTGTTGTTAATGTTGTTTTGTTTTGTATTTTGTTTTTGAATGCTTTTTGTATTATTGCCGCATTGTGGCGACAACATTGCGTTTAAGCACAAATTAATAGTTTATGATATTTGTTTTATTTGATTTTTTTTTCTCGCTTGGCTACTTTATTACATAGCGCGTTTGCTCGCACACGCACACTCACACACACACACACACAGCTATACTTGCGGTTCGTTGGTGTAAGTGTATGTGTATGCGTTTGCCTTTGTGCGTGTGTTTCGCACATATTTTCGGAATATGCGAAGTGGAGGGCGGCATTGCCAGATGCAAGTGAGGCGCCTGCGCAAGTCTGTAAAGGAGAGCGCCGCCTCGGTGAGAGTCAGATGAGAGAGAGAAAGAGAGAGAGAGAGAGGGGTGGAGAGAGCTGGCGCACTGCGTCGCTGCTCAGCGGCGCGGCGCAACGCGGCGTTGCGTTGCGTTGTGTTGTGTGACGCTTGCCGTCGTTTTGTGTTCTTCATTCGTAATCGAGAGTAGCGTCAACACGCCAACGCACGTCACATGTGTCATCATGCAAGAAAGGACATATGTAATTTACACAAAAATCGATAACCCATACTCAGTGACGTCACAGCGACGCGCACTTTTCAATGGCGAAACGATTGTGCGTGGGATTCGATTGCAAGGCAAATCGTTAGCCGAGTGAGAGTGCCTGCATATGTTTGTTTTTTGTTCCCCCTCTCTATCGCTCTCCCTCTCTCTCCATTTCTGTCAGTGTGTGTGTGTCTGTTGTTATTGTACTGCCGGCTGGTACGACGTAAATCCCCCAGCTGTTTACTCTCGCACATATGTAGCTTGAATTTAAAGCTTATCGCTATCAGTTGATTTTGTTGTTGTGCTTTAATTGAATCGCAGCACAGGGAATTTTTCTCTTTAACGATATCGATAGTTTTGTGCAATGCAAAAAGCGCTGCGCTGCGATCAAGCCAAATTGCACAAAAAGTCACAATAGACACTGAGCGAACTCATGACCTACATACATATGTACATACAGACAGACATACATACATGCATACATACATACACACATGCATACATATGTATGTATGTGTATGTAGGTCTCTCTGTATATTTAGCTGAAACTGCAGCTGGAGTACAGTAGTAAGTGCATAAAGTAGACAGATAGCAGGCAATTATTGTAGACAGCAAATAAAAACTGAACTGGCCTCAAATTACGCTACGTTTTTTATTTTTCTTCTCGCAAATCAAACTGACTGACTGAGACTTGCAACAGCCTCAACTCTACTTTAATTATTTGGGAACAGAAAAAAAAAGACAGATACAGATGGATACCTCGTTTATGCCTACCTATATTCCATATGGCAAGTGTTTTTTTTTTTTTTTTCTAGATATAAATAATCATAATAAAACACAATTTCCTGATATCCTATTGCATCTTATGCAATTTTTAATGTTAATTCAAAAAAGCATACCCATTCATTGCAATCCATAGATGTACAGGGTATGCTGAACAACAACAACAACAAACCGGTTGCACACGCTGCCTCCAATTGCAATGATACTGTTCCAAGAGTCTTCTCAGACGACTTTTAAACCAGTTTCCACTCGAATCTGTTTAGTACATACTATGGATAGATCTGTATGTAGATAGATGGATGGATGCAATTAATGTGCACTGCAATGTCTCACGTGACGTGAGTGAGTCGAGTACATTAACGCCCATCGATATGGCATCAATATGGCCTTTCGATACATCTCTCTGTGTGTGTGTGTGTGTGTGTGTGTCTATAGCTCCACCCCGCTGAGGCCATAAAAAAGTCAGAAAATCGATTGGCCTAAGCCTCGCGCAAACTAATCTAATCAGACAAACAGCCCCATAGATTCTGAATAATCTCTAGATTTAATCTATGTTTATTTTCTAATCCAGGGACCAACAACAGCCAGGATCGATAAGGGGATGAGCTCGGAATATTTGCATTTATAATAATGAAACCCAAGCCCGACAATATACATATAGAAAAAAGAACCCAATTGCGATAGGGAGGCGATGGGTAATCAAAGCAAGGGCGTGCGTGGGCACCAATGGTATAGGAGCGCAACTTTTGAACTTGGCATACACTCAAAAAAAAAAAAAAAAATAATAAATAAAAGTATATACAAATGGACTCAATTTTTAATGGATCCCCCCTCTAAATTTATTTGAAAAAAAATGCATAATTTATAATAAGTTACTTCCGCGTTTATATCAACTAAAGTATACATATATAATAATTATTTAGTATAAATTATCCAATTAGCGGTGCACAATGTAAAGTTACTCTCGTTCATCCGTTTTACGAGATATAAACAGGCACGTCAAACATTTTGTAATAATCCGTAGGTCTTACATATATACATATGTATAAAAAAAACCCCACTAGCAAGTTATGCCTCATTCAATCAACGTCTGACTGATAACCTTTTCTTCTTCGAAAACTCAATGAATAATCCACAACAATTCGTTCTAATATTACTCATAGTACACTCATTTTTATACTTAACTAACATCTACATAAATCACATATAAAATTAAATTTATTTTTTTTTTTTTTATAATTTTCACGCTTGAACTATGATGATTCTCTTCCATTGTAGACCATTCTATTCATTTTTCGATGCATATTTAAGTTCCCCATCAATCTATGGATCACTTCACGATATAAGTAGATGTACAATCCAACAATTAGTACTGATTTTTTTTTTTTTCTATTTATTTATTTATACTTCAACTTCAACTCTAGTTTTAAGAGCTCTCAAATGAAGCACTTGGTGATCTCTCGATTTCTAATCGAATACATTCCTTGTATATTTATTGTATAGAAAATTAGTTCTTTTTTCGAGATGATGCTCTTGAGATGCTAATTAGCCGATCGTGCTGCGTTGACCCCAAACAAGTTACCAAAAGTGGCACAACAGACACAGTCTAAGCTCTCTTTGGATTTCTTTTTCTCTCCCTCTCTCTCTCTCTCTCTCTCTGCTTTTGCCACGGTTTCATTTAGATTGAGTTGTGAAAGGGCGCAATCGTTAAGGTAGATATAGAGAGATAGACAGGTTCCTCCTGCTATGAGGGATCACAATATGAAATGGAAATGGAAATGTGAACGCAAAACCGCTAACAAAGCTGTAATTTCCCAGATGTCAAGTCAAGTCATAAAATGATTCAGCCTATTATAGGTACAATTGTATGTGTGCGTATGGTACATGTACCATGTGTGTGTATGTGTGTACCTAAATGGTTAGTACCCACTGCAGTGTGGGTACATTCACTTTTATTGGCTACGTTGATCTGCAGCTGTTTTTAGATAACTGAACAAATAGATACAGGAATATATGTATATATATACAAAATATATATTATTTGTAACTCCTATATTTCTAGCCAGAGACAATGATAAATCATGTGTAACGGATCTGCAGAAAAAAGGAAATAGGAAGAAAAAAAAAACGATATAATATATCCGTTCCACTTTCCCCAAGGGAAAACGAAACCATAAACGATTGACAGAAAACCTAAACCAAAACACTTCACTTGATATGCGGTAAGGAAAAGCGTTATTGGAAGTTAAATTTTTCCATTTTCCTGTAGGCAAATTGCCACATATATTTAGACAGGGCTAAGACCGGCCTCGAAGAAGAAGAAGACGAAGAAGAGAATTGGGGAAGAGGAACGAAGAAAGACAAAGTTGGCAAATTTCTCTTGATATTTAGATTCTAATCTTAAAACGAATTTCACTTGTGGATGATGACTCACCTTGGCAGCGGCAAATCCATCCGGATTGCAACTGGGCAGAAAGTGTATAATTGTCGTGTTGAGCAACTGTTGAATCTCCTCATCTGTCTCATAGCTGCTGGCCAAGTGCTCGGCCATGTAGAGGATTATCTGACGTCCCAATGCCTCATCGCCGTGTATGTTGGCCACCAGCTTGATCATGGGACGCAACAGGTCACCATTATTGCTGGCAGCGGGTGCATCCAGTGCCAGTGCGTGCATGGAACGATTCTGCTTGGTGCGACCAATGGCATAGGGTTGCGCCAGCGTTGGATAATCCTTGCCCAGACGTTCGAAGAGTTCACCGATCTCATCATTACTCAGATAATGTGGATTCTCTAGGTAGCTAGCGATCTCGCCAATAACTTTGACTTCTGCAACGGTGACGGAGGATGCGGGCGTTGTTGTCGACGCTGCGTTGCCGCCGGGATGCGGGGGCAGCAGCAGCAGCAGCAGGCACATAAGACCCGGCCAAACTACGTAAGCGCGGCAATACATTTCGCGACACGATGCGACACGATGCGACGCGACGCGACACGTAAGCAACAATAACAAAAGAAAAACAACAACACACGAATTTGCCTAGGCGCAGGCGTGCGCGCACGAGCCGGGGGAGGAGGGGGAAAAGGCAGGCAGACAAACAGGGAGAGAGAGAGAGGGAGAGCAAGAGAGCGGGAGAGATCGCAATGCACTTGTTGCACCAGTCGATAATTGCAATGCGGCCACTTTCTTTTCGTTCGATACGCAAATCGATTCCCCGCCAGACTCCTTAACCCACTGAAGCCTTCTTTGCTTTCTTTCTTTGCACTTGTCACTTCTGCTTCTGCTTCTGCTTATGTTACTGGCTTGATGACGTACACTCTAGATCCGCTCTTAACTTACCTTGTTTTTTTTTTTTTTTGTTTTTCAATAAAGATTTGGACGGGGCAAACACAGACACACTGCACACTAATTTCGCGTTAGTTGGACCAAATCGCCGAATGTGCGGGCAGGACACGGCTTAAACATTGATTAGCCCTATCTGCATTGAAACGTTAGCATACAGTTTAAATGTATTTGTATTTATACAACGATTCTGGCTAAAAGTGCAAACCGACCGCAACGTAGAGCAATAAAACAACTACAATTGTATCGATAACGATAGATTCTTCTTCGTTCGCTCCCACAGCTAGCGATGCGTTTGCATGTATATCGCATACATAACTATCGACATACATACACATCGCCAATTATCAGTTTGGCGGCAAATTCAAAAAATGCATTTATTTTCTTTTTTTATTGCTAAAATGTGCTTGTTGCTTGTTGTTGTTGTTGGTTGCTTATACAATTTAATAACAACAAATATCAAAAACAAAAAAGATTTGGGCTTGCCTATAATTTATATATAATATGTATATATATATTTATGTATGTATATAGAAATGATGATACGCTTATGTTTAATTTTTTTTTTTTTTTTTTGTTTAAAATGTGTATATATCAAAAATTAGTATAATATGGTTATTTATGTATGTTTGTTAAGGCAAATTTGTTGAAGAAAAGTGCATTCTTTTCAAATGGTATCAGACATTTGGATTTGCGTTATAAAGTAGTTTAGAGTTCGGTTTTGTGTATATGTTTAGATATAGTATGTGTGTGTGTGGTAGGTAGAATTAGTTGTTCTAGGATTCGTTTTGGTGTCCATTATTTTGATATAACTGCGCAGATTACTGTGCATGTGTGTGTGTGTGTGTGTGTGTGTGTGTGTGTGTGTGTGTGCATAGTAAGTTTCCACAATTTGACACGATTTCAGTGTAGGTGCGTGTCAGTTCTCTATGTGTTGTATCCATGTATTGCAACAGGTTTCCCCTCGCGATACACTACCACCCCCATTCCACCCACATACATATGTAGGTGTTGTATGTGGTACGTGTTTATATATAGTAGTAGTTGCTGTGAGGGATATTTCCAGTTTTGAACACAACGCGTGCAAAATCAATAAAAATGATTAAAAATTCAAAAATTTCCTGGGTCAACTATAGTCTAATACACCCTATACCACGACCTACGTTCACAACCCTCACACTCGACACACTCCACACACTCCACACACACGTCACTCAATGCTGTTGATCAGCCGCCAGGCTGGTATTCTGCATCTTCTGGTCAACACGTTGACCACGCTGACGACGCTGCTGGGAGCTGGCGATGCGCTTCTTGAGCATCTGAAATGTTTGCTGCATGTTGCTCATCTGAAAGCGTATCGAGGTGCTGACGTCACGCTGCAGCTGCTGCACCTCCTGTATGTCCTTGCGCAGATTCTGATACTCGTTCTTAACCTCGGTCATGGACTCGAGCAGCTCCATAACCTCCATTTCATCCATTTGCTCCATGGCCGTCTGGTCCAGGCTGCGCTCGACAGCGTGCAGTTTGTGTGCCATTGTGTACAGCTGTGACCCAGCATTGGCCACCTACAGGAGGGTGCCAGGGGTCAAGAGGGCAACACACACAGAGAGAGAGAGAGAGAGAGAGAGAGTGGCAGAGAGAGGGAGGGAGAGAGAGAGTGGGTATTTTCTACGCATTTTCCGCGTATGTACTATGTATTTTGCTTAGCATACCGATTTTTCCAAGGCATTTATATCCTGATAGCCCGCCATTGTATCCATAGTGTCGCTTCAAGCGCTGGGCATGCTCGTCCTGGTCCCAATCCCCCAGTACCCAATCCAATCCAATCCAATCCAATCCAAGTACTCCAATCCGGCAGGAACCTTTTTTGGCGCTGCCTACTTTTAGGCGCCCTGGCAAGCGACTGTCTACGAAGTTGGCGGGGCGTCTTTGCGCAAAGTAAGCGAATCCTGTGGGTCGCTCGGCTATTTATACACACGGAAACAGACACGCTCGCAGACGACACACACAGTGTGTTGGTGGTGGGGAGGGGGGAAGCAGAGCCGCGGGGAAGCCAACGAGCGACCTATTGAATGTCAAAACAAAACGCACATACAAACGCAAAGAGTGAAGAGCTGGAAATACCCTATATGGGGTAGCTTATGCTTAGCCAAATAAATAATAAAATAGACACATACATTACATTAATTTGTATTTTACTTTTCTTCTTTTTTTTTTAATTTTATGTACAACAAGTGCTTGCTAAGTCGCATATACCCCACAGCACGTAAAGGGTACAACAAATCCACCACCACCAACCAGTAAGTAGCCTGTGTGTGTGTGCGTTGTCCGGGTGAATGGCAACTTTTGCCCAGTGGAAGTATTTCGATTACGATTGTTGACAAGGAAGCGGAAGTGGCTGGCAACTTGCTTGCCTCCGTGTCCGTGTCCGTGTCCGGGTCTTTGTTACCAACTGCAAGTCCATTTATATCAGCACAGTCACCTTTGCTTTTTCTGGGGCAAATTCGTTGTAGAAAAACTTTCTCATTTGTTTTCAGTAATTTTTTTTTTTTTTTTTTAGCTTTTTCTTCTCTATTTCGTACTCTCATTAGTCTCAAAACTTTTTGTCAAGCATTCTCGTTTTTTTTTTAGCAAGTGCTATTCAGTTTTGTTTTTCCAAAATTTTGTACATAGTTAGTTGAAATTTACCATGGCCGATGCTGAAGAAGAAGATACCGATGTCTTGCCACGCTTTAAGGGTTTACCAAATATAACCGAGGGTGTGGAGGATATACATGCGTATCTAATGAAGCGACATACGTTTACATATCCCGAGGATGGTACACACAAGAAATGGGTCTCACCGCAAATGGTGATCCTCTTCGCAACTGGTCCCATACGGGAAGTAGTCGATATTATTGTGAAAAATCTAAAACATCCAATCGGAGCAGGTCTAGTAGCCAGCGTTCTGGTGCAGGAACCATTACGTGCGAGATTATGCAAAATGATCGAAGATCGAATGGAACTGATGGATGAGCGTATTGTGAATCATCCGAATTTTTTGCATACATGTAAAATCATTGATCGTATGAAATGTAATACGGTGCATATGCAAGAATTCGAGCCAACCGATAAGCAGAAATTGTATGGCAGAATGAAGCCGGGATCACCAATTGTTGTTCTAGATTTTCCGCAAATCTATTTGGGTTCGATACCCACGGCGATCATAACATTAAATACATTTCGCACCATCGGCGAAGCTGTCAAGCTTTGCTATCGCGAAGGACTCAATTTCGAAACGATATCCATATGGACCAGAAAGCTTGCAGAGGGATATGATATGATATCACCATTATCGCGATTCCCAAATTTTCGATTCAATTGCATTAATGTACCGTATCGAACGGGTAGCCTGGTGATGGTGAGTAATCACATTCACTATGAAGCGATTCATGTGAATGGCGATATGCGGACCATTGCTTTTCCCACGCAAACCATCTTTAGTTGTAAATCTATATATAATTGATTAAAAAAAAAAAAAAAAAAAAACAAAATTAAACTGTATTTATTGAAGTGTATTTTTTTTTTTTTTTTGTGATTAATTTTTTGATAAATTATCAATTTCTTAATATTTATTAGTAGCTGGATGCACGAGATTCATCGCTTGTGCGCTGTATCGATAGTTAGCGTGGCTATGCAAATTAATCGATATTTAAAACAAGCAGCGACATCGATTATTTTCCCAACACCTAGATCCATCCGCAACTTTGGAAATAAATAAATAAATAATAAAATAAATATTAGTGCTAATGTTGCTCGATTCCGTTTGATCGGTGTACGAAATGATTTGTCGCCTGTGCTTGAACACGTTGGACGAGCAGAATGCCGTGTTGCTGTTCCCTGCGGCAACGGACAACGAGTGCAACGACAACAACAAGACAATACCGGAAAACTATTTGGTTCATTTAATATCGACGCATTTGTATCTCTGTGTAAGTTGGCCAAGTGTCGCACCTGTGCACACCTGTGCGTGCGCCAGTGCCAGTGCCTGCCTGCCTGCTCTAACAATTCCATAACTAATGTAAATCTTTTCCGAATCCCCGCGAGCAGCTGTCACGCGACGATGCCATCTCCACGTCCATTTGCACTGATTGCTGTGCGCAATTGGAGAGTTTTCACAACTTTTGGAAACTGGTGGAACTGAAACAGACCACACTGTGCAGTCAGTTCTTGGAAATCGATTGCGATGTCAACTGGTCCGAGGAGGGAGATGTGCTCGATGTTGTGCAGCCAACTGCAATCATTCAATTTAAGCAGGAACCCGATCCGGATATTGAGGCGGATAGAGAGGCTGGCGTTGGTGAAACACCCATTTGCTACGATGCCATGCTGGTTAAAGATGAAACCGAATTTCATGAGTCCTATCTCAAGTCGTCCGATTCCAAGGCGGCGGCGGCAAACAAGTTCCCGTGCATGTTTTGCGAGAAATCATTCAAAATGCGCCGCTACCTGGAGGAACATGTGGCAACACATACTGGTGATCGACCCATTTCCTGCGCCTACTGCAACACGGCCTTCCGTTGTCGCTCCAATATGTACACACATGTGAAGACCAAACACACGACCCAGTGGCAGAAGGCGCGTGCCGAACGCGAGTCGGCGAAGGTGAACAGTAACAACAACAACAACAACAATAATAACAATCAAAGCCAAAGAAGCGTCAACGGTGACAGCGATAAGTTTGTGGACGGAATTGCAGTGCCGCCGCAGCCGGCGCCGCCCATGGAAGTGTTGGTGGAATCGATGGGTGAACAGCAATTGCATCCGGTACTTAAAATACCAATTCCGCCTTCACCTGCTTCAGCTGTACCACCAGTATCTCCGCCAGCAGCAGCAGCAGCAGCGCCAGTGATCGTGCCCGCTCCCATATCTGTGTCTCCGCCGACATCAACGACAACTGCACACGAAGTGTTACCACCGCCCGACATAGTCATCATTAAAAGTGAACCCGTTGAGGCCAACGAAGCCATCAATCTGACAGTGAATAAAACTTGTCCAAACGTGCCAGTTAAACGTGTCACACGCGCCAGTCGTCGCAAGACGCACTCACCCAAAAAGGTGCAGCACATCGAGCGCATTGTCAGCGCCAGCGAGGATAGCAGCAACGAGGGTGTCGCCGATCTGTACGCGAAGCGCATCAAGACTGAGCTGCAGACCTGTAAGGAGAACGAGCTAATGTTTGCCAACTACAATGCGGTGGTGCGACAACAACTGCAGCAGGAGCAGCTGCTCACGGCGGCAATGGCAGCTGTTAGCACCAGCACAGCGGCGGCAGCGGCTGTGGCATTGACCAGCCAAAGCAGGTAAGTGAAGCGCATGACGCCCTCGTACACCTCGGACATGAATTGTTAAATATATATATACATATATATATTTTTATGCTGTTGCAGCGAGCCCGCTCCTGTTGAAGCTTCTACTCCTGCTCCCGTTCCGGCAGCACTTGCGGCAGATGCCTATACGTGTAGCATTTGTGGCCAGCAGTTGCGCAACCAGCGTGCTCTCAACAATCACCTGCACAACAAGCACAACACAACGTCCAGCCTCAGCCTGACAGTATC
The DNA here is from genome assembly GCA_018901885.1 of Zaprionus kolodkinae. Lineage (NCBI taxonomy): Eukaryota > Metazoa > Arthropoda > Insecta > Diptera > Drosophilidae > Zaprionus > Zaprionus kolodkinae. Next base: position 27,808,546 of record JAEIFM010000181.1, read on the forward strand.
GATCTGCTCCAGCTGCGGTGAACTGGCTGGCAACAATCATCGATGTTCAAGTAAAGCCAAGTACACGTGTGATGTGTGCAGTAAATCGTTCAAGATGAAGCGTTACCTGGAGGTGAGTAAAGAGCTGCTGCTGCTGCGTACAATATATACGATATGAACTAACGCAACCGTCTCCGTCTCCATCTCCATCGATTCCCCCGCAGGAACATTTTGCCACACACACGGGCGTCAAGCTACACACCTGCGCCTTCTGCCCCACTGAGTTTCGCTCCAAGTCGAATATGTATCATCACACCAAGCGCAAGCACAAATTGGAATGGGAACGCTCACGAGCCACTCGCATTGCGGCCAAGTCCGGTGTCGTTGAATCCCATGCGCAGCCGCAGGAGGAACCAACAGCCGTCAATTCCTAATGTGGGTGTGTGCGAGGCGGGCATGTCATAAATCATCACAATGCGATCCGGTTGAGCAGTCGCCAGTGGAAGACGCCATTAAAAACAATATATATATAATCAATAGTTACTTTTTAGCGTGTCTAGCCGTACGTACTTTCTGTACTTATATTCAGGGCCCAAAGCGGATCGCTTGCGAATACGGAATCTCTTTTTTCCTCCTCCCCCGGTCCTGGATGTGCTGTTGTATATGTAAATACTATATATATATATATATATATATATATATATATATATATTTTCTTTATATACTTCACTTTCACAATCGCACTCTCTTTGTATTTGCCTTACCGTTCAAGAGCTCCTCCAGCCGAGATCCACTCCCTGCTCCCCCCCACCAAAAAAAAAACCCAATTCACGTTATATAAGTACATTGAGAAGATGCTAAAGATTTATTATTATAATTATTAAACAAAAAAAAAAACATTGTTCTTTTTGTATGGATTTAAATTCTCATTAACATAATTGTATAAATTTTCTCATACTTAATGTTATTATTAATTATTATTATTTATTTTCTTGTTTTACACACAACAACAAATGCGAGCTCAATGTGACGACTCGTGACTCATTTTTGAACCCATCTATGAAAATGTTTGAAATGATAAATTCCATTTCCTTACAACTTTATTTGTTATGCTCTTTTTATATATGGTATATATATATATATATATCTACAGAATATGATGATGATGATGATGTTGATGATTGATGCAGATCAAGAAGAAGATGAGCAGGAACCGTGGGGATACATAATTTAATAAAAATATGAAGTAAAAGATTTTTCATATTTGATTATGCTAATGCACCAACAGGATTCCAAACAACAACATTTGGATAATCTATGATCCTTCGCTCCCACCTCCCCGCTCCTCCGCTCCATCCATCCTTCCTTTCTCTCACTCTTCGTTTTGCTTCTTTGCATTGAGCCAGAGATATTCAATCGGCCTGCCGCTCTAACTCGTATCGTCGTCTTGCAGTGGGAGTCGGGTTGGGTTAAATATATTATATGTATATATATATATGTTTATCCTTATCCTACATCCTGGCGGGACTGTGATGCAACTCTCATCGCCGCACTTCATTGAGATTTGTGCTTCTTTTTTGCTGATTTTTGGAGTATATGATGCTTATTAATGTCTTTCTTTCGCCGCAGCCGAGCTGCCGTTTGTCACTTGGCGGCGGCGATGGCGCTGCTACTGGTGCTGCTGCTGCCATTGCGTGCATGCAGCAGATCGGACGAGGGCACGGAGAAGACAAAGGAGAGGCAACCGAAACGCAGGAGACTGCCATGAGCGAGCACAGCGGCACCTTCCCAGGCACCAGGAACCATTGGTGCGGCAGGTTCGATTTGGCAACGGCAGGCGGGTTTCACAATGGGCGCAAGCCTGGCAAAGAGGAAGAGAGAGAGAGAGAGAGTGAGTATTACTGTCTCTGTCGCTTTGGAATATGTTAAAGCGAGATGTACCATGGAAAAGGTCCATCATATTGCAGTACGAAACTGAACTCACCTTTCCTGCGCCTCGCGCTTGGGCTCATAGTGCCGCTGTATGTGGCGACGCTTGTCGAGCAGATCATCGACACGTCGCTTCAGTTCCGCATCGTCGGGTCGCATCCTCTTGCCGGCATGCGTGGGTGTATATTCGGTGAGATCGCATGTATAGAGCTGCCCATTGACCTCGGTACCAAATTCCGAATAGTTAATCAATTCATATGACTTGGTGAACTCATCATAGAAGATGATCGCATGTTGCGGCGAGATGCGTGAGCAATAACCAATCGCCGATAGATCCACCGTTTCTGTGTGCGCCAGCGATGTGGAGGGCGTAAAGTGACCGCCGTAGCCAATGTAAAGCGTGCGGTATCGCATGAATATCGAATGATCCAGACTTAGATTGCTAAACCAACGGCTATCCTCGAGCATATCGCCCAGCGGCGTGAGCACCGCTCGTGCTCGCACCTTGCACTGCAGCAGCTTGAGCTCAAGCCGTGAGGCCAACTCGTGGGCCTTCTCGGTGTCGCTATGCACACGCGGCACATAACTCTCGGCGGCAGCATCGGCTGCTGCAATGGCAGCGGCTGTGGCCAATGCCGGATGCAGTGCCATCATAGGATCCTCATCGGCTGAATTGCCATTCTTTTGGGCCAATATCGATGAGGTTTCACTGGTAAAGAGCAGCGAGAAGCGACGCATATCCTCCGGTGCCAAATCACTTTGCAATGCTGTCAGTGTGCTGCTGGTCTGACCGGCTGGCGGGCACGATAGCTGCCGTAATCGTCGTGCTGCTGTCCGATTCTTGTATTGGGTAACAATCTCCGGATGCTCCACGACCAGTTGCTGCAATCGCTGATGTGCCAACTTCTTTATTATATCCACATCCAGATGACACAGATCGGCATCAATTATAATGTTCGATTTGTTATCCTCCTCCTCTTCCTCATAGCTTATGTCCAGATTCGCCTGGCTACTGCAGCTCACACTGTTGTTGTTGTTGTTGTTGGGTTTGCCCGTTTGCTCCGCCGGTTGTGACTTCACACTCTCGTTCGGCTCACTACTGGCTGCTGCTGTTTGACCTTCTGTTGATGGTTCTGTCGCCAACTGTTTGCTGCTCGATGTGGGCGTCATGGTGACCCCGTTGCTGCTCCGCTGCTGTTCGGTTCCGCTTTCCGCATCGCTTTCGCTATTGCACGCATCGAGCTCTACATTGCCGTGCTCCCGTTGAATCTCTCGAAATTTGGCATGCGCACAGCGTAACGCTTCCAGATCCTTGAGCAGTGATTCGGTAACACTCTCCCGGGATATATCCTCCACTGCTGTGGGCAACTGCTTGCGTCGCTTAACCCGATCGTAACGCAACGTTTGCCGCATCGATGGCAGCAAAGCTGGCGGATGCTCGTAGTGGTAACGCACCATGGCTGGCACCTCGATGTGGGAGCGTGTTCGCATGTTCCACTTCATCCGGAACGGCGGATGCCTTGTATTGACACGCCGAAAGAACTCCATCTTGACGTTCTCGTGATCGAGTGGCTGATGGAAGCGATTCCACAAGCGTACACGTTCCGTTGCCGAAATGCTATTGGTCATGTTGGCATCCTGTGTGTGAGAGGATCAAGCATAGGTTTAGTTTCCATTAATGCATTGCTTGCAAGTGTACTTACTATGAAATTCTCGACATGATTGGGACACATCCACAAGCCGGCGGGTAGTGCAGTTAACGGCGGATCCAGGCAATCCTGATGGTAATATAGCGGACAATAGTCGCACGAGATGAGTGGCGCCCGTTTACAGCTACGTGTGCAATAGAAACACGTCTTCGCTGGCAATGGCACCAGGCCCTGTGAGTCCAATTCGAATGGTTTGGAATTTCGCCGTTGGCTGCTTGGCTTGCGATGCCCATTGCCGGTGGCACCGCTATGCGGCTGCTGTACGGGCTGCACCTTGCCATTGCCTGGGAACTGTGTATGCAGCTCCAGCTCAGGCGGCAGCGAGAATTGCTGCGGATTGAGCATACTCGCGGCACGTATAACATCATCGAGGGGTGTGGGTTTTCTATTCGGATCCAGTGCACGCTGTATGGCTAGCGGCATTTTGGCCAACAGCTTCTCGGTGCTGTTACGTTCGCTATTGCTGCGCTTGCGTAAGTTTCGAATCTTGAGCGGAATAGATTCCAGTTCACCGGATGAGGGCGTATTGGCCCGTGATCCGCTGCCTGCCGAGGGTACACGCTCTACGGAACTGGCTTTCGAGGAGCAGGTCGGCTGCGATACCTTGGCCATGCGACAACTATGGCACAACCACTGACCACTTGGTATATCCTCTTCACTGAGCGGTGGATCACTGCAACAATAATGATGATGATGATGATGATGATGGGGGATCACTTAATGCTCTTGCATAGATTATTGTTGATAATACTCACTGGCATTGTAAATGGAAACTGGAGGGGCAGCGATCGCAGCAGAGCAAATTCCCGCCCTCTTCGCAGGCATCGCACAAATCGTGGTTATGTCCGCGTCCTGGGCGTCTATAATATGGATGTTTTGCATTGCTGCTCCGCTGTACCAGTTTGCCTTCCTCATTGGGTGGCGGTTCAATTAATATCTTGATTTGCTGCAATGCAAAATGATGGGAATCAATTATCAGACATGTTGATATGTGTATATGGGATGGATATTAGCAATTTGGGTGCACAGTTCAAACAAATGGAGCACTTTTTGTTTTCCGGAGCAATGTCAGCACACATACACACCTCCATTATGCTCAGCGAACCAATTGGGTCCTGGTCAGCTTTTGACATTTTCTTTAGCTTTTTCGTTCAACAAGAATTTGTTAGCTTGGAAGAGTTGAAACCAAAACCAATCACAGCGTTGTATTTACGCTCAATAGGATTGTTGATATTCTATCGATATAAAAGAGCAGAGATGCAAGCGCATTGAACGAGGCGGGACGAGGTGTGAATGCTTATTGCAATGTTTGATTCTCTGTTTATCGATATCACAATAAATATTATAAATATAATCAATCGACGATATCGTCGCATTGTGTTTTTACCCATTCCATAGGTGGTAATTAATTGTAAGCAAATTTCAGTTAATATCGATAAATTGCATGCTCCAGTACAAAAATATATCGGTTCGTAAATTTCGAACAATATTGACAGCCCTCATACGCTATCGATATCCGATATAAATATACTCAAGACACACACAAATAAAAGGCAGCTGCTGCAGCTGATTTACTGCGTAAATTTAATAAATTAAAGTAATTAATTAGTTGGTAGATATAAAAAAAGGCAAAAGTCTCATAAACGCTAAATATGTTTAGCTTTTTTGCTAAAAAGAAGCCAGCCGAAACACCTACGGACGAGCCTATACAGGGACAGGCTGATGCAACAAAACAAAACAACGGCGATGATTTCATATTTGTGGAACGTAAAACTGATGCAGATCCCCCTGGACTAGGTGGTGCTGGAGGCGGCGGCGTCGGCGGCCTAATGTACCCACCAATGCCACAATCAGCATACGGACCAATGCCCTATCCACCGGCAATACCCGCCAGGCAGACAATGGGCACGGGTCCTCCAAATGGTGTAATAAATGCCCCAATTAATTATCTGCAGGACATTCCATTTGAGCTGTCACCACAGCTGAAGACTAAGGATCGCTTCAGCGGCACACAGATACAAGTGGATGCCATACTGGCGTTCCTCACGCGTCAGATGTCCGTGGATGCCCTGGCCGATGATTATGCATTCACGCTGGAGCGTTCGGTGCAAAACGATTGTTTCTAATTCGAATTCAATAAATAATTGAGCCTAACTATATTACTATATAGAATAATTCTAGATTTATTTGCCTGTTTATTGCGTATCTGTACAAATTGTATTTATAGGACAGTGATACACGAGATTAAACGACACATTCATTCATATGAATAAAAGATGCTTGTGACTTTATTTATGTTTGTATATATATATTTTATAAAAAAGAAGTTGCACTTTGTGTGATTCCCCGAATTGCGGGTTATATACATATGTACAACATCTGCATCTACATACTATTACTATACTATATTGGGAATGTTTTTCCATTTGAAAAAGCGAACAGAAATTTGAATCTAGCTGGCTGTGACCTTTCACCTTGTTGTGTTCTATTCAGACGCTGTCGCATCATAAGCCAGTCCTTGTTCGACAAAGTCACATTAAATTGCCAGTGTTCACACTTTAAAACATTAAAAAAAAAATATATATATATTTCTAATATATTATATATATTCTTTATAATATATATTATTCGGAATTTTTATATTGTACAAAATTCATTGTTTTACTAAATTGGGTTTGGGTTTCGTTTTCGTTTTTTTCGGTTTTTTTTCTTTTTTTTGTCATTTTTTATTAAATCAAACAAAAAAAGAAAAATATGGCCAGCGATAATGTATCCGATTGGGATGCGGCATTACCCACATCGTCAAGCACAGAGGAAGAGGAGGAGGATCCAGACTACTGTAGTCCTGATAATGTCAAGAAACGTCAGGAGGAGAATGTATCGATACTACAGTCATATGTCCGACGGATGGCCTACCAGCCGGCAATTCCGCCCAAGGCTAGAGCCTACGATGTGGCGCTGTCGAAGCCAAAGAGAACAACATTGGAGGATAATTTGGAACAGTTTAGGGATTTCTATGATCCCAAGTTGCGGGCCAAGCGTATTAAACGCATGCTGGGCAAGAATAATTCCATTACAACAGAGTAAGTAGCTTAGATCATCATCTTGCCGCTCCAAAGGCGTCGTCACCCTCCTCTCTGTCTCTCTCTGTCCCCCCTGCAGGCAGTTTGAGGATGTGCTCAAGAATACAAAAAAGAAAGAGCGAAAGCGAGAGGATTTCCTAAAGCGCAAACAGGAGCTCTACTACAGCATGCTGTCCAAAATGGAGCGACAATGTCGGACACAATATCTGAATGTGCTGATCAAGAAATTTGCCAAGTTTATATCGCATTTGGCGACCACAATGCGCATTCCACCCAAACTGGTCGATCCGTATGCGCGCATGCAACGTGGCATCTTTTGCAACATCCTGCTGGCCATCGGAGTGCAGCCGTCCACACAATCGGCCATCTATTATACAAGCCAGGATGCCATCGAATACGATGTATGCCATCGTCTGGCCCATGCGCTGCTCAGTTTGATCATCAAAGCATTGGATACGGCCGCCACACAGGATCCCAATGATGTGGGCAAACCACCGGCTGAAATGGACTTCAATATGGATAACTACATCAAGGAGCGACTGATGTGTGCCGCGAAAAAGAAGATCAGAAACGAGCAGAGACGTAAGAAATTGGCTACCTTCAACTACGATGCATTCTTCAGGTGCTCACGCCTTGATTGCGAGAAGTAGATATAAAATGGAGGATCACCAGGAGAAGCAGCAGTAGGATTTGAAGAAGGAGTAGAAATCTCACGTTTGTGTTCATTTCATGATTTTCATTTTTAAGTCTGTTTTCTAAACGGTTCTATTGTCGTTCCTTTCAAATATATATATATATATATATATATATATATATATATGTGTATATATATCAGTTATTTACTCCCGTTCCTGATGCGCCGATGGTCAGGCAGAGCCATTTCTCTGGCACTTCAAAACTCTCGGGCGGATGCGGTGTGTAGAGTGCACAGCACGGCACATGCCAAACGTTGTTCACCTTGTGAGCGCCAAGACGATGACGAATCGGTTCCTTAACAATTATCTGTCCCGTATGGGTTTGGGTGACCAGTGAATACTGATGTTCCTGCTGCCAGCGCCGGAACACGGGCTTCAGTTCGCTGCCCAATAGAAATGCATGGCTGCGCATGAGATCACGGGAGAAGAAGTCAGTGTCTTGGCCGCTATGCAGCGTCGCATACAGCAGGAAGGGATCATCTTGGGAACTGTAAGGGAAGATCGGTTAAATGGAATGCAATGTGGCAATGTGCTGGCGCCCAGCTTACAGATTATTGGTGAGGAAGACGCTGGCATTCTGCTGTATGTACTGCATGGCTGGCTTGGACCAGTTGCGCATATGCTGGCGGCCCAGCACGAGCACACTCTTACGGCGATCCTTGAAGTAGCGCACCACCGTGGCCAACAGCTTGGCCAGCTGTTGGGGTGGCTTCTTGGTGCCGGTCGAGTAGGCCACGTTGAGGCCATCGATGACACAATCGTAGGGTGCCGTTTGCTGTACATATTTCTTGAATCGTGTGACCTCCTCCGGTGTGGACTTCTGGAACACATCGTTGCGTATTAGCACCTTGTCCAAGAAGGCATCGCGCAGCTCAGCAAACTGTCCATCGCTAATGGCCACGTGCTCAAGATGCTGATGGCAGGCGGCGCATTTGCCTGTCGTCTCCAGGTGGGTGCTGCTCACCTGCAACTGCTTGGGCAACTGTTGTGCAAGCTGGAGCAATTGCTGTGCCACCATTTCACTGATGAGTATGTCATGACGTTCGAGGAACTGCAGCAGTCGCTCCAACTGCACACCCAGCGTCTGTGGTTGCCGTGCACTGCTTGCCAGATGCGCTATATACACCTCGCATTTGGGCATCTTGCGCGCCAGCAACATCTCCTCTAGCAAGCGCCATGCCAACTCCGGCTGCTGCGAACCGAAGGCTTTGCACGCCAGTGTACTGTATGCAACCACGCTGGGTGAGGCGGTCACCTTCATCATCTCCAGCAGGGGGAGAGCACGCTGCCAGTGGCTGTTGGTGGCCACCAGGCCATGTATCATATGCTCACAGCTGCTCGCGTCCAGCATCTCATGGCCACCTTGTAGAGCATCACAGATCTTCAGTATTTCTGCTTGCTCCTCGTCCGTCAGCGGTCGCAGCTGATAGGCGGCATAATAGCAGCGCAGCAGGCGACCCAGGGTCGCTGCATTGGGTTTGATACCTTGTGCCTGGAGATATCTGAGGTAGCTCTTGGCCACCGGCAACTGCTCTCCCGTGCTGCACATGCCCAAAATGACGGCGTCCACATTCCTCTCGGTCACGAATTTCGAGCTCTCTGTGAGAGTCTGTCGCACACCTTGCCATTCTTGGTCACTTGGTTCACTCTGTCGCTCAAAGTACTCTGCCTTCAGCTTATCCAACTGCTCCGACTGCACAGCGCCCAGCTGGGGGCGCCGCTTGTGATGGCTTGCCCACAGGCGGCGAGGAGCCGCATTTGCAAATGCTGTGGGAGACGTCTGCCTGATCAAATTGTGGCGCAGCTGTCGCAGCAGCCACAAGTTCAACATATTCCTCAGTTTGTTTTCAATCTTACGCCATGCCGGTAGAGTTGCTGATAATGTATAAACTTATCGATATATCGATATTTCTCAGTCAACGATATCGTCATATTATTTGTCGTTATTTTAATAATATAATAATTTGCCGTATATTATATAAATGTTTGTACCATCCGTGCATAGTTCGCTCCAAGAAAAAAATTTGGACCATCCTCAATTTTAACCCGCCTATAGGCCCGAAAACCCCACTATATCCTTAAAATTTATCAGATTTCCTTGAGAGAGGACTTTTTATCCATTATTTGGCCTCTAAATTGATCTTGCATCAAAAAATTATGAATTTAACGTTTTCAAAAATTCTTTCAAAAAGTCTTTTTTTGTACCCTCTTTCTCGGTTTCATGGTCCCTCTAGAGCCTCTAGTATGGAAAACTTCGTTAAAAATTATCCGATTTCCTTGAGAGAGGACTGTTTATCCATTATTTGGCCTCTGGATTGATTCTGCATTAAAAAATAATCAATTTAACGTTTTCAAAAATTTGGACCTTTCGTATGTCTTTTATCGTACCCTCTTTCTCAATTTCAGAGTCCCTATAGAGCCTCTAGTATGGAAATCTTCGTTAAAAATCATCAGATTTTCTTGAGAGAGGACTTTTTATCCATTATTTGGCCTCTGGATTGATTCTGCATTAAAAAATAATCAATTTAACGTTTTCAAAAATTTGGACCTTTCGTATGGGTTTTATCGTATCCTCTTTCTCAATTTCAGAGTCCCTATAGAGCCTCTAGTATGGAAACATCCGTTAAAAATCATCAGATTTTGTTGAGAGAGGACTTTTTATCCATTATTTGACCTCTTGATTGATTCTGCATTACAAAATAACCGATTTTAAATATTCCAAAATTTGGACCATTCGTATGTCTTTTATCGTACCCTCTTTCTTGGTTGCAGAGTCCCTCTAGAGCCTCTAGTATGGAAAACTTTGTTAAAAATTATCCGATTTCCTTGAGAGAGGACTTTTTATCCATTATTTGGCCTCTGGATTGATTCTGCATTAAAAAATAATCAATTTAACGTTTTCAAAAATTTGGACCTTTCGTATGTCTTTTATCGTACCCTCTTTCTCAATTTCAGAGTCCCTATAGAGCCTCTAGTATGGAAATCTTCGTTAAAAATCATCAGATTTTCTTGAGAGAGGACTTTTTATCCATTATTTGGCCTCTGGATTGATTCTGCATTAAAAAATATTCGATTTCAAATATTCAAAAATTTGGACCTTTCGTATGTCTTTTATCGTACCCTCTTTCTCAATTTCAGAGTCCCTATAGAGCCTCTAGTATGGAAATCTTCGTTAAAAATCATCCGATTTCCTTGAGAGAGGACTTTTTATCCATTATTTGGCCTCTGGATTGATTCTGCATTAAAAAATAATCAATTTAACGTTTTCAAAAATTTGGACCTTTCGTATGGGTTTTATCGTATCCTCTTTCTCAATTTCAGAGTCCCTATAGAGCCTCTAGTATGGAAACATCCGTTAAAAATCAATCAGATTTTGTTGAGAGGAGAGGACTTTTTATCCATTATTTGACCTCTTGATTGATTCTGCATTACAAAATAACCGATTTCAAATATTCCAAAATTTGGACCATTCGTATGTCTTTTATCGTACCCTCTTTCTTGGTTGCAGAGTCCCTCTAGAGCCTCTAGTATGGAAAACTTTGTTAAAAATTATCCGATTTCCTTGAGAGAGGACTTTTTATCCATTATTTGGCCTCTGGATTGATTCTGCATTAAAAAATAATCAATTTAACGTTTTCAAAAATTTGGACCTTTCGTATGTCTTTTATCGTACCCTCTTTCTCAATTTCAGAGTCCCTATAGAGCCTCTAGTATGGAAATCTTCGTTAAAAGTCATCCGATTTCCTTGAGAGAAAACTTTTTATCCATTATTTGGCCTTAAGATTCATCTTGCATCAAACAATAATGAATTTAACGTTTTCAAAAATTTGGACCTATAGTATGTCTTTTTTTGTACCCTCTTGCTCGGTTTCAGAGTCCCTATAGAGCCTCTAGTATGGAAAACTTCGTTTAAAATCATCAGATTTTGTTGAGAGAGGACTTTTTATCCATTATTTGGCCTCTGCATTGATTCTGCACCAACAAATATTGGATTAAAATACACATAAATAGAATCTTTTCTGATACGATATTAACAAATGAGCACAGCTATCGATAGCTATCGAGTTACTCGATTCCATTATGAGTAATGTAACGTTCGCACAGCGGTGCTGTCAACTCTAGTATCTCAAAATGAGTATCTGGCAACGCCATCAGATGATTGGCAGCACTGGCCGCAATGTGAACCGCTCAGTTAGGCGCGCAATTCGAATGCAAAATTTGAATAATAAGACAAACTTGCTTAGGGTTTTACTGTACAATATCTATTTATTTGTGTTTTATGCATTATAGGTTAACTTTATATAGGATCTGATTACTGGGTTACAGCACAATGAAGTTGATTTGGGCTCGAGTTTATTGCAAATGCCGTTGATTTACTGTAAAACTAATGCTTATCCGGCTAACTTGTTCTCTGTGTTTGTTGCGAGACTATTGTAGTTATTGTTATTGTTCACGATTGTCAATAGATAAATGTAGTTTATATATAGTTAGAAACGGGTTAAGGACTTATTTTACAAAATAATAATACAAATCATATAGATTACATATAGTAGATAGATACTTTCGTTTGCTGATAGTCAAATAACAATTAAAGTTAATTAAATAAATTAAATACCGCTACGTGTAGGCCTTAAAAAGCTAAATAAATCGAAATTAAATGCAATGTGTTAGTCGAAATTAAAAGTAGCGCGAGTTGAGCGGGGGCAGAACAAACAAAAAGTGGGAAATAATAAATCATATATATATATATAGTATCTGTTTATATGGAAGCTGAATATATATTAATCTTGCAAATTCGTTTGTTTTCCTTTTGATTTGATTCTGTTTCTTAGCTTAGTCGTGTTTGGATCCTACGTGCTAGACACATAAAGTTAGCAAAAAAAAAAATATATGTTTATAATATAATAATAATTTCTTTAATTATAATCTTGAAATGGATATGATGCAGCCTGCTGTGTGTGTGTGTGTGTGTGTGTGTCTTGTGTTGGAGTAGCAGGACGGCACACATCATCTACGCACAGCTACGCGCGCGTCGTTGAAAGCGCTTCATGCGTCGATACCAATCGTCTTTCCATTCGATAACTATCGAGCGTGGCCCGATGCCCAAATAGCCGGGCGGCGCTTCCGAGTCTCTGCCCAAGATCAAATAGGATCTGTGCAGCAAGAGAGAGAGAGAGAGAGAGAGATTGATTTAGTTCATTTAGTTCCAGTTCTGCCTGTGTGTTATCGATAGTTCGATTAATAATATGCTACTGCCGCTCACCTGTTCACTTTGATCTTGGGACAACGACACTCGAGATTCTTAATCGGTATGATCCAGGTCATAGGACCCCGTTTGAGGATTGTATTCGGCATTCCATATGCGCCGCTGCTGCTGCTGCTGCTGCTGCTGCTGCTGGGTCTGCTGCGCTTGAAGACCGCCTGAATTTGCAGATCGAAGCGCGCCGTTTCGCTGTCGTTTGGATAATCCACCGTGCTGTCGCTTACCCCATGGCTCGCTCTCGTATAAACGTTGTCCGGCTGGTGCTGCCCCTGACCCTGTCCCTGCCCCTGTCCCTGCTGATCCATTTCGTAGTCCGCGTATGGATCCATTGCGCGCCTGCGCTCGCTGCTGGCCGCCTCGCTGCTCGTGTCGCGACCAGTTACTGTTGCCATTATTGCTGTGTGCGAGAGAGAGAGAGAGAGAGAGAGAGAGGCATAAGGTATTTGCACGAATCGAACTGCAGTTGGGGCCACACTTACCGTAATCTCTTTTGCAGTATTTGTTGAGATTTAATCTTTTGGTGCTGATTTTGCATTTTTCGCATTCTGTTTGAGAGGGAGAGAGAGAGAGAATTTAGTGAATTAGTAAATGGCAAAAGGCAGCGCAGCCCTGACCTTCGCCAGCATGTGGCAAGATGAAGGCAAAATTTGCTGGCTTCTGTTTACAATGCCACAAGCAGCGGTGATGTCTTTATGGCCAATGCCAATTAGCGTGGCCAACAGCAGCAGCAGCAGCAGCAGCAGCAACATAAACAGCGGCACCGCAACCCTCCCCCCTACTAGGGTTGCCTGCGTCTGCACTAAAATTAGCTGCGCTTGTTTTTGCAGCAATAAATGTTGCCGCTGCCGCTGCCAGCGACAGTGACAGAGACAGCAAACGTGACACAGCAGCAGCGACGCATAAACTTTGCATTATATATTGTGGATCGATCGGTCGATTCGATTGCTAAAATTGTCTCGCTGCAAATATTTATGCTTGAAGGGGGCAACACTTTCCCCATATATTTAGAGTGTGCACACACTGCTAAAGAGCACTGGCCACACCCACACACGACACACAACTATCGACTATCGACTATCGTTCGAACTATCGGGCTGCTTTTAATCGTTTAATTGTGCATTTAATTAACATGTCATTTCATTTCGTATGCAAAATCAGTGACGAACCAAGGTCAAAGCGAGGGGGGGGGGGAGGGGATGAATGGGGGCAGACACTAACTTTAAATTAACTCAAACTCGACAGAATTTCAAATTAATTTAATAAGATTATCAAATTATAAATTCATAATTAATATTCATGTCGAGCAGCGTTGCCACCCCGCTCGCCGCTCTTCCCACCCTCTCTCCCCACTCTCTGTCTCGCTCCCCATTCCACCCCGGGCGCACACTAGGCAAGGACAAACTTTTCAGCAGCGAGAGAGAGTGTGGGAGAGCGAGCGAGATGGCGTGCTTTTAGTGCACTGCTTCTTGGTTACAACAAGCTTCGCTTCAAACTTCAAATTCAACTCCCCCCTCCCCCAACCCCCTTCCCCTGTTCCTCTTTGCGCTTTTCTTTGCCATTGACAAATAAATTTAACCGCCTGCCTTTTTAAGCAGAGGCGCAAAATGCTTGTCGAGAGAGCGCAAGAGAGCGGAAGCGGGAGCGGCGAGTGCGGCAGCCACTCTCAGTGAATTTGCATTTGATGATGGATAAAGATGCTCTTCTGGCTGTGTGTGCTCGTTCGCAAGTATTTAGTTCCGAGAACTTGTCACAGTGCTGCCGCTGCCGCTGCCGCTGCCACTTCCATTTCCACTTCAGCTTCTGCTTCATCTTCGTCTGTTTTTTTTTTTGCTTTTTGCAGTTTTGAGTTTTCACTGTTCAGTTTTCGGTTTGCTGCTTGCGGCTTTTTCAACTTTTACTTCAACTCTGACTTAAGTTCATGCATGGCGGCGCATGTCCTCCATCTTGCATTTTGAGAGCAACAACAACAACAGCAACAACAATAACAACAGTGAGAGCAGCACGGCGAAGAGCGCAAAGAGAGCGCAGATCAATGAGCTGCGTTGCCAATGCAATTTTTGTTGTTGTTGGCATTTTCGCTCTCTAGGCCAGCGTTGCCAATGCAGAGTTTGACACTGCGCTGTTACTATTGCTGCTCTCCTTACCCACACTGTCAAATGCAGTAGTTGCCTGCAATTAGCAGCAGCAACAGGCTGAGGCTGCGACTGCGACTGCGGCGCGGCTGCTGCTGCTGCTGCGCTGCACTGCCGCCGCTCATTCACGAACAAATTAAATAAAGAAACTTTTTAATACATTTGCGTAGCGAGTTGAAGTTGTTGTTGCTTGCTTTTTATACACTCTTTCTTTGCTCGTACTATTTGCTGCTCGCCATTCGCTTTGCCACTTTGTGCAAAGTTTGCTTTGCTTTTACTGCAGCAGCAGCAGCAGCAGCAGCGAAGGCAGCACGCGCCACCTTGGGGCGCCGCAAAGCAATAAGAGGGGGAGTGGGAGGGCGAGACAGAGGCAGGAGACGCTGCTGGCAGGCGGCTTTAGCATGATTTATGCCGTTGTAGCGCATTCTCTTTGCTTGCTGCTTGCTGCTGCAGTCTGTTTGCCTCTCTCTCCCTACGCATCTCCCCCTGTCGGGGGAAATTGTAACTAAAAGTTGCGTGCAAACATTTGCACTATCTGTTAAGTGCTGCCGCCCACGATGAGCGCAGAGAGAGAGAGAGAGAGAGAGCGCAGCGCTGTCGCTGCCGCTGCCCGTAGCCATTGTCTTCTTTTGAAGCGTCGCCGGGCTCTCTCTCTCTCTCTCTCTCTCTTTCTCTGGGCTGCCGCTTAACCGACAACCGACTGCACTTTAGCGGATTTGTGTTTTCTCGCCCATTTGAAAGGATTACAAGGCGAGAGCGAGAGCGAGAGCGAGACGAGGCGAGGCGAGACACGCCAAAACTTTTCCGTCTGCCTTAGTTAGTGCAGGCGACTAAAGCAACAATTACAGCAACAGCAACAGGGACAACAACATTAACAGAAGCAGAGGCAGAGGCAGAGGCAGAAGCAGAGGCAGAAGCGAAAAGCGACAAGCAACAACATTAACAGTAGCTGCGGTATTGCAGGTTATGCGTGCGTGCGAGTGAGAAAGAGAGAGAGAGCGCACTTACTTACCCCTGCCGCCGTCGGTGCGATAATATGGCGACTGGGCGGCCGTCGAGGATGAGATGCCCCTCTCCATGCCAACGGCTGGAGAGGATTCGCTTGGCTCCGGTGCCGTATTCTGCGTATCCAGCATGTTGATCATGCGCGGCGGTTGCTCTGCAAAAAGTGAAAAAAAAAAAAACAAAGCAAGTTTGAGGTTAGTTTTCGTTGCAGATAAATGCAGCAGACGCTGGCAGCGCTGCTCGTAACAGTGAGAAATGTAAATGTGAATAATTTCGTTGTTTCTAGAGCGATCTTTTTGAAATTTGGAATATAAATGCAATAAATAGGCAACTATATTTAAGTGAAAGCCCCAAAGTCATCACTTGAGTAATGCGCCTAAATAAAACCAAATGCTTGATTTGGAATAAATTCCAGCAGCCTATTAATAGCCGAGATCTGTGCAAAATCATATGTGTATATAACGGAAACACACTTAACAATTTGGAAAAGCAAAAACAAACAGAGAGGCTGTGCTGCTTCAACCCTGAAATAGTATTTTCAGAAATTTCGAATACTTTCGAAGATTGCGATTATACTACAGTCGTAGTAGATTCGTATATGCGTAAATGGGCAAATTGTGCAGGAATGTATTGTATTTATGATGTTTATTTTCGATCGATTTACGATCAGGCCATGGGGGCCCCCAGCTGAGCGGATCGCCAGAAACGGAGCGAGGGCAAAGCTATGACACTTGGCCCTATATGGGAGATATATGTATTTGTATGATATATATATATATATATGGGAAGGCATAGTCTACTTACTGATGCAGGGCGCAATGTGGGAGCGACTCTGCTGATAGCCGCGGGCGCAGCGATTGCAGGTTAAACCGGTGACGCCGTCCTTGCATGGACATTGACCGCTTGTGCTGTTGCAGATCTTGCCAGATGAGCCGATCGGATGGCATTCGCAGGCTGCAAGAGAGAGAGAGAGAGAGAGTGAGTACAGATACGCAAGGCAGATGTCCAGCTGCAGATACAGATACATTTCCCCGCGCTGAGAGCTTAATTGAGATGGCCGCACTTCAAAGCCTTCTGCAATCTGCAACTGCAGCCCCCCGCCCCTCCACAAAAAAAAAGAAAAACCCCCCTGTTATGGCCGCCATTGCGCGGGCTACTTGAATTTTCCTTTTCACTCTTGAAGTTTTCCATTTTTCCCATTTTCCATTTGCGCGCGCAATTTTTTCACTTTCCCTGCACTTTTATGAGCCGTGGAAATATGCATTAACCGATAACAGAGGGAGAGAGAGAGAGTGAGAGAGGGGGAGAGGGGGTTATACCCTCTTTTCTGCCCGCTCTCTACGCCCCTGTGCACGTTTGCCAAATTGAGTGCACGCTGCTGCCACGTTAAATGGCAGCCACATTTGCCACGCGGTTAATTGCGAATGCCACTGAGTGTGTGTGTGAGTGTGTGTGCGAGTGTGTGTGTGCGAGTGTGTGTGTGTGGGTGTTGGTGTGACTACAATCTTGCCCCAGGACTGACTTTGCTTGGCAGCATCCTCTTTGCAGCCAGTGCGTGTTGCCATTTGCGAAATTTAACTTTGATTATGCATTGCTACACTGAGCGAAAAGAGAAGAGTCTAGCAGAAGTAACTACATACATACATACATATATATAGATATAATATAAATAAATTTCACATTATAAAGAAAGAAATAGGCAAATAAATAACTTTGTTTAATTTAATTGCAAAATATGCATTTCCAGTAGTTGTATATCTAGCATTTTCTGTTTTGCGCCTCAAATGGGCGTGGCACAAATAGGAAAAAATATATGCATAAGCTTAGTAACACTTTAAGGCACATAAATGCCAAATTTGAGATCTGTATGCCAACAAATAGCAGAGCTTGACGTGTTCAAACAGACAGAAAATAAAAAAAAAACCCAAATAAAGGCAAAAGAGGACAAAAGACGCGTAAGTTCTGCATGCAGCATGTAGCTGCTACTCCGCACAATTAATGCACTGTTTAACCCGGGGGGGGAAAAAAAAACACTAAAAATGTTTAAACAATTAACCCGAAATGCGCATACGTATACGTAATATGCAGATGGAAATGCAGGGGAAAAAGCGCGTAGTGTAAACAGACTTTTTTTTTCTGTGCCAGCGGAAATAATTGCGAAATTCTTGCGAAATGTGAAAAATAGAGAAGAAAAGAGAAGAGAAGAGTAGAGAAGAAAGAGACAGACATAATGAACTGACAGATATTTTGAGCGTGTGCTGTGTGGCATGAATTGATCAATTACACGTGTACAGTGTATTTTTTGCGCAGTGTACTAAAGCCGTTGCTGCAACTGGTCGCAGCGGGCGGGCGGGCCACAGGGGCCACCCACAAGTGCACTTAGCGAGGGGCTACGACTAGGAGTAGGGGTAGTAGGAGTAGGGCAAGAGGGAAGAGCGGAGGAGGGGTTGGGAGTACAGAGTGAGAGCAGCAGAAAGTGGCTGCTTGCTGCAAGTAGAGCGTTTTACTTAGTTAATAAGCCGCTTTGCTGCTGCGAGGTCAGTGCGAGGAAGTGGCAGAAAGGGGGAGGGAGGCGAGGAGCAAGGGTACGCAACGAGTGCGTGCAACATTTGGTAATTTAATCCGATTTACAATAAATTAAATGCGATTTATATGCACACAGCGACACATCCGGAAGATAACAACAACACGCTCCAGCAGCAGCAGCAGCAGCAGCAGCAGCAACAATGACAGCGGCAACAACAGCAGCAGCAGCAGCAGCAGCGGCAGCACAATGCGACGAACACTTTAACCATTCATTGTTGCCTGCAGGCCACAGGCGTGTGTGCAGGGGGGGCAGGGAGGTCTTGGTAGAGGAAGGAGGCGTGGCAGCAACAATATGACAACAATGTGCAGCATGGCCGCAACGCAAAAAAAAAAATAAAAAAAAAGAAGTTGGCTGCAACAACGTGTGTTCATTACGCAGCCTGTGCCACACACACACACACACACACACACCTACAACTATAACGAGACACACACCCACCCACACACACACCTACCCATCTATATCTTTCGCTCTTCCCGTCGCTTTTCACCTGCTGCGCATTTTCGTTTTTTTTTTTTTTTTTTTTTTTTTTTGTCTTTTGCCGCAGCTTATGAATTTTCATTATAAGCAGGATACACCACACACTCATGAGTACACTCAGTGTGCTACTCGCATTTCACACTGACAACGCTACCCTGCTAACCCCTCCGCCCCTCGCACTACTCACGCTGCTTAGTTGATTCGCATTTGCTGCCCTAATGAGTAGCACATACACATATGTATCTCCACACTGATTCATTCACCTGTACGGGGGGTCTTTCCCCATGCCCCCCTGTCCCGCATGCCCTTCTTCCTACCTTGTCATATCATTTACCAATTGGAGGCACCTTTCACTGTACTGCACGCTTTGAGTCACCGCGCCAAAGGACAACCCAAATCGAATACGAATACAACGCAGCGCGACTCATTCATCTCTCTCTCTCTCTCTGCTATACTCAAAGGGTCGCTGGGAACAAAGCACACACAGCACAACGCTCTGGCCCCACTCTGCCCAAACCTACCAAGATTTCTACCATATAAATGCACTCTTAATTAGGCCAACGCATGATTCACGGCCAATGCCAATCGAAGTCGGCCAAATGATTCAAATGATTCACCGTTAAAATCAGCTTAACACGCCAGGTGTTTTTTTTTTTTTTTTCAACTGTTAAGTTTCTCATAGACATCGCAGGCTTTACTGCATTCGCAGTATCAATGGAAGCGTCAAATTTAGCTCGCTCTGTCTGTATGAACATCTATAACTCAGCAACCACATGGGCTGCGATTATCAAATTTGCAGACAATATTCCACTTAATAATACCCAACTTTATTTCATTTTAGATCTCCGCCACAGCGCTGTGTTCTACTGGAAAACGAAAAAAATGATTTTCCAGTGTAGTTTGAGAGCTAGCAAGTTGCATATTGCAGTGTACAATCCTGATGGAAATCTAAATGAATGCTGCAAATTTCAATACGATCACATCATATGCACATAGAAGTAATTAAGGATAAGTAACGGGATTATAAAGTATATTTCCCTTCGCCAAAATAGCCTTGATAGGTTTCTAATGTAATACGTAAATCATTAAGTATTGCATACATCTTTAATCAACATTCTGTTGAAATTTCTTTGTGAATTACTTTTGGATATCGTAGTATTTCGTAAGAACCCCCCCCAATACGAATAAATAAATCTCTAACTAAAAATATTGGGCAATAGCTCTAAAGAACAAACTAAACAAGCAACAAATGCGAGTACTAAGTACCCAAATTTATTGCTCGCCCTTTTCTTCGATATCATGCTGATTATATGGTATATATATAGTACTAAGAATTCCTCCAATTTTTCTATACAGTTTAAATCGTTTCCAATCAATTTAGCTGGGGAAATAAAAACAGTTCCTGTTTCGTTCTTCATCATCAGTCACAGTTATATTCGCATTCCCAGTCACAGTTACAGCTCCATTTAAATCATGCAATTTGCTGGCTTTTCTTAAATTTTTTTTTTTTTTTTTTTGGCTATTTTCGGCGGTTTTTGGCTTTTTATTTACAATGCTTCAAATCACTTTGGCTTTATTTATTTTGTTTGGCTTTCCAAAAATTAATTAACCAAAGTTGTACAGTGCGCGCTCGTGCTGCCAACAAAACACACACACACACACACAGGCACACTCATGAATACACTCACTCACTCACCCACTCACTCACTCTCGCACTCACTCTGGGCAGCGTGTAAACATCATAAAGCAAATCAAGCGCAATTTGTTATTGTTTATTCCAACTTTGCGCAAGCGAATCATCCCCAGACCCAGACCCAGGCCCAGGTCCTCCCATAGACCCCCCCACCCCCTCGCCTAACTCCCTGCTCTCTGTTACCTTCCCCTCCCCCCCCTGCTGCTCGAGCTGACCACAAGTGCTGGCGTAGTGCCTGGACTTCCATCAATTGCCATAAAATATTAGCCGAAATTTCAAAAAAAAAAAAAAAAAAAAAAAAAATTGAAGGCAATAAGCAGCACAGCTGCCTACCGGATGGGCAGGGGGGCATGGCTGGAGGAGGCGGATGAGAAGGGGGGGGGAGGGTTGTTCTTCTGTTTGTTATTATTAGCCAAATAGATTCATGCAAAATTTCAAAAGAAACCAAACACAAATCGAGAAATCGAGCCAGGAGAATTATGAAAACGAATCGAATCGAAACGAATGATTTGCAGCTGCTGCTGCTGCTGTTGGTCAGGTGAGGGGTGGGGAGGGGAGCGGAGGGATTACACCTGACCAAGATCTCAGATCCCATGCGATCCCGACACTAAACAGACACTGACACTGCATAGACAAAGAAAGCCAAGGGGCTAGGTGTGGATAACGAGTGTTTCGAGTGTGAATCATTCGTTTTGCAAGGCGTTGAATGTATTTGATAGATGTGTAATTACATGTTTGTGCAGCTAGTGTGAGTGAGTGCAAGTGAGTGCACTCGCAGTGTATTCAATTGCCGCTAGTATATATAGAAGCGTGAATAACATGTGAATACAATATGAATGCCATGCACAAGTGGGTTAAATGTATGTGAATCGTATTCCAGTTGCAGTGAATGTAATTGAATGTATTAAAATTTGTGTGAATAGTGCACCGCGGCTTGCAGTGCAAGTGAGTGTATTCATTTGGTGGGAAATCAGCAGTGGAAGTATTCACCAACTATTTTGCAATCAAATTCACAGACACTCACAAAAATGTAACTGAGTGCAGTCGTTCAACAACTTTGAATGCCCATTAAAAAGTTTCGCGCTCAATTGAATACAATTGAATACACTCAAGCACTCGGCGAGTGCACTCAATGCCGAAACTTCGATTCATTTTGTGGCCAAGTAATGTGAGCTTCAATGGAATTAATCGGCTCAAGATCAAATCATTCGTGACTTCGTGCCTCCCCCCCCCGTGACCCTTTGCCCAATTAGGGCGTGGCATCCAGCTGGAGCAACCTCATCCCATCTCACATCCCTCCCCCCTGCACAGCCCCCTTTCGCTCTCCCAACTGGCCTATTAATAAATCAATGACTTCGCGCGCAAGTTATGCCCTGCCATGCCTCACGCCGCCTCCGCCCCCTTGTCTGTCGAGGAGGGGGGCGTGGCAAAACTTTATCGCGGTTCGCAAGTTCGCTCGCAACTTTAGCGACGCCAAAATGAGCAAAGAAAAGTCGCAAGTGAATCCTGGGGGGCAGACGGCGACCCCCCCTTCCCCCTGCCATGGATTGTTACACTTCTGTTGCATGTACAAAGCAGGCTGCAAAGTTTTCCACAGTCAGGTGAGGCGGGGGCAGGGGCGCGACAAGGGACGGGGGGTCGCCTCAATTGTGTTTTGCGAAACTTGCGCGTTTTCAAATTGTGCGTTAAAATTGACGTCGCCTATTGTGAATCAAACGATGCGCACCAAAGTAGGCAATGCAAAGCCTCTGCGCGCAGGGGCGTCGATTTGGAAGGGGGAGGGGGTCCTAGTGCCATGACGTGACAGCAAAATGGCAGCGCCAATTTGACGCTCGAACAATTTGCACAGCTTTAAATGTCAACTCGCATGCAAAATGTCATAATTCAAATACCCTAGCAAACCCCCTACGGGTACCTCCTGCCCCGCCCCTATTGGCCTGCACGCCCACAACGAGGCAACAAAAAGTGTGGCCAAGTGTTGCCTAAAGTAGCTGAATTTCACATAGTATCATGCTAGGTAAGGCGATTTGCAAAGCAATGGGTTGCTGCGACTGATCGTGTGGTTTGCGCCTATTCTACAGGAATATATATATTTATGAATATGTATATATATATGGAATATAATATGTGATAAAATTGCCATGGCAGCTTGTAGCTACTTATAAAAATGTTTAAACAGCCGAAACTCTGCATCAACTAAAAAGTCGTGTATACTATGCTAAAGGTTCAAGAATATATACAGATATATATATATATATATATATATAGAGTTTATTGACAAACTATATATCTACTTCAACATACACGTAAGCTAGTTGAAAGAGAGCAACTAGTAGCAGCTAGTAAAGTAAGTCGGGCTTACTGTACAGGAATATATATACAATAGAACTGATGATTCTTGCTTTATTTTAATAAATTTGCTAGAACTTATTTGTAATTTTGTAGTATTTTTAAAAATAAGTTTACGAATTTTTAGCGCGTATTATAATATGTGTTTTGAAAGATATTCTGCCCTATAATATATCGCAGTCTTACAGCATATCCAGCAGTCGAGTTGTACTCTATGTATATTGTTTTTTTTTTTTTTTATTTTTATTTTTTTTTTTTTTTTTTTTTGTTGCTTTTCCATTTGGGAAATCTGAAATTTTGTGCTGGCATTAACTTTTATTGCTTCGCCAGCGCAAAATTTGTTACGCCGCTTAGTTCGAGCTATGCCCCCCTTTCTCTCTCTCTCTCTCTCTCTCTCTCTCCTTGTCATACCCATGCCCATCGTGTAGTTGTAATAGATTCCTCTAGCTTAGTTTTAAATAACCAACGCCGTAACCCTCCGCCCATTTGACGCTGATGATAAATGCACTTGGAGCTGGCATTCAATTAAGTTGCGAATTGGTATGGTGGATGTGTGTGTGTGTGTGGGTGTAGGGCAGGAATGGTAATGGTAGATGTAGGGGGAAGGGGGCAAGGAAGTAGGGGGAGGAAGATGGTATGGAGTAGAGGGAAGATGTGAGGGCACTAAGGGAACTAAGGGGAGAGAGCGACCTTTAAGCGATTTGCCACAGTTGCAGAGCGGCGCATTTTATGAAATTCGAATGATGTTTGAATGATATACGCCCCCATCCCCCTGCCCTCACACAGTCACCCTACGCCCGTGAAATTTCACCCCCTGCCACGCCCACCGCCCCAGACATGTCGCCATGCCGCACGTTTAACTGTTGCGGTGGCAGCGGCTGCGTTTCATGAACTTCGGTAGTAAAAAAAGTTTCTATGTTCTACGTGTGTCCCCCCCCCATGCCTCAGCCTCTGTCCCCGTGTGTGTGTGTGTGTGTGTGTGTGTGTCTAGCTTAGGTAATTCATGACATTATTTTAATTGCTGTCGCTGCTGCCGCTGCTGCCGCTGCTGCTGCTGCATTTCGCACGTGACTTTGTGATTTTATGGCTTTTAATTTCACGTATTTAGTTACGGATATTGTTAATTGTATTCATAGCCCCGCCCTCGCCGCTCCCACCCCGCTCTCCTTCCTCCTCCTCTCTCTCTACCCATCTGGCCTCGAGCGACATGTCACGCCCTCGATATGGCATCGTTTATGATATGCCATGTAAGTTTGCCCATTGTTATATTGACATAAAATCCACACTGGCAATTTGCGGTTGCAATTTGATTGCGAATAGTAGGGTATGCACGGCTAGATAGGCAGCTGGAGGCAGAGCTGGTATAAACTAGCATATATGTAGGTATAGCTGGTTGGGAGTACCGTAAACTCATTTGTCCAATTGCGAAGTCTGATTTGATATATTGGGATAGTTTCCGCTCAAAGAACTCTTGAAATACTCAGGCTATATTCATGAAATTTTTGAGTATTTAATTAATTTAATTTTTGAGAAATTTGAGAACCCATTGCTGGTATACCTGCAATTTAGGAACTTATAAGGTTTTCAGCTTCTTATAAAATTGTATGTGTGCTCTGCCTCTAACATAACCTCAACTTGTTGATAATTTGCATTTTTTGCATATTCATTTTGAGAATTGCATAATATTATTTAATAATAATAATTAATATTTGCAGATTTTTTTTGCAGATCTTTTGGGTACATAAGTTTGTGTAAGCATATGATGAGGTATAGTAAAGTAAATCCAGCTTTCTTGTTTTTTTTTTCGTACAGGGTATTCGCAAGTGCGACTAGCACGCGCTGCATATGCTGCTCGTTTTGGCATGTGGAATTAATGATGTCACACTGTGGCGACACAAAAAGCAGAGCATACTTTTTGGGGCTGGCACAGATTTTAATTATCCGAAGATCTGCAATGGCCGCCAACAACAGCAGCAGCAACAGCAGCAGCAACAACAGCAGCAGCAGCAGCAGCAACAGCAACAGCAACAACAGCAACAACTATTATGAATAATGTTCAGTCGTTTGTGCCAGCATGTGTCTGTGTGTGTGTGTGTGTTTGCCTGCCTGCCTGTGTGTGTGTGTGTGTGCATTTGCAATCTCTCATTGGACAAATAATAATATGTAATTTTCCGGTCATTGAAACATTTGCGCAAATAAGGAAATTGGCTGAGCCGAAACCGAAATGACTTTGACAACATGTCGCCAGCACGTGCGAGAGACTGTGTGTGTGTGTGTGTGTGTGTCTCTCTGTGTGTGTGTGTGTGTGTGTAATGGCTGACTTGTGCATCCGCTTGGACCACCCACAGTCACTCCCTCTGCTCCCTGCCCGCCCCCCCCCCCCACACTTCCTACTGCAGCATGATGAGTTATGGCTGACAATGTCTGAGGCTGCCTTCGGTGTGCTGCGCCTGCATGTCGACTCAAGTAAATCATTTGAATATTTAAATTAAATCGGTATACAGCAACAACAACAGCAACAACAACAACAACAACAACAAACCGAGAGCAACTCCACTCCAGGCTCCACTCCCGTTGCGGAAGTCACCCGATTCTGGCTGGGAATTTGCTTTAAGGCGTTAATTATAATGCGAGGCATGCGACGGGCGCACACGTGATTTGACATGCCCAGGCGCACTTAATATATACATATATCTGCAGATATATATATAAGGTGTCTATATAGTAGCATATATAATATATATACACTATCGTATCATAACTCTGAGAGATTTCACGCTTAAGACACGCTTTAGACACGCTAGAGATGCGATAGAGAGAGAGAGAAAGACACGATAGAGGGAGGATATAGGGAGGATAGAGAGAGGATAGAGGGAGCAAAGAGGGGGGATAGAAGGGGGATAGTGCAAGGATAGATAGAGGCAGGAGAGAGGATAAAGGGAGGATTGAAGATGCAGGCAGGATAGAGAGAGAATCTAAAGAGAGTCTAAAGAGAGTCACGATAGAGGCACGTTAGAGACACGATATAGTCACATAACAGACACAATGGTATCACGATAGAAGAGAAATATAAGGGAAAAGAGAAATATAATAGAATCGCGATAGAAGAGAAATATAAGGGGAATACAAAACACGATAGACAGAGGCACGATAAAACATTGAAAGACGCACATTACAGACACGAGTCACGTTAGAGCAGGGAACGCTAGAGACTCGACACAGTCGATATATCGATTTTATCGATAATTCCTAAAATCGAATCGCATTGGGAAAACCTCATTCATTCCCCAACTTTGCCAAATACGAAATAGCTCAATAAAACTCAAAGTTGTTACTCTTGAGAGGAATTTTGCTTTAAAATATGTATTTCTGCAATTCTGGTTTTCTAGTTAAGTTCTTTTCAAGAGTTTTATACGCAGAAATATACGTAAATACAACGAGAGAGAGAGGGAGTAAAAAAGATATATGTATCTCTCTGTCTATATAATTTGTATCTGCGCAAAAATTGCAGTGAATTTCGATGATAAATCGATGTGGTTTAATGGGTTGATTGCTTGATTTATTTACTTTTTTTTTTTATTTTCAAGGTGCTCTCGACTTGCTTTATAGCAATATGTGTGTGTGTGTGTGTGTGTGTGTGTGTTTACTTTGCAAATGGCTTGGCAAAAGTTTTATCCATTATCATGGCGCATCCATCAAAGAGTTTTCCACTTGTGGTATATATCGTGTTCTATTTTATTTTTTATTATTTATTTATTTATTTTTTTTTGTGGTTGCTTTCCTTGCGTCAACTGGGCCACTCTGTGTGTGTGCGCGTGTGTGTGTGTGTGTGTGTGTGCAAGTCAAGACAAGTGCGGACAAGTACGTACAAGTCCAAATTGCTGCGATGCCAAGTCAGTTGTTGTTGACTAATTGAAAAGCCACGACGCCAAATGGCCCCAAAAACAGCGACATGACGTAAAACATTTTGCCAACAAGCCACAGGGTAGGGTATGGCAGGGTATAGCAGGGCTGGGCCGGGCTGGAACAATGCGAAACCACAGTGCAAAAATGTTTTAAACAAATTGCACGCGTGTCAAAATTAAAACGAATAAATTTCTTGCGGCTGAAAGCAAAACAAAAAAAAAAAAAAAAAAAAAAACACGAAAAAATAAAAAAAAAAAAAACAAAATGCAAAAAAGTACAACAAAAAACGCAAACGAAATCAAATAAAATGCGGCAAAAAAAGACGACGACGATTTAACTCGTTGCAGGGGGGAGAAAGCATCGGCAAGAACGGGTTAAAGCAACGGGAAGCTGTGCGTGCTTACACATTTATGTCAGCCAGTGTTGCCTCACTTATTTACGATGTGCGCATTTCGCTGCCCTTGCAAATCTCTCTCTCTCTCTTTGTTGTTTTTTAATTCCCCTCCCCTTCGTGCTGTGTGTGTGTGTGTAATTAATTAAAAAATCGATAAGATTTTGATTTGGATTTAACGACTTGCCAGAATTATGACGCTTAGTCAGCAGCAGCAGCAGCGGCGGCGTTTGCTTTTGAAAAATGATGGCAAATGTGGAGTGAGAGTGAGAGAGAGAGAGAGAGAGAGGGGGGCTGGGGGTGCAAGCGGCGCACGTGGCGTATGCGCAACGAAACAACAATTTACATTTGTTTCTGCTGTCACTGAGTAAATTTCAAATTTATTTTGCAAATTCGACAAGCTATTGATCATGCCCAGCGCACACTGAACTGTATATTAATCAGAGGGATCCATAGAGGGGCTTTATAGGGTTTTATTTAAAGGCTAAGGCAACTTTCTGTCTGTTTGAACGCACAGATGTCTGCTATGACCAAAGCTAGAGCTATAAAACTTGGTATGATGCTTGATGTAAGCCAGCTGCAGCTGAAATGCATTTGTAGGTTAGAGTTCCAGAGGTTCGGGTCTGTTTGAACGCGCAGATCTCTGCTATTACCAAAGCTAGAGCTATGAAATTTGGTATACAGCTTACCATAAAGCAGCTGCTGCTCAAGTGCTTTAGTAGAGTGCACTACCTTACCCAGAACTCGATTTTTTGTTTATACAAACTTCACTTACCTTTGCATATCCTGCGATGTGTTAGCGGTTTGGTGGGGTCCTGATAGTATCCCTCCTTGCACTGATGACAGTTACGTCCCGTGGTCGAGTGTCGGCAATTTGTGCAAACGCCGCCAGAGACGCCCTGCGATAGGCGAAAGATTTCCATATTGAAGCGACAATTACGCGCATGATTATTGCAATTGCAGCCTGTAAGAGAGAGAGAGAGAGAGAGAGAGAGAGAGATGGTAAGTACAAGATCTCAAGTGAGTTATTACACAGCGAGTGGAAGTTCCTTCCCCTCCCCTGGCAGCGATGTCTTTATCACTGCGCTGCCCAAGACCATTTGGCAATGCGATAAATGAAAATAAATGGAACGCAAATGCCGCAGAGTGGAAGGAAGGGAGGTGGCACATGGGAGTACAGGGGAGGTTGGGGAGAGGGGGAGGGACAGCTTGGAGTGCTGTCATTGATGAGGCCGAGGCACATCATTTGTCTAGCGGGACATTGGCTTCAATTGCATAATTTATGCGACGATTTGTTTAAGCGACTTTAACAGCGAATCGGTTCCCCCCCCAGTTCACCCAGTGGATAGCTCGCCTAACGAGCTCTCGCCTAACTTGGCCCCCCCCCCCCTCTCTGAGACCCTCAAGCTGCTTCAATCTGGCGCAGAGATTACGCTGATGGCGCTTTAAAACGCGTTTAAAGAGTTGTGAAAGCGATAATGGGGACCAAATAGAGACACAGTTTAAAATGATGTTCTATAGCATCGATAGAGGCAAGAAAAAGTTGATAAAATAGTCTAGGTTGGGTTGAGTAACACTCTGCTTATAGTCATATTCCTAAAGGGACCTGGGAAAATCGTGTGTGTATTATTGTTATTGAATTCTGTCTGTGCGAACACGCAGATCTCTGCTAATATAATAGCTATATAAAAGAAATTTGGCATGCAGCTTTATTGATACCATACGCAGTCAGAGCAATTTTCAAATTTTGCATGACATGTCCAGCACTTGTGCTAGAAGATAAATAAAGTTTACCAAGCGTTTTGCCAGCGAAGTTTTAAAGTATCAACTCTCTGCTTTAACATATGCAGAGGTGTATGCAATATAAACTTATGCTCCAAATTTCAGAATGATCGGTTAAGTTTTGAGGTACTTAAAGCTCAACAAAGTAGCCTAAGCTGGGAATATTTGTATATTTATCTAGTTCACACAGACTTTTGAGCAAGTTCTGAGTAACTTTATGCAAATTCAAGCTTTTTTTCTCCAACTGAATATACAGATTAATGATGCTTAGTCAGCAGAGATCGGCAGAGATCTCCAGCGGCGGCGTTTGATTTTGATGAGAGGGGGACGTGGCGTATACGCAACGTAATCGCAATTTGCATTTTTTTACTGTACAAAATTTGATTTAATTTTGAGATTCGACTTGGTAAGTTAGTTATGCGATATGGTCTCCGCACTCTACCTGAACTTAGTAGTATCAAGTATCGCTGGGCTACTATATATGGAGATAGACACTTGGGTAGTTGCCTAAGTCACAATGCATGCCCCCACACTGTATCTACTGCTCTGCTTGGGTTCTGTTGGATTCCTGCTGCCTCCTGCTGTCGTTGGCTTTGCATGTGAGCTGATGAAGATATATCCCCCACAATGCGGATGCTCGACGGAAGCGATCGAGGAACTGCTGAAGCAGCATGGATTAACTCAAAATCTTTTGGCCGCCACCGTACTGGATGCCATCGCGAAATCCTACAGTTCCAAGGAGCGACTCATTGCCCTGGTATCCGATAAAATCTTTGATGATTATCAGACGGCAAAGAAAATTGTTGATGCACTGGAGAAAAGTTCTACGCAGCTCTCTCGCTTGGATGAGGTTATCAATAGAAATGCATTAAGAGGCTAAAAGGCATTACAATATGTTGTCCAGTTTTGTTAAATACAATATAAAAATTGTCTGCAGAAAACGCAAGGTGGGTTGGTCGCTTTCTATCATCATCGAGCGATTTCCAATAGGTATATGTAGATACACGTATATCTATTTTTTTTTTTTTTTTTTTTTTTTGTGCACTGTCGCTTTGCCTTTGGCTCTGGGCAAACAGTTTGCTGTTGACATTCGACTGGCGACTGCTGCGTTGGCATCTTCAGTCTCTGTTCCAGTGGGAACAGCATCATCAGCTTTGTCCAGCTCCAGCTCCAGCTCCGGCTCCGTCTGTGTTCAAGTTGTGTGCCAGTTGAAGCTGTCAATCGCAAGAGTCGCTGGCAGCTTGTGGCCAGACAGAAAAAGTGAAGCTAGAAGCGTGCCGGTCTGTGTCTCTCCTCCTCTCTCTCTCTCTCTCTCTTTCCCTCTCTCTCTCTCTTTCCCTCTCTCTCTCTCTCTGTCTCTCTGTCTCTCTCTCTCTCTGTGCACACATGTTATAATTATCTTTCACACATTCTGAGGCGCAGACAATGCGCACTGCCTGTCGTCTGCTCTACACACACACAAAAAAAAAAAAAAAAAAAGAAGAAGAAGAAGCTTGGCGCGCGCCACAGACAAAGTTATGTCAGCGCAAATATTTGAGCGCAGTGTCGACTTGTCAGGCCCATTGTGTGTGTGTCTACAGCAGTGGGCAAATATTTAGAAACAGAAAATAAAAAAAGGCAAAGCTCAGCATCGTGTGGCGGCGTGTGGCTAATTGCTGCGCCCTTGTGCCTTCGCCTACTCACTGAAGTCCAGTGATCTTGAGACTGCCCCCTTACTCCATCTTTACTCCCCCCTCTTGCATTGGCGTTAAAAACGCTAGATAATTAATTTTAATGACAGCGAGAGAGAGAGAGAGAGAGAGACACACCCCTGCTCTCGCAAGCGGCGAATGCAACGTGATTTATGGCACAGCAATTCGAATCGAGTGTAAAAATCTGCCCCTCTCTTTCCTCTCCCCCCATCTCCCTCACCCTCTCCCCATCACACATTGAGAGATTACAAAATGTGGCCCATAAAAGTGTTCATTAGGCCGCGATTTCGGTTTAACTCCAGCCAGTCCGATAATTAACTTTGAATTTTGATAAGCAACCGAAGAGGTGGGAAAGTGATGAGTAATGCGATTAGTTAGTCGCTGGTTAGATACCCTATATACCCTAGAGAGCTGTCACTTTATATATAGTATGTATATATGGTATGGTATATATACATATATATATATATATATATAATTACACTGCAATTAATATACTGCGCCTAGAAGCTAGTAAAAAGCCAAATCAGTTGATTTTCGCTAGTGTTCAGGAATATATATAGGCTATAGAGAGCTGTAGTTGTCTTGCCTGCTGCATATGAGCTACATTTACGACTCTAGAGCTATTTAAAGCGCTTAATCACTCGAATCTTGATACTGATCGTGAATATATATTTTATATAGTGCTCGCGCTCTCTCTCTCTCTCTCTGTGTTCTTTACAAGCGAACTGACTGTCTCCGGCTGTCTTTTTCTCCCTGTATCTTTATCTACAGCATCTCTTCGACTCTTCTTCTCTCTCTATCTCTTTCTCTTTCTCTCTTTCCCTCTCTCTCTTCTTCTATCTTCGCATCTGCAGCGTCAGCTCTAATTAACTGACCGCTGCTGGAGCAGATTGTTGGAGGCGCTTAGCGCTTTGGCTCGAAAACACTTTGTGCGCATACAGAGACAGAGAGGGAGAGAGGAGAGAGAGAGAGAGAGAGAGAGAGAGAGAAGGAAGAGGGAGATTCACCCTGCTGGGGGGCTACTGGCCAAGTCAAAGCCAAAAGCTATTGACGGATTGTCGAGCGCAAAATAGAAAGAAGAAAAAAAAAAATGAGGAGACCAACTGGAGAAATCGTTTTAGCGATGACTCTGCCAGCTCGCTGTACCCCCCTTCCCCCATGCTATGCTGCTCATGTCCGTTTCCGTGGCTAGCCGGGAAAACCTATCTCCCTCCCTCTTCCCCCTCTCCCTCGCTGGGTCCATTTTCAATTTGCTTGCGTCGCGTCGCGTTGCTCTTGTGGACGTTTCATCGTTTTATGATTGATTGCGCTCGCATCTCGCTCTGATTTTCGGTTACCAAAATTGTGTATTGAATTCGTGTGCAGACCGAGAGAGGGGGAGGTGGGAGTAGGGGGTAGGGGGTAGGGGGTGTTGTGGCACGATGGCATGTGGCACGAGGCACGAGGCTTGACTGTGTCTTCCTGCGGTTGCGGTTGCTGCTTTTGCGTTTTTGCGCTGCAATTTGACAATTTCATCGCAAAATTGTTTTGGTGTTTGTGGCCATGTTCGCTTGTGGCATGTAGCCCTTCCTCCCTGCCCCTCCTGCAACCCCCTTCCCCCCCTCTCTCTCTCTCTATGCGTCTGCGATATATCAAAAGTGGTCGATTTGCGAATTGCTGTTTACATGAAAAGCCAAGGTAATTAATAATTTGCAGGCCAAATAATGCTGACGATTTTCACCTGTGCCCTGACTAATCGAGAGCGAGAGAGAGGAAGAAATAGGTAGAGTGCGATGTCGTGAGTGTGAAAGAGAGAAGGGAAAGTCTAATTTCCTTGCCGAAAATCGAAAACAAAAAATTCTTGATAAAAAAACAACAAATCTCTTTTGCTTTCCTGCACTCTCCCATGTTGACCCATCCCAGACTGACCCAATTCAAGGAAATCCTCTAGAGGCACTTTTTGTATACCATATAGTATCTTCAATCGTCTTTCGATCTAAATTTATAAACATTTTCTTCACTCTGAATACCCCTTAGCAGTCGTAAAGCGGCAGTCTACTTTAACAATTCCATTGAATGATTTTTTTTTTTTTTTTTTTTTTTTTTTTTTTATGTTCACACTTTGTTAGCCCGAAATGCAGCCACATATAGTATATGGTATGAGATATGCACACACATCTCACTCGCCTCACTTGGCCAATTAGTTAGCCACATTGTCTGTCACCCTCGGCTCGTTGTCGGCCCACTTGCGAGATAGTTAAGATCCTATTAAAATATCATTTTCGGTGGCCCGCCTCAACACATGCTGCGATATTATGGGGGCCGAGCTGTGAAAGAACTCGTCCAGAAAAAAAAAAACTGAACGATTCATTTCTCTGACGGTCAGTTCCGAGTATCACAATTGGTCTATAAATATATCGTATATGGTATTTGTTTGTCGAGCAGACTCTTCAAAGAAACTGCCCCCATCATCCATTTGTTCATGATTGAAATATCGCATTGCCATATAAAAAATAGAGATTATCCGATAAGCTTCATATATAATGTATTTTGAATTGGATATACCTTTAAAGGAACTATCTTTAATTTGGATGTGATTGAAATGATAGCAAATAAAGAAAAAAAAGAGAAAAATGAGTTAGGACTCTGTGTATAAGTAGTTATAGATGGAAGACACTCAATTTGAATCTATAACTATATGTTTTAATCGAATTGCTAAGAGTATGCGAAATTTCAGAGCTGTATGTGTTATAATAGTCAAGATATGAGGTTAGCAGAGTCTCAGCAGCTGCTCAGGCTCAAAATAAACAAGTGTGATCGAGTTTCTCGCATTTCTTATAGCATATACAGTATATTCCTACCCTAGTACGATCATAAGTTGCGAAATTTACGATTATGCGATACATACTCTATAAAGAATTTGAGAATCTCTGCAGTGCTTTGTTTTGCTATCGCCCCATAAATGACCTCTGGCATTTCTGATTGCTTTGCTTGCTCAGTCTCTCTTTTCCTCTCTACCTCCCTCTCTGTCTCTCTGTCTCTCCTTAAGCATATTTTGCGGCTTCCTTGCGCTGCAATTAAGGCAACTGCGAGGCGAGTGCAAAGCGTAGCGGGCCGCAGCTGCAACATTTTCCTTGTCAACAGCAGCAACAGCAGCGACAACAGCAGCAGCAACAGCAGCAGCAGCGACAACAGCAACAACGATTACAAATTGTTTTCAGCCAGCGGCAAAATAAATAAATACAAAAAAAAAAAAAAACGAGTGTTTAAAAGACATGACAGCTATGGGGGGCCAGTCAGTCGAACCCTGAGATACCCTGCACTCAGAGTCGCATATCTCACGAGTTTTTTGGCCTAGAGCAAAGTGAGCAAATAAATACTGTATATTATGTAGAGTAGCAGCCATATACCAAATTTCATTATGTTAGCTCTCTAAGTTCCCGAAATAATGCAGAACAAAGATACGGCTTGATTGTGCATATAAAAACGCAAATTTAGTGTATATTCCAAGAATATACTACTTCGCATACGATGCCTAATTAAGTAGAAACATTTTGGTCCCCATACTATATACATACATATATATTCTGTTAGAGAGGTACAGAGAGGCGCAATAAATTTCAACTGGAATTCTGTTTCCACTTTTCTTTCTCTACTCTCGGGGAGGTTTTTTCCCTATCCAATTAACGTGTAGGAATTAACATATATGTAGATATATAAATACAATATATATATATATACCGAGAAGGGGAGGGGGAGAGGCCGATACCGATTGATATCCTGCTCGATAATAAAAAACAAAGTTCATTTCATGCACTTTGTAGGCCCACACACACACACACACACACACTCGCAGGAAGGGACTCGTCGAGAGAGTGATAGAACCCAGATCTTGAAATAGTGAGAATTTATGTTTAGTTTTTCGTCGAATTGCTTTCTGTCTCTTTCTTTCCCTCTGCATCTGTCTGTCTCTCCGTCTGTTATTTTATTTAAATCAAGGTACAAAATTGTTTCAATTCTCTCTCTCTCTCTCTTTGCCTCTCGTCATCGTATTTTCCTTTTAATTTCGAATTTCGATTTCGTTTTCGATTGCCATATCCCTCTCCCTCTCTCTCTCCCACTCTCTCGCTCTGCCTCTTGAAACAATTTCCCCAAATTAGTGAAATGCAGCGCGGCTGAGGCGGAGGACCCCAAAGAAAAACAATAAACAAATTTTTGAAAATGTTTGTGTGCTCAGCTTCAATTTGATGTTGGTTTTTCCCTACAATGAGAGGGAAAGAGAGCAAGACAGAGAGTGCGAGAGAGACAGAGAGAGAGAGAGAGCGGCTGAGTTGAGAGGGTGAGTTAAATAAACGACTCGTTAAGACACATAAATAAAACGCACCAAGTTTCCTAATTAAGTCGCCCAAAACACACGCACACACACACACACACACACACACACACACACACACACACACACACACACACACACACACACACAAAAAGGTGGCCCAAAATAAAAGTAAAATAAGCAAAAGACAAAAAAAAAAAGAAAACCAAAAAACAACTAGAAATACTTTCAAGACGAGCCATGTATACCCTTACCCTAGTGCGGAGGGGGGGGGGGAACCTTAACTGATTTCTATATTGTAAACTATATTTCCTTCTTCTTCCTTTATAATCCCTATATCTGACTGTATATGTTGCTCTTACTTCTTCTACATATCCCTACTTTATATAGTATAGTTTATTTATAATATCTCCATGTATCATAGTTTTTTTTTCGATCTACAGACATCTTTTGTTTTGATAACTCTATATTCTTTAGATATTTATTATAAAAGCAAGGTCTGCTTTCTCTCTTTATCCCATTCTATAACGATCTTAGATGTCTTGCATCTCGGTCTATATACTTTGGATCTAAATTATATAAGCATAGTCTGCTGCTCTTTCTTGCTTTATTCCATTCTATACCGATTATTTTCCATAGTTTAGTCTTACCACATCTTAGATATCTTTAATCTACAGTGATCTTCTGTCGGATCCATATATTATTTATAGCATCTGTCGCTCTCTTTCTCAATTTCATTAACTTAAATATATTAACTTATATATATCTTTTGAAAATCTCTTTTTAATCTATAATAACAATTTAAATATGTTTTAAGGTATTTAAAATACTATCTTTCTCCCTCTCTCTTTCTCTCTCGCTCTCTCTGCTTGTGTTTTATATCCATTTTTATCCATTTATAAGATCTTTCTCCGCAATTGCGTAGATATCATCGATGTGAGAGAGAGATCACTCGAGTCGCTTTTGTTGATGTTGGTGTTGCAAGCGACGCCTTCTGTGAGGCACTGTGCGTGTGGGTGTGCGTGTGTATGCATGTATGTATGTGTGTGTGTGTGTAGGTTAGATAAACAACAAGATCAACAGCAGCTCGCAGGTGATGCCCGAGAGAGAGAGAGAGAGAGAGAGAGAAACAGAGACAGCAACTGCCAGTGAGATCTATTGTGTGGTTGCTGTTGTTGCTGCTGCTGCTGTTGTTGTTGCTGTTGTTGTTGCTGCTGCTGCTGTTGTTGTTGCTGCTGCCGCCGCCAGTAGCCGCCCGCCCGCTGCTCGCTGCTCACTGCCAGCGTCAACGTCAGCAGCGACCTCAAGTGCCGCATGCCGCATGCCGCCTGCCGCTTGTTGTTGCTTTTTTGATCTTTGTTTTGATTGGGTCTGGGTCTGGGATTGGGATTGGGATTGGGATTCGGATACGGACTCGTCGGTTCAAAAGATCAGGCGGTGCATTTGCATTGTGTTCTGCGCGCTTTGTCATTAGACTGCAGCAGGCAGAGAGTGGAAGGGGAGGGGGGGGCAGGGGGTGTTGCTGCTGCTGTGGGTGGGAGCTGCTGCTGCTGCTGCTGCTGCTGTTGCTGTTGCTGTTGCTGGTGTTGAAATGTCAGCGCTGGTGCCGCCGCCGCTGCCGCCGCTGGTGCAGATGGCCTCCAAGTGCGGCAATATGTTTTGTTTAACTTTTCGGCCGTGCGAGCAGCAGCAGCAGCAGCAGCAGCAACAGCAGCAACAGCAGCAGCAACAGCAGCAGCAACAGCAGCAACAGCAACGGCTGCATTTGCATTTTGTTTGTTTGTTTATCTTGACTGCTCTAAGAAATCGTGTAGCAGGCAGGAGATGGCCAGGGGGAGGGGAGTGGTAGTCAGGGCAGGGCAGGGAGGGCAGACTGTCAGGTTCTTGGGCTGGGCCTGTGCCTCGACTGCTGCTGCTGTTGCTGCTGCTGCTGCCGCCTTAATTAGTCGTCGTTGACTAATGCAAATTAATGATTTTTAAATGCGCAAAATATGCGCTTCTGATTTGTGAGCGAGTGCGTCTGTTTCTCAATAGAGTTGTACTTGGTTATTCATTAACCTCGGCTGGTGGCAAGTAGAGCAGCTGCCCCCCCCTCTCTCTCTCTCTCTCTCTCTCTTTTTCTCTCTCTCTATCTCTGTCAATGTCAGTCGACTTTGTCCCGCAGATCAGCAATCTGCGATGGGGCAAAACAAATTCAATGGAAACACTAAGAGGGACAACTGCAACAGCAGCAGCAACAGCAGCAGCAACAACACTGACTACAACAACAACAACAACAACCCGAGGCAACACTGGTGCTGCAACTGCAACTGAAATGTGATGCGTTTTGCGGGGTCAAAATGGCCAGTCCCAACATAAATCAGCAATGCGATTCCCCCCAAGTTTCTCCCTCCCCCCTCCCCCCTACCGCCCTACCCTCATCCAACTCATTGGGATTTTCAATGTCACGCCAAGATTGTCGCTGTGTTGCAACAACATGTTGCCCTTTCCCCAACTGACTCAGCGCGTGCTGTGTGTGACAGCTCTGCGAGTGCCCTATATCATCGAGAGATCTATATATCTCAATTATTTGTATATCAAATCAAAATATATATAACATTTGGTATAGCAAAGCAAGGGTAATACTCTAGCGACTCTAGTGCCAGAGATCTAGCTGTTCGAACAGACAAATAGACATAGATACGGACATATCGGCGTTGTTGGTGCCATTGAACATGAATATATATATACAAAAAAATATAAAAATATATATATATCCTTGCTCTAAAATCATTATAATACTTTTAATTACATTTTATTTTGGGATTACGTAGGAAAAACATGAAAGATATTCAACCGAAATGGGGTTTTATTAATTTTGTATTATATAAAACAATTTGATCGCTACGTGACACTTGGAAGCTGAATAAGATCTATATAGAACTTTGGGGCAGCTGTTTACCAGTCATAGCTGGATAGATTGAAGATCCTTGCGAATTCTTTGGCAAATTTCAGAGATATTACAACAATAATATTAATCGCATCAAGCGTAGCAAAGGTGACGGAAGTACTGAATGTTAGGGTATTTTAGCCTCGCAATTCATTCAAATCATTCTCAGCAGTGACAATTCGTCTTGGTCAGGTTGGGACAGGGAGAGGGAGAGGGACAGGGAGAGGGAGAGGGCAGAGACTAGGGGGAGTTTTGTAGGTGCGATCGCTGCAGTGATACGTGTAAAATCTCCAGCTGAGCTGAGGCCGATGAAGAAGCGCTCTACGATTCTTTTGTGCCGGCTGAGTTTGGCCATTTATGGCACTTAGGCAAATTAATAAGAGGTTGCCATTTGGGCGGGCGACCTCGTGCAACAATGCAAACAATGAGTGGGAGAGGGATGGAGGGATGCAGAGAGAGAGAGAGAGAGAGCGAGTCTCTAGCCTCATCCTCGACTCGGCTACGGTTTCGTTTTTATGCATTTTAATCTTTTTGTTACGCTGCAAAAAGGGGCAGGACACAGGGACAGGGGCAGGGACAGGGACAGGAACAGGGACAGGGCACAGGGGCAGAGCAAGGCAGCACATTTATTGTACCATGCCGGAGATCTCTGGAGTCGAGGAGGCTTCGTTCGATATTTGGTCAATTGTTCAATGAGTTTTGCAAAAGCGGCAGCTGTCGCCCTTTTTGTTGCCATGTTGCACATTTTGGCCCCGCTTCCATTCACAGCAGCAGCAGCAGCAGCCCGAGAATGCAAAACTATGTCGCAGTGACTGTTGCTGTCCCACTCCCACTTGCACTCTCTCTCTTGTCTCTTTCCCACTCAGTCCCAGGCGACAGCACAGAGAGCTCAGTTTGCCTTTGCATTTATTTACATTTGCCTGAAGGACAGCGGGACAGAGTTACGGGCAGACAGACAGACAGACGAACAGAAAGACAGACAGACAGACAGACAGACGGACAGACGGACAGACAGACGGACAGACGAACAGACAGACGGACAGACGGACGGACAGACAGACAGACGGACAGACAGAGACAGCGAGTCGTTCTGTCTGGGCTGCATTCGCATGCGGCTGCATTGATGCAGCTCAGGCAGGCAGGGAGAGAGGAGGAGTAGGAGGAGGAGGAAGAGGAGGAGGAGGCATTTTGCAAGCCTTCCTTTTTCCCAGATCTCTGCACAATGCACAGAGCCCTAACAGGTGTGCGTGTGTGTGTGTGTGTGTGTGTGGTTGCCAAAATGAAAATGTTATTTTATGAATTGCTTCGTATGGAAAATTCTAGGAAAATATTTCCCGAAATGAGCAACAAAAAAGATTAAATCTTTTCCTCCTTCTTAATCAATTTGAAGCAATCAAAGATTGAAGAACATTAAAAACATATTAGCTGGAAGATATACTGCTATATAGATATAGAAAGCAGGACTTGATTTACTTATAATGATCTAACGTTCTCTATAAGATAATATTCATAATAGCTGCAGGCTTATAGGCAGTTTCAAACGAATTTTGTATGTTTGAACACTTATGCGTTGTAAACCGCAACAGATCTGCTGGATTTAAGTAGACTC
This sequence comes from Zaprionus kolodkinae, assembly GCA_018901885.1. Lineage (NCBI taxonomy): Eukaryota > Metazoa > Arthropoda > Insecta > Diptera > Drosophilidae > Zaprionus > Zaprionus kolodkinae. The sequence continues at coordinate 27,848,073 of JAEIFM010000181.1, forward strand.
TATGTTATATATGGCATAGACTTAAATTAACCAATAGTTTTCAAACTTTTAGTCTATACAGATCAAAAATTATACCAATTTTTCTACTAGCATGCGACGTGTTGCAATAGTTTGAATCCTTCTCATTTTCCCTTGAAGAGAGAGAGAGAGAGAGAGAGAGAGAGAGAGAGAGATGACAAGAGATGCTTTAACCTGCACTAATCCAATTGTGATCTTATCTAAGAGATCTATTATGATATCACAACAGGAACTTCACGGGGAGGCGATCGTTAGGGTCAGTGCAAAAATTGAACTGGGAAAAAAAAGAAGATAATTCGATTTGCTTGGCTCGTAAGTGGATCGTTTATCGCTCGCTGGGCTGCTCTATAGATGCCCAGGTAACTGGATAGCTGAGAACTCAATTCGCAGGCAGCAGAGGGAAAGGGACAGGGACAGGGACAGGGACAGAGACAGGGAGAGAGACAGGAACAGCGACAGCGACGACGACAATTGTTGTTTGCCGTTCACTTTGTGGACAGGTAAGTAACAATATTGTCAACAATAGGATTGGCAAGAATATACAGGGGTATGGGGAGGGGAATTACGGGGTTTACGGAGAAGGCAAAAGAAGAAAGAGAGGCCCCTCTTGGTCTCATGGCTGCAAAAGAAATCGTGAAAGTTGAGAATCGTCGAGCAAATCACAACAACGAAATCGACTCGATAATCATAAGTAAAATGTGCTCCATAGAGTCGCACTGTCTGCGCCAGTCTTGCAGTCTACAGTCTACAATCTGCAGCGATCTGTGGCGATCTTCTCGATGCAGAATCATGATTCGGCAGCGTAGTCTTTATTAATATTTGGCCCCCAAATGCGCGAGGTCAAGAGGAAATCAACGAACTGCTCTGCTCTGCTCTGCTACTGGCTGGGCCTTGAGAGAAGACCAGAAGACTGGAGAGGCTGCAAGACTAGCTAGAGCGAAAGACTGGTAGACTGGTAGACTGGAAGACTGCTAGACTAGATACAATGCAATTTGCATATTAAGACAATGGCAGAAGACAAATATTTCAGCATTATTTTTCTTAGGCAATTCTACAGGCCTTTTTTCTGCAATTCTACAGACTCTTTCAACTGCGTTTAAAAATGGGAAGTCAGTTAATTGTGAGAGAGCGAGAGAGAGAGAGAGGGAGAGAGAGAGTTGACTTTTCGGGGAAATTAACACTTGAGCAGGACAAAAGCGAAGCAGAGCCAGAGCAGCCCGCACAGGCGATGTCAGAGATAATATTTATGGGCAAGTGAAGGAGAAGTAGTAAAAGATGAAGGAGAAGAAGATGGAGTAGGAGAACAACAGGCTGTGGAAGACAAAGGCACAAAATGCCACAAAATATGCGATAGGGCGATGCCAAGTCGAGTCAACTCGAGTATCTTTTTTTTTTTTTTTTTTTTTTTTTTTTGCCTATGCGTTTTTTGCGGTTATTGTATCTGCTCGTATCTTTTCGTATCTTTTGCCGTTTACTTTATGTGTCCTTCTGTTTCCCTTGTGTCTCTGTGTGGGCAGACATTTGCAATTTCATATTGCCTAGAACAAGCAACAACGGGACAGCAGCATAGACAGAGCGAGAGAGAGAGACAGAGAGGACACTTCTGCCTCAGCCGGACTGTGGTGTTTATTAAATGCTTCGTGGCCAACTCTTGACAAAGGCGCAAAGCCTCTTGGGGGAAGGGGTGGGGGGACCTCCTAGGCCTTAACGACTTTTGCCAGGGCTATCTTTCACCCCCCCTCCCCCCCTCCACCCCCTCTCTCTCTCTCTGCCATTTCGCCTTGTCACATTTATCGCACTTTTATAATTAAAAAAAAGAAGAGAGCAAAAAAAACGAGCAGCAGCAGAGCAAACTAAAGGCGAGCGATAAGCGGCAGCTAAAAAAGATTGCAGCAGCAGCATCCCCCTTTAAACTACTCACCCCTCAGCCCCTCCCCCCCTGGGTGACACTACGCCACTGCCTGCCTGCTTGCTTGGCTAAATAATGATAACAATAAACAAAAAGCCAACGCATTGTTGTAAACATTTATTTTGCGACTCTGCCGTGAGTTGCCACTGCCCCTGCCCTCCCCTTCCCCTCCCCCACCTACACTCTCCCACACTCTTAATAAATTACATATTTATGTATCTTTTAGTCGCCTCTGCCTCTGCCTCTGCCTCGGCCCGCTGCAGTTGGCACAAGATGAACAACTTCCCCAAATGGCTTTTTTAATGACAGCAATTATGAGTTTCTTATCGCATCGCCAGCTGGACCCAAGCTTGGACACTTCTTTCTTCTGCTGCTTCCCTTCTCCTCTCTTCTCTTCTCTTCTCCTCTGCTTCTTTTGGCTTCTGAAAACTTTTTAATGAAGTCATTTCTCCTCTGATTCTCTTGTTCTCATCGAGCACATTTTCGGTAGCTCATTGTTTGTGCCCCATACAAATATTGTTACATTTTGATAACCTTTCGAGGGAGAGAGACAGAGAGAGAGAGAGAGAGAGAGAGAGAGAGAGAGAGAGAGAGAGAGAGAGGGTAAGGGAAGGTACATTCATTTGGGGAAACACCTGCCCAAAGCTTCTTGGGAGACATCACTGAGGGATTCGCACTAGGCAGGTTCGTCTCTCTGTCTGTCTGTCTGTCTGTCTGCTCGTCTGTCTGCCCGTCTGTCTTCTCTCGTTATCCATGCATCTATCGATCTGTTCGTCTCTCTATTCCTACATCTTCTCGTCTGCCTGTTCTCCTGTCTGCTCTGTTCTCTCTTCTATCCGTCTGTCTTTCCATTCTTCTGTCTGCCTCTCTCTTCGTCTCTCTGTCTGTCTCTCTGCCTGTCTCTCTCTTTGTCTCTCTGTCTGTCTCTCTGTCTGCCTTTCTGTCTGTCTTTCTATCTATTTCTCTGTCTGTCTCTCTCTCTCTCTCTCTATCTCTCCTTCTATCCGTCTGCCAGTCAGACTGCTCCGTCTCTCTGTCCTTTCTACCGTCTGTAGATTCGCCAGTACCTCCGTGTGCTCGTCTCTCCATCTGTCTGTCCCTACAAAACTTTAGCTCGCAGTTATCATAGGAACAATTGGTTGAAATCTAAGTCAGTTAGGGTATCAAAACTTCGGCATGTCGTAGCTAAATTCATCTTTCTATTTCGTTTTCTTTCCTCTTGTTTCAGGTGACTCTTGTGACTTTCGCCGTTTTGTTTGTCATTTATAATCTTGGGAGTTGGGCGTGATAAGCCAGCCCAGTTGGGTAGGGTCTAGCGGAGGGGGAAGGGGGGAGAGGAAGGTTGTCAGATGGCTAGAACAGCGGTTTTTTGTTTAGCTTCCGCTTTCACCTTGAGAACCTTCATACCTTCAGATCTTCCATCCCAACCCCTTCCCCTAGCTCATTAAACTTAAGCCGCCCCCCTTCTCCTTTTTTTTTTTTTTTGACTGCTTCGCACCTTTCACTGCCACCACTTCAGCTGCAACTAATGAGTTGGCACATTGTACAAGTCCAGTCAAGTTCGAACGTGTTTGTTTTTGTCGCCTGCCACATTTGTTTACACACATCGCAATTTGTTTGTCCACTTCGTGAGAGCGTTGCGTGCCTAATGAAGCCAATGTCAGGCGGAATCAGCTTGGCTTGCAGTGCCTATAACTCCAACTCCCCCTCCCCCTCCCCCTCTCCCACATGCCACCTACTACAGCTCCCTCCCAGGCTAGGGCGCCTGCAAATTGTGCATTGTCATGGTGTGGGCCAAAGCGAGCTTGATTAATTAAATGTAATTGAGTTTTAATAGGCGCACAGAGACGTGGCTAGCGAAGGGATCGCGGCCAGGGGAAGGAGGGGGTGGGGGGGAGAGGTTGCCCTAGACCAGCAGCAGCAACGAAGGCCGCGTGGGTGCGCTCTGGCGAAGATGCTGTGGCAGCAGCAAAAGCAGCAGCAGCAGCAGCAACACTTCATTAATGAGTTCGCTTCTTCGACGACGATTGAGAAAGCTCGCGCCGGAGCCGTCACTAGCGACACACTTCACTCGTCTAACCCTCCACTTCTTCTCCTCCCCCTCCACACCCTTCCTTCCCTCTGTCCCCGCGACGCCCCCCCATCAACCCGTCTCGAGTCGCGCTTAACAATCACTTAGCGCATTATTAAAAACGCTTTTTGATTGCGCTTTGGCGTGTCGAACACTTCTTCGCTTCAAGCCCGAACCGACCGATTGAAATCGATAGGCGTTACAGCCAGTCCCAGCTCCCCAGACAGACAGATAGACAGACCAGTTGTGGTCTGGTCAGTTGCCCTAACTCGCATGGGTTGGCCTAGACCCGTAGGTAAGTCATGGAGTCGAGGCAGTTGGATGATCTAGGACGGTTAGAGTCAATTGAGGAGTCGATTAAGAGGAGCAAGCTCTAAGATGCAGGCTGATAAGAGGGAGAGAGAGGGAGAGGGATAGGGACAGTTAAGAAAAGGAAAGATATATAGATAGTTCAAGAAGTAATTTCAAAGCAGAAGCTACAGAGAAGAAGCTTGAGCTACTTAGGCTATAATTATGTAATTGAAGGATCTCTACTCTCTCTCTCTCAGAGGAAAAGATCATAGGACACTATAGATATAGAAACATATAAGGTTATCTAATACAGAAATATCATTATATACAATTTGTTTAATTATCTACCTTCTTTAGCTATATCTAGCCTATTCGAAACCTTTATTTTCTTTGCTGTAGTCACAGATCTTTCTGAAGTAGTACTACCCTTCTCCGGCTGGCTTAGGGTATTCCCTATTCGATTTTCCACTCGCTGTGTTTTTTTTTCCCCCTCTCTTTTGATTTTAATTGAGCATGGCCAAGAAGTCGCACTTGGAAATGTCTTAATCAAAAGATACGACTGACTACCCACGGCATATCTACATAAATTACGATGGTTCCTCCTGTTGTTGTTGTTGTTGCTGTGGGTTTTGCGGCTAAGCCGACAGAAAAGTGGAGGGGAAAATAAAAAAAAAATGCTAAAGAAACCGAAAACTTTTTCTTTTGTTTTTCTATCTTGGACACGCCTCATGCGTGTTGCCGTTGTTGCTGCCGTTGTTGTTGTTGCTGTTGTTGTGATAGTTGTTGATAATTTGCATTTGATTATGGGTGTCAGTTGCCGTTGTTGTTGTTGGTGTTGTTGCTGCGAAAATAGTTCCGGCAAAGGGCTTTGATTTCTAATCTGAACTCAACGATCGTGTAGCACAAGATTAGAGAGCGACGAGGGTCGCGTTGATATTCGATCTGGATGAAGCTGTCAATGTTCTTGGTCTGGTCTGGCCAGGCGGGCGGGCGGGAGCAGGGCGGGATACAGGTGACATAACATGCCGCTAATAAGCTCGTTTGCAGTCGCCGAAAAACAACAACAACAACAAAAACAACAACAAAAGGGAAGAAGAAGTAAAAAGGAAAATTAATAACATGGCGTACCCTGACAATGGGGCAAGAATTTATGTGGCACGAGAAATGGAAGCGACAAGCAGAACATGCGGCACAACGAGGCACAACTCAATAACAATAAAAATAACAAGATGTCATAAAACGAGGAGAGGCAAGGCGACAAGCGGGTGTGGAGGGGGAAGCAAAGGGGGGGCGAACACGGTAAAGAAGTAACAAGTACCCCATAGCGACACAACGGGTCTAGCTCCATTTGTGGAGCTAGCAGCAGTTCCAGTTCCAGTTCCCGTTGCAAGTCAAATAAATAAATAAGTGGCAAGCACATTGGGATAGGGGGACCGGAAGGGGGAGGGTTGGGTAGGCGGGTGGAATCGTGCCGAAAAAAGGATAATTACGTGCTCAAGATTTTTATGCAGCGCATTCAATAATAAAAAACCCAGAGAGAGAGAGAGGGAGAGAGGAAGGCAGACAGAGAGAGAGAGAGAGAGAGAGGTAAAAAACATGGCAAATTAAAGTGAGCCTAAAGGGCAGTGGCGTAGGCAGGGGGGGGTACTGGGTCGGACGTCGCAGCGCTGCGGGCAAATAAACAGCAGCATAGACAAGCACTAAACACACTCACAAAAACAGAACCACCACCATCCAACAAAAGACAACAACAACAACAAAGAGAGTAGCAAAAAGAAATTACCCAAATATACCCTGTACAGGCCCAGACACCCCCCCTCCCCACCACTCAACCCCCTTAAACTCGACTGCGACTCAAGTATAATGCGAAATTTGTCAAATGAAAATATTTTGAATGCTTTGCGTTCAGAGAGAGAGAGAGGGAGAGAGAGAGAGGGGGGAATAGAAAGATATAGATATACTCTAAATGGTACTATATATGCTCTCATCTCTTGGGCCCCCTTTTCGAACACAATAAAAGCCACATTACGATTATTGTTGCTCTTGGTTTGTTGTTATCCCTCTTGCACTTTCCCTTTTCATACGCTTCGATGACTTAATCTCGTTGTCTTTTAGCGCCTGTCAGGGCAGTCTTAGCCCCCCCCCCACCCCCTCTACCTTTTCCAACTTTCCCCCTCCCTGCTTAGATAAACAAAAGCCATTGCTGAAAACGAAATCTTGGCAAAATAATGCTCAACTTGTCAGACCTCTAGACTGAGAGAGAGAGGGAGAGGGAGCAGGGGAGGGTAGGATGCTGTTCATAGGCCTGTCCAGTTTGCTCAAGCTCAAAGTAAAAAAAAAAAAAAAACCTTTTTTGGGTTTCTACCTTCTGCACAGGTGTGTCTGAGCAACCCGCCCAACACACACACACACACACACACATAAATATCCCCCCCCCAAAGTCTGTGTGGTTCTTCAGGCAGGGGTTGCCTTCGCATCGACTTCAATTTTCAAATACTTTTTCAAATATTTGTGTAAAATTTAATTAAAGTAAAAATACGCAACAACAACAACAACAACAGTTGCCCAAAATGAAAGCTGTAGGCAAGTGCATTCGACTGTTAAATACCCTGCACATGGTTTAAAATGAAAGCTGGGGATGATTTGTGCCAGCTATAAAGCAGAATTCAGTGAGATGTTGTGAAAGTGGAGAAACCCATGAAGAGGTGGGCACGTGGAAGGAGAGCAAGAGATGGAGTGAGGTAGAGGGAGAGAGAGAGGTAGATAAAGAGCAAGAGAGGGGTATATCGAGAGGAAGAGTGGGGAAAGAGAAGATAAAGTTGTTCATACAGACAGAAGAGCATAAATCGAAGAGAATATGGAAGTAGTTACTTCTTGGGGCACCTGCTGCTTGTTATACCCGCTCCCAGTGCCTAAAAGGGTATAGAAAGCAATATACCAAAAAGAAAGCATAGGTATGTGGCTTGTAGGCTAGACACAGCGTTGGACCCGGTCGAAACTGAAATAGTTTGTAGAAGCTTCTACTGGAATTTAGGTTGTGTCCCTTGGTAGGAAATCGATTGCCTGAAAAGCAGCCTATCAGCTCACTAATTTACCAACACCTTTCCATCTGCCTAACCCGGCTTAACCCTCCTTCACCCCCGTTTTTTTTTTTGCTTGGGATTCCCGAAAAACTTTGCCAGCATCGAGTTAATTACACGACTTGCCCAGGGCGAGGCGTGCAAACACCTGCAGACAGACAGAGAGGGAGAGAGAGAGGGGAAGAGGAAGAGGGAGACGCAACATTATCGGCCTCCAGTGACCATTATCATCGTCTGTCTGTCTGCTCATCGTGTCTGTCCTGTCTGTCCTGTCTGTCCGTCTCGTTCGACAGCTTTAGTTTTAATTGCTTTCGATGTTTTGCTTGATTTTTCGTATCTATTTTTTTCTTTTTTGTTTATTTCAATTCGCTCTTTATTTATTGTTGTTTTTTTTTTTTGTTTTCTGTTTGTTTTACTCGTTGTTTATGCAGCGCCCTCTGGCAGCAGGCGGCAGCAGTTCGTCATTTGTTTGGAGTGGGCGTGGCGCTTAGTAGTACAACATGTTGCAATTTGGTCAACTTTGGCGTCGGCTAATGAGCTTTTTATTTGCCTCCCCCCCTGCCCCTGCCCCACCTACAACTGCCTCAGGGCCACACCCATGCTCTAGCATGGCTAACCCCAATTTCCCACTCTCCCCCCTCTCATTCCCCCTTCCTCTCCCTCTTTTTCCAGTCAAATTGTGTGTTAAAGTCGTGTGATTAAACAACTTTGGCACCTGCCCGGCCCGCTGCACTTTGATTGCACTTCACACTTCACGCCTACGTCAACGTCGCAGTCGCAGTCGCAGTCGACGTCGCTGCTGCTGCGGCTGCTGCTGCCACTTGCGCAACTTTGCTCGCTGTTTGCCTCATTAACAGTTGTTTTTGGCCTCAGCGCGGATAAATCTGCTCGCTGACAGGTGGGTAGGGTAGGGGAAGGTAGACTCGAGACGGGAAAGTCCCCTCTCTGGGGGTGGTAGCCCCCATGATTAACAGCCCAGCAAAGAAAGTGCAAGATCGCTCGCATGTCTCTCGCAGAATACGCCAGCAACTTGATTAATGTGCTGTGCGAGAATCACAGATCGCCAAAGTGTTCTGGATCTCTATAGAAGATTCGAACATTATAGGGCTATAACCATAAGCATAAAGTAGGGAAAAAAACTTGGCTACAGTTGGGTCTGTTATATAATGTGTTAAAGACTCCTCAAGCTTCGGGGATGTCCCTAACACTTGGCGTTCTTTCTTGATTTCTTAAAATCCAAGACTAAAGATTTTACTTTTGATAGAGAAAATCCAAAAAAAAAAAAATAATATAATAAAGGAATAGAGAAAAGGAATTCTACAGTGGATCATCAGCAGGCAGCAGGAAGTACCCAAAGATGGTATATAATACTTGAGCCTTGAGGCTGGGAATCCTACACGCAGCTGGACTCAGCTTGGAGGCTCATCTTGGGCATGGGCAGGCACAGCTCGAGTTGAACGTGTTCATCATGTGGCTGCAGCGGCAACAATAAAAGAGGTTGGGGGAGTTGGCAGTAGGCAGGGGGTAGGGGGCGCCCCAGGGAAAAGGGGGGGGGGTGGGAAGGGGTAGGCGACGCCTTGAAAGCTGCCAGCATAAGTCAACACCATGTGCTGTTGCTGTTGCTGCTGCTGTTGCTGTTGTTGCATGCATAAATCTGTTGCATGTTGTAAATGTTAAACGCGCTGGCAGCAGCAGTTGCAGGGGGGGCGGAGAAGGGGAGGGGGTACAGGGAGGGTGGCAGCGTTGACTGCGCTTCAATACGATTTATTTGCTCGTTGTTTGTAATGCCATTTATTGCTGCTGCTGCTGCTGTTGCTGCTGCTGCTGCTGTTGATGTTGTTGTTAGCAATGTTGCTGCTGCTGGCGTTGCTGCTGTTAAATGCTTATTTACATTACGTTTAGCGGCACTTGACGTGCGACTCCTTCGGCTTGCAGCGGGTTGCAGCAACGACGTTTCCATTTCCATTTCCATTTTCATTTCCATTTGCAAGTGGCAGCTTCACATGTTTCCTTAACCCGCCCCTCCCTCTCCCCTTTCCCTGCCTCTTTGGGGCGGCAACTTTTGGGCAAAGCTAGAAAAAGTTGCCGCTGCACAAATTTTGATTTATGTCTCGTGTTGCCGCCGTCGCTGCTGCTGCTGCTGCTGTTGTTCTCGTTGTTGTTGTTGCTGCTGCTGCTGCTGCTGCTGTCGGTGTTTTGCCAGTTTCTTTTTTTTGTTGCTGGCTTTATATGCCATACATATCATTAGCCAAGCGCACATGGGTTGCCTAATTAGTTGTGCGAGATGGGATAATCCAGCGGGGAACTGGAAGCGGGAAGAGGCGGAGAGATCTGTGGGGTTTCCATGTTTCCAAGAGCTTCCTTTCGTATTCCATTTATTTTTGCCTTAAATCTCAACTGTTGTTCTATGCTTGCAGAAACTCTACAAACGACCCTCGCTTGCAGCGCAATGATCGTCGCAACGATGCGGGATCTCTATCTCTCTCTCTCTCTCTTGGGGTTTTGTTTGTCTATTGTTGTTACTGCAGCGTGTTGCTGTTGTGGTAGTTGCTGCTGCTGCTGTTGTTGCGCATGAGTAGCTTGAGACGTTCCCCTCCCCCACCCCACACTGCCTCATCGCAATCAGCATCGTGTTCGATATAACATTTTGCATGTGAGAGGAGTGGCTTGTCCAGGGGCGGGGGGAGTATGGTTTGGCTGGAATCTCGGATTCAGTAGAATCGTTGGCAGCAGGCGAACATGTGTTGTTGTTGTTGTTGTTGCTATTTATATATAAATTTATTAGCAACAAAAATAATTTAATAGATTCCATGAAAGAGAAGTCGAGTGGGCGAGAGACAGCTTGGAAGAGAAGAGAGTGCGAGACGATGGAGGGAGGATTTCGACTTAAGACATCAAGAAGACACTCGAGCGTAGAAGGTCTATGCTGCTGATGATGATGATGATGATGATGATGATGCTGATGATGATGATGATGATGATGATGTTGACATTTGGGCAGCTGCTGCCCCTGTTGCTGCCTACGCCACTGACAGCTTATGAATTATTTACCGTTTGTTTGCCTGCCAGCGCCATGAGGTATGCAACAATATTTTATGCCGTTTCTGCAACAAGCTGCTGCAATCTCAAGATGCAGCCTAGGGGAAGGGAGGTAGAACTTTGCGCTGGACACTGTCCCTGGCAGCCCCTGATCCAATTAACTGCTTACACAAAACACAAATGGCCAGACAAATATATAGGGAGAGTACAAGCAGTGGCGTCGTTAAGAGAAGGGGTCAGACACAGACACAGACAGAGATGGACTTGGAGATGGAGACGGAGAGATGTGGACAACGTGAAGCACATTCATAGACAGCAGACATCTGCTGGGGTCCAGTGTTGCCCAGGGGCGTGGGGTGGGAAGGGGCTGGGCAGGGGCAGGGGCAGGGGTTGGGAACACAAGTAATAACAGTAAAAATCAACGCACGTCATTCGTCCTCGTCGTGTCCTGACGTCTGCCCTGTGGCTACACTTCAGTCAGCCAGCACACACACACACACACACACACACACACACACACACAGGAATCCATGTGTGGAGAGCCTAAGTAACCACGCCTTCGCTTGGCTACCTTGGCACAGCTGCCGAATACCCTACACCATCTGTGTGTGTGTGTGTGTGGGTAACATGGCTAAAGCAGCAGGCACTAGCTAAACTTAGCCGAAAAACAGCCAAAGCCTGGGCCACAACCTCCATAGAGGGCGCCACTAGCGGGTTGAGAAAGCGCATACGGGCTGCGGTTATGCTCTGCTGCAATTTGTTATTCATATGACTGACATGTGTGTGCGTGTGTGTGTGTGTGAGTGTGTGTTTTGGGCTTTAGCTATCTGCCCTTCCCCCCACCCTTCCCTCCCCCTTCGTCCCTTGCCATGAACGTCCCAGCTTAGCTTTTGCTTTTGACGTGGCCTGATGAGCCTGACGCTTTCGCTTTGACTTTGGCTTTGGCTTTACCATTGGGGTTGGCGGGGGGTATGGGTTTCAACCTTCTCTAACCCCCTCCCCCTCCCCCCGTTGGCTCCGGCCCTGGGCATATGTAACGTTATGTGCATAAAAAATCATCATAATCACTTGAAAGCCCAAGCCGAAGTCGGACAAGGGAGGAGAGAAAAGGCAGCAAAAGGGTCGAGCACGAAGGGAGGGAGGAAGGTAGTGGGTTAGAGGGGAGGGGAGGGGAGAGGGGAGAGGAGTTGCTGATGCCTGGCAGCGCTTTAAGCACTTTGTGCGAACAATAAATAAAACATAAATAGCAACAAAATAAAGAGCGATGTTTGCTTATTAAAAATATGGCTAAGTGAATCAAAAAAAGGGAGTGAAAGAGGTGAGAAAAAGAGGTGGAAAAGAGGTGGGAAAAAGGAGGTCTTCTCTTGAAAAGAGAGAGGTACGACTGAGAGGTAGAAGGAGCAGCAGTAGGTAGGCTAGGAAGAGCAGCAGTAGCTGAGCAAGCAAAAGAGCTGGAAAAGAAAATGGGGAAATAACAAGCCAGCCAGGTGAGAAAGGAGGGGGGGTGAGAGGGTCCTGCGAGTGTGGCACAGGGTGTGTGTGTCTCTCTTTCCCTCTCTACCCCTCTCTCTCCCTCTTTCTGTCCCATTCTCTCTCTCTCTCTATCTATCTGCGTTGTCCAGTAAATCAGAGCGTATGGCAATGACAGCCTCGTCACAGCCAGCAGGTTCACCATGACGAATGGCAACGCAGCTCTCCACAAGCTGCTCCCTGAGCCCCGTCCGGCCTCTGGACCTCCTACTCCCCCACTCCCTGCTGCTTGCCTCCAGGCAGGGTTTTTTTTTGTTGGCCAAGGGACTGAAGTGCGCATTTGACAAGCCCAGTAAACAACAATTAAAATGACTACGGGGCCGAGATAGAAAAAGGCGAAAGCGTTTTCTTCTTTTTTTTTTTGCACATTTCCCTTTCGCAGCAGAGAGTGAGAGGGGCGAGAGAGAGAGAGAGAGAGAGAGAGAGAGAGTGGAGGAGAGCGAGGATGACTGAGGCGCAAAGCCCCAAAATGCAACTGATGAAAACTGACAATGAAACCCGGCGTCAGGCTCAGCTTTTTTTCGATCCCTACCGCTTCCCCCCGCACTATACCCTTTTGCCATACCTTTCGCTAGCCATACCCCAATCATTTCTTTGCCCTACCCTACCCTACCCTATCTCACTCCCCTGGCAATCCCATCATGTGCCTGGCGAAATTATGCCCAGAGGCAGCTGCCAAAATCTGCGTGACCCCAAAACGACCAGCTCAAAACTTTCCCAAAATTGAGGCTAGTCCCCTCCCCCCTCTCTCTGCAGGAAGATAGCGCACAAAAAAACCCGCATGGCATGTGGCATCAATATGTACCTTGAGGACACGACAATGCAATCTCGCAATCTCGAATCACGCATCGAAAACGAATCGAAAATCCATCAGTAGATATGGCATAGCTGGCCAGAGAAACGTAACAGGGTGTACAACACAGGGTGATTGAAACATGCTCTCGGACGTTACTGAGTGTGTTGAATCGGAAGAGAGAGAGAGAGAGGGAGGGAGGAGCGAGGGATCTCACTTAAGTAAGCCGCTTACGAGCTGCGAACAAGCGACGCGATTTTTAATTCAGTTTTATGGACCATAATAACGGAGTAGGCGATGCTATAATGCAAGATATGCTATAAATCAGAGGGACATAGAGAGAGACAGAGAGAGAGGGAGAAAGATGGGTAGAGATGGATAAGCAACTAGAGAGGCAGAGAGCTACAGATAAAGAAAGGCAGAGTTGAAGAAACAGAGATGGGGAAGATAGAGAGAAATGAGGTAAGTAAAGATTGAGAAAGCATAAAGGCATAGAGAGATATATAGAGAGATGGGTAGAAAGAGGAATATAAGAGGAGCAGAGCAGAGAAAAGATAGAGAGCAAACAGAGAGCAAAAGAATAAAATGACAAACAAAGTGTTCGCCCTATAAATCTCAGCATAATGAGGTGGACTGCGCTAGCCTTGAGGCACTTTGCTATGTTATGATCCGCTGACGCATCACGAACATATATAGAGAGTGAGAGCATGATATATATATATATATATATATATATACACGCTATGGGATGGACAAATTGGCCGGCTAATTCGCGCGGCATTTGGACAAAGCCGTCGGCACATTTATCATGACGCGTTAGACCCCATCTCCATCTCTATACCCCATCCGCATCCCCCTCCATCCTCCATGCCCCATCCTCGTCTCTGTCTTCCTCTCCGTCGCTGTCAGTCAGATCAGTCAGCTGCGCTCCCAGTTGGGTTTATTTTTGGCGCACTCGGCGTATGAGTAATGTCTTGATTTGCCAGCAGGCTTAGGCCAAATTAATTTATTGTCGTCTCTGCGCTGCCTCTGCCTCTGCCTCTGCCACTGCCTCTGCTCTGCCACTGCTCGCGCAACTTAATTAAAATCCAATCTCATCCATGGGGCAGATTTAAATTTAGCTTGCCACATTGCCGCATTGAGGCAGCAACTATTCGCTGGCAAATATACAGTGGCGCCTGCAGAGGGGGGAGGCGTGAAAGTGCAGGGAGGGGGGGGGGGGGTGTTGCTGCAGGTTGATGCACAACAACTGTGCGAGGTAGGCGCTGCGACGCCCACACACAAGCAGAGGCAGCAGCAGCAGCAGCAGCCGCGTGGGCGTCGTTGCGGCCTGCCACAAGTTGCAAGTTGCACGTTTCAATTATGATGAAGTTGCTGCTAATGTCTGCAAAGGGTAGCAGGAGGGGGAACTGAGCGGGGGGAAGGTTGGGGGTAGGGTGTGCTGTCCGATATTGCCGATAAGGCCAAGGTGAGTTGCAGTTACCTTCCCTCCACTTTGGTGAGCGACATGGATGGCAGGGAAGTCTAATGAGCGTGGCAGGGTTGTGTCTAGAGGGGAGGAGGGAGGCCGTGGAGTGTGTAATTTGATGTGTGCAAGGTGTAGAGCTACGTGTCTGTCTGAGGGTCTCCTGGCGGGTCCTCTGCCTCCTTCGCTAGAGGCTGTAGCTTCTCTGCTAGCTTCTTTTCTAGTTCCTTCTTCACCTCCTCTTATAGTTCGTTCTCTACCTTCTCTTCTACTTCCTCTTGTACCTGCTCTAGTAACTCCTCTTCTACCCTATCTTCTACTCCCTCATCTAGCCTTCAACCTACCTTCTCTTCTAGCTCCTCTTCTAGTTCCATTCCTACCTCCTTCTCTGCCTCCTTCTCTGCCTCCTTCTCTAACTCCTCTTCTGCCTCCTTCTCTACCTACTTCTCTAACTCCTTCTCTACCTACTTCTCTAACTCCTTCTCTACCTCCTTCTCTACCTACTTTTCTACCTCCTGCTCTACCTCATCTTTCACTTTCTCTTCTAACTCCTTTTCTATCATCCATCCGCCTATCGATAGACTATCCAACGTTCGATAACTCCACTTGCCTCACAGCTCACGTTATCGCTTCCGATTTGAGGTTAGGCTTAATATGCGAGTGAGCTAACCACCTACCACTACTCTCCCTATTCCGCTTAAGTCTACGATATTCTTAGTTGCATTTTACACACACCCCCCTCTCGCTATCCCTCCTGTACCCCTCCCTCTAGCCTCCTCTACCCCAACCCCTTTGGCTGAGCTTATCTCTCTAGCTCTCCCTACTTCGCGCTGGCCTTGTAAACGATGTGTCAATGTTTTTGTGGCACTTGCTGCAAGTGGCATGTTCTGTGCGCATCTCGCGTGGCTGCCACATGCCAAACATGCCGCCGCAGCAACAGCAACAGCAGCAGCAGCAGCAGCCGTGGCAGCGACAAAGCGCTGAGCGCTGCATTTTTTGCACAAGCACAACGCGACGGGGCGAGGGGCACGACGGGGCGAGACGAGGCAGACGCAGCGTTGTTTAGTGCATAAATCACAGGAGGCAGGATGCAGGAGGCAGACCCAGCCCGGAGGCAGGATGCAGGACACAGACCATGCTGGCCGCAGACGTAGCTGGACAGAGGCGCGACTGTTATCAGCGGCATGCCACGTGTGGCAGAGGCCGTTGCGCTTTATTAGGGTTGCAAATGCAGTGTGTGGCAGACGACACGGCGACGCGACCCTTTTTGAAACGTTCCAGTGAGAGAGAGAGAGAGAGAGAGAGCGAGGCAGGAAGAGCGAGGTAGGCTGGGCGAGGGGCGCGCATATGTTGCATGTTTATGGGCAAACGAAATAAACGCGGGCAACCTTTGCTTTTGACGTTCAATGTGACCTCAACAAGGGGCAACAACTGCCGGCAATTACAGCCGACAAAGGCGACAACAACAACAACAACAACAGCAGCAGCAACAATAACAACAACAGCAACATCGACAAAATGCGAAAAAAAAACCAAAGAAAATTGGAAAATTGCAAGATGCGAACAGGCCACATGAGCCGCATGTGAGCAGCAGCGGTTGCTGGGCAGGCAGAGAGGGAGGGAGAGAGAGGGTAGGAGAGCAGGGTGTGTTAGGGCGTGAGGGAGGGGCGGGGTTAATGTGTAATTGCTAATAGCAGCAACTAAGCACAACTAACGATGCATTCTGATCGTATTCGCATGAGCAAGAGGAGGAAAGAGGAGGGGTAAGCAGAGAGAGGAAGAGAGAGAGAGAGAGAGAGAGAGAGAGAGAGAGAGAGAGAAGGAGGAATAGAAGAAGGGAAGAAGAAGAAGGCAGAGAGAGAAAAGGGAGCAAGTAGTGCTGCCTAGAGAAACCCTATCAAAAACGAGGTTCTAAGCACTTTACCGATATACCGATAGTTATGCGACATATCGTTGGTTTTCCAAGGTTTCTCAAGCGAAAACCTTCAATCTTGCAAGCCTAGAGGCAGCTACAAGGTCAAATCATTGCTGCTGCTGATGCGGAACAGGAATATATATGTGCATATATAGCTGAGGGAAGCTGCTGCTTGAGTGGAATCCTCCCCCCCTTCGAGGCATACATAAATAAATGTTTGTATGAACATCTACCATATATGCATGAGTTATATCTGACGCATACATATCTGGCATAGAGTCGGGCCTGTATTTCTGCTCTCGATACCGAAGTCCTTTGAAAAATGCTTATCAAATTAATTTCGCTTAAATTCGCGTTTATTGTTCGCTCTCGGCGCGTTTAGAGGGTTAATTGCGAGGGTTTATTTCGCTCGCTCGCTCTCTCTCTCTCTCTCACTCCCCTACCCGCTCTGGGTTTGGGATTGATTGCATGTTTGTTTGTCCAACCGAGAGGGCACAAGGTAAGGAGGTACCCAAATGCGAGGGTTGGCCCAAGAGTTGCAAATTGATTGAAAATGTTCTCGCATTCGTTGCGTTCTGAATGCGCTCTACACGTGTCCCGAGTTGTTCAATTATGGCTAAGCCAAATCCGCAGCACAAACATCCTTAAGTCCCCCCCAGTTGCCCCTGCCTGTGTCCCTGCCCTGCTCCCAGGGGCACAAAAAGAGCAGCAGCAGCAGCAGCAATGCTCCCCTCCCCCTCTCTGGAAATGCCATCAGCGATTTTAAGACGAAAACTAAACACACGCGACTCTCGACTGGCGACGTCGTCAGGATTGAAATTGAGTCGTTTAAGCCGTCAGTTGGTTAACCCCCCGCCCCATTCAAAGTCCCCCTTGATATACCCTTCCCAGTACATTATGAATGTGTGTGTGTGTGTGTGTGTGCTTGCTGCATTGAAAGTCACTTCTCCCCCCCCCCCAGTCTAAGTCCATTTCCATTTCCATTTCAGAGATTTGTTTGCTTTGAGAATGGCACGAGTCGAGGCAGGACTCGCTCGCCCGACACGACTCTTACCCTGCCCCTTAGCACGCCCCTGTCCCGCCTCCCCTGCAGCTACCCTTCTCTTTCTTTGAGTCGTCCCTGCCTATACACACACACAGTCGCATTTTATCGTTTACCTGCTAATTTCGTTATAATCGAAGCGTTCTTTGCCAAATCTTGTATATATACTTTTTTTCGGGACAATCCCCGAGCGGGAGAGGGAGGAAGAGGAATATGGAAATACCTTGGAATTATCCACTATAAGCCGAGGCGTGTTACGTAGGTAAAATTTTCAGTCAATTTGCAGTTTTATATAGTTAGGTAGAGGGAGTTTTGTGGGAGTTTTTATAAAAGTCACAATAATAAATAAGAAAAAAATTCGGAATTTCCAGCAAGTAAACTGGGAATATATATCAAAATATGTATATGATAAAAACTGAAACAATTAAGGTTAGTTCAGTATTTTAAACAAATGTCTACATATAATTCATAAGAAATAAGTCAGAAAAAATGCTAAAAACAACTCAGAGACCCCTCAAAGCATAAGGAAATTTGTCAAATGCAGAGAGTAAAGACTTGAAATACATAATCCCTATAAATATATATAGAATATCTTTAGGAATCAAGAAAAATACTTTCCAAGTTCATTAAAAATTCAAAGGAACCGAAAAAAGAAGTTTCCCACTGGCTTGTGGCAACCCTCGCACAGTCTATGCCAAATCCAAATCAGGCAAAGTATTTATGGCGAAAAAAGATCATTAAATGTACTATATATATATACATATGGTATACTAAATATGGTACTCGCAAGGCTTGTTCAAGTACCTCAAGAAGTAATTAAATCAAACTAAAAATAAATGCAAAGAATTTTACGAATTTTGGATAAATCAAAACAAGAATATTACTCATTAATGTGGTAAAATTCGAGGCAAGAAATAACGGAATTTCGTGCTGGGTGTGGGGTGTACAAAGTCCCCGCCTTGTTGTACATACATATATGATATAGGAAGTGTTTTTTGCATAGTGTATAGGAAATTAAAGGAATTTAGATCTCGTAAGCTTAGAGACAAATTTGAAGAGGTTCTATACAGAAATTAAAGGATATAAAGGCAAATGAATTTGGAACGAAGTATATAGAGTATTTCTCTGAGTGTATACAGCAAAATGAGCGCATAGAACGAGTCTTCAAGCAATATAGAGTGGTTTCAAATGGGGAATATGTAGAGTTTTGGATGAGTCAACGCAGCAAATACAAGCTGGACTTTTTCTCTCAGTGTACTAAGCAAGTATGAAAGCAATTTCAGGAGGGAACTCTCCCCCAAAGACGTAATGTTATAAAGGGTATATATATGTATATGTAAAGGTATATTTCTCGCAGTGTACTAAGCACTTCCCGAGGGATATGTATAGGTATATTTCTTTCAGTGTACTAAGCACTTCCCGCAAGTATTAAGGCAATTTCAGAAGGGGACATAATTATATAAAGGATATATACAATATATGTATGTATAGGTATATATTTCTCTCAGTGTACTCACTCTTGCACTCATTGGCATCCCGCGCCGTCGCCCTGCCCCACGGGCGATCGAAGAAGAAACTCTTGCAACGCTCACAGTCGCGTCCCGCAGTATTGTGCCGGCACTCGCAGCTCAGTTGCCCATTGGCATCGGGGGCGCACTTGGAGGCGTGGCCATTGCATTTGCAGCGCCCACCGACGGAAAAGTCCGAGACAGCGTAGTGCAGTCCCGACGTGGAACCGATGGCACCGATGCCACCGACTGGGGAGCTGCCCGCCTCGATGTTGTTGTTGCCCAACTGGACACTGTATTTGCCCGATCGCAGATCCGCAACGGCGGCGGCGGCATTGGCATCGATGGCGGCGATGAGGGGATCCGGTTGTGTGGCAGGCTGTTGCAGGCGATGGAATATGATGCGTATATCGGTGGCAGTGACCCAATCCTGCAGCACAGGCGATGAGTCCAGATCCCGGGCAGAGGGACGACCCTCCAGGGTGCTGAATGCGATGCGGGATGCACCCGCTCCTCCGGCTGGTGCACTGCAGCGTGGCTCCTGCTCGTTGTGCTTCGACACGGTGTTGCGACTGGGTCGCCCATAGATGCGACGACACTGGGAGCTGTAGTACTGGAAGGGTTGCCAGCTGTGTCCATGATCGGAGCTCTTGAGGATCATCAGGGAGTCCGGCCGGGGAGCACGTGGACAGAACTGCAAACTCACATAGGTCAACTCGTATTTCTTGCCCAGCGAGAGGGTTAGGGTAACATTATCGCCTCCTGGCGGTGTGGGCGTGGCCAGGGGGGCGGAACGCCAACAGGTCACATTGTTGGAATTATTCAAATCCGTGAGAGAGCGTGGCGGAAAGCTATTTGCCTCACAACTGGAGCACTGCAGCTCACCAGCTGTGCCGGCTCCGCCTCCACCTGCCGATCCTCCCGCTGCTCCTCCTCCCTGATACTCGCAGTATCGCTGCGTCTGCTGCTCCCCGCACGTGCTGCTGGCCACCACCGGTGTCCCGTAGGCGGCATTCACAAAGTCGGGTATGCACACACGTGCCTTGTCCTCCGCATCGTAGCAGGGATCCTCCGGTGCGTAGAGCTGCAGTGCGCCGGCAGCGACAGCGAGCAGCGGCAGCCAGAAAAGCGCAAACATTTCGCTTGAATTTGTCACTTTTACAACACTTTTACACTGGCAAAAAAAAATGTAAATAAATTGTTCACAATTTCGCACAAATTTTCCAAATATTTTGAACAATTTTCCAAAATTTTTCAGTATTTTAGGTTTTTTTTTGGGGGTTTTCTTGAAAACGCAGCGCGCAGGCGTTTTTGCTTTGCGTGGCGTTTTAAATCGCGCGCGAGTCGCGTAGGCTGCGCAGCACACGTCGTTTCACTTGGCCGTCGTTTCTCTTCGCCTTCGCCGTCGTCGTCGTCGTCGTCGTCGTCGTCGTTGTTCTTCGGTTCACGTCAAGTCGTGCTGCCAGTTCACAGTCGACTGTGTGCAGCGTCGTGCACGAAGCGACCGCGTCGGCTACACTCGTGTGCGCCGGTAACTGTGCGCGTGTGTGTGTGTGTGTTGCAGCCCATACGATCGCGTTTGCATTTGCTGATGTATGTTGCTAGCAACATATGTTGCTGCCGACACGGTAGCAGCAGCAGCAGCACAGCATCCACATTGTTGCTGCCTCTAAGGCAAGCAACTCACCACGCGACGACGCTCTCTGGCAGCGCTCTCTCGCTGCCATGCGCTGCCTCTGTCGCACGCATGCTGCTGCTCGCTTGCGCTGTCCTGCTCTCCCGCGCTGTTGTTGTTTGCTTTGCGCAGTTCTTTGCGCTCTCGTTGGGCAACATTTGTTGCTGCTGCTGCTGCTTGCAGGTGGTTGTTGTTGCTTCGTTTTGGACTAGCAACATTTGTTGCTGCGACACAAATGTTGCTGCAGCTGCTGCTTGTTTGTTCTTGTTCTTGTTGTTTTGGTTTTTGTTGCCAGCAAATCGCGTCCAGCCTGCAAATCAAAACAATGCCACCAGGCGCAGGAGGTGCCACACACATGTGTGTGTGTGTGTGTGCGTGTGTGTTTGGCAGCGCGATTGCTATCGATAATGAAGTCGCCAAGCGAGGGCTGCCGCCTCAGCGAGGGCTGCGGCATAAGTTATTAACTTGACGTTAATGAAAATCATCAATTCAAAGAGAGAGAGAGAGAGAGAGGGAGAGGGAGAGAGAGCGCTGCGTAATTACGTGATACGCTTATGCGATGGCTTCATTAATGCCTCTGCCTCTGCCGCTGCCTCTGCCACAGCTGCTGCTTCGCCTGCGTCGTGTTGATAAGGCGTTTCACTTTCGGATACATCTCCCTCTCTCCCTCTCTCCCGCTCTCCCTCTCGCTGCCTGATTTCAACGTGTGTCCATATGCCTTTGTTTGCTTTGCCTTTCTAATTAGCTATACAGGGGGGCTGGGTGGGCGTGGCATGAACGTTGGTAATCGCATCGTGCGATTGTTGTGTTGCAAGCAAGCACACACACACACACACACACACACACACATGTTGCAGCAACAGAGGCGCCAAGAAGAAGACAGAAAAAAAGAGAGAGAGAAGACAAAAAGAGATCAACGATATAAGACAGAGATAAAAGAAGAATGCTAGGTGGCAAGAGAGAGAGACAAGGAGATATGAAAGAGAGAGGAGAGAGCAAAAGATAGTAGAAGAGAGAGAGAGAGAGAGAGAGAGAGAGAGATTTGTTAAGGATAGAGCTAGAAAAGTAAAGATAATAAATAAATAACGATATTTTTGTACCGCTAATAATCAAGAATATATCTCCTAAATATATTACAAATGTGGCATACCTCATCTCAATCCAATATTCCACACTTGAATCCATTTTAGAAGCATTAAAAATAACGCAAACTCTAAATTTCGCAATTTAAGGATAAATTGTGGGCGAAAAAGGGGGAAAAGGACGAAACAAAACACTCGTTGCCGGAAGCGGAAGTGACACCGAAAACAGTTCCGTCATGATTTCCGCCTGTGGTTGCGGGTTTTTCTTTTTTTTTTAGAGATATTATAAATTTGTTATCATGTGTATAAAGGTGTGGAAAAGGTAGAGTTCGAGATTGGTACCCAGAGAGCTAATAGGGGGAGCTGAAAGGGTCCAAACAGACGAGTATTATCAGCATATTTGCTGGCTCTAGCTATTTTCTATATTTCCTAGATCTAGACGTTTATAGAGAGGGAGAGACGAGCAGACAAAGAGACAGAGAGACAGACAGACAGACAGATAGAGAGTCAGACATACAAAGAGTTTATGCATATTCAAGGTTTCTGGACTCAGCCCCGCCCACAGCAGCCTGCATTATCCTAATTCCGATAAACCCTATCGATAAGGCATTTATTTAAAATCTCTCTCCGTTAACGTAGTATTCATATGGGAAAAATGTTCCCACACCTTTCTGGGTTAAACGAATCGGCAAAGCAAACAAAAATTGACAACGCGCACTCACTAATTGCTGCACTCGCATTGCACATTCATGCGTGGCGCCTCCACTTCCCTTCCCTCTCTCTCTCTCTGCCCTCTCTCTCTCTCTTTCCTTTTCATTCTCGGTCTCCCTCTCGCTCGGCTAAAACTGTCGCCAATTAACTGAAATTAATGCCGCCCATTAGACGCTTTCGATATTCAGTTGCAGTTGCCATTGGAAACGATGGAGTCGCCTTTTCCCTCCTCTCTCCTCCCTCCTCCCTCCTCCCTTCACTCTGCCCTCGCCACACTCCTCTCTGCTCACTCTTCTCTCCAGTATTGGCTTCTGTATCAGCTATGCTCGTTCCTTCTCCCGCCTGTTCCTGCTTCTGCTGTTCCCGCCTCCACATGGCTGCTCCTAGCTCATCCCAGTGCCTGACTCACCCACACACACACACACACACACACACACACACACACATACACATAATGCACACACTCTGAGGCAAGCTCATTTCCGGTTCCTTTGTTGTGTGTGGCAGCTGAGGCTGAGCCTCGACTGAGCTGACTCTGCGTCTCATGCCGCATGCCGCATGCGTTATCAGAACTTTTGCTTTATTAGCCTGGTCAGTGGGTGGAGTGGGCGGGGAGAGAGAGAGGGGTGGGGAGGGACGAGCAGAAGGGGGGGGGGCAGAGAGGGATCACACGCCGCAGACTGTTGCCAAAGTTTGTCGCCAAAATGAAAATTGCATTGTCTGTTGTGAAGTTTTTTTTTTTTTTTTTTTTTTTTTTTTTTTTGGAATTTCGCACACTGATTTTGAATTTTCTTTTGCATTTTCTACTATTTTTCTTTTGCACTTCCTCTCTTGCTTATCACTTGTGCTTTACTTTTTTTGTTGCCTGCTTATTCCAATTTTTCTGCAATTTTTCGTACTTACTTTCCAGCTTAACTTCTATTTTTTTTAAATTTATTTCTTTTTTTTCAACTTTTTTTTTACTTGTTTTCTCACTTGTGTTTATTTTGCTGTTTATTGTCCTTTTTCTATACACTTTTCTACACATTTGTCTGCTCTCTTTGCCACTCATTTTCCGGCTAATTTTATTTTTTTCTTTATTATTTCTTATTTTGTTTGAGGTTAAAGTTGCTTTTTCTGTTTATTCTCATGTTTGCCTGCCTTGTGCTAGATTATGACGCCTGCCCCCTTCTCACACACTCTCAGCACCCCGCCACTGTCCCTCACTCTTCCCCCATGTGGCGTCTCTCCCTCTCTCTCTCTCTCTCTCTTTGCTTTGTTTACTTGCATCTTGTTCGCTTTTGCTTTATTGGCGACATCAATAAAATGCAACATTGAGGCCCCCCCTCTCTCCCCCTCCCCCTACGCCACTGCCTTTGTCAACTGTGGACAAAGCTTGTAGCTTCACACGAATGTGGCGCAGACACACACACACACACACACACACACGCACAGTGGTTAAACGGGACAGGTAACGGGTCACTTTTTGGTCAATGTTGATGCCGAAACATTTTGTTTGTCTTTGCACAAAGCGAGAGGCGACGTGTTGTTGTTGTTGTTGTTGTTGTTGCTGGCGTTGTTGTTGTTGTTGTTGTCGCTGCAATTGCATCTCGATTTTATTGCCCAAGCTGGGAACATGCGAATGGCATTTGCCCGCCCAAAGCAGATGGAGTGGAGGAGGAGGAGGAGCGGGTAGAGCCAGCGGGCAGCAGACAAAAGGAGCAGGGTGCAGGCAGAGACTAGAAGGATCAGAGAGGGAGCTGTGCCTGCGCAGGGCTGGCATTAGCTAGCTAAAGGCGGCAGTCGGTGGGTGATGGGGGGCGTGGCAAGCGTAGCTCATGGGGGGCGGTCTGGCGCAGATAGACGACTCGATTCCTATCAGCGTCAATAAATAAAGTTTTTAAATGGAACAAGAAAATAAATATGTGTCCACGAGTGTCTCTACCCTGCGTTGTTACAGACAAACCGACGGCAGCGGCAGCGGCAGCGGCGGCACAGTGGTGCAGGCAGCATGAAAAATGCTGTGAAAATTACGAAAGTAAGAAAGTAATTGCAAATAATGATACTTTCGGCACGGCGAAGATTGTATACCCTTGCAGAGATTTCCATTGAATGTTATACCACAATCACCCTATAATATACTGCAAAATCGAAAAAAATGCATATTTTACACATTTGATGTCCGAATTTGCTGCGGATTGATTTTTTATGTTTATTTTAAATATCACAATCGATTTTAAGTAAAAAATCAAAACAAAATTTTTTGAAAAATTTTTGAAATTTTTGTAAGGGGGTTGCATGGAAAAAGTCGAAAAAAATGAAGGTTCCTAAATCGATAAAATTTAAATGCAAATATATTTAGGGCACAAAATCAAAATCAAAAAGTCAGAGTCGAGTTAAATCAAATGATTTTTGCAAAAGTTATGAGTATTTGAAGCCAAACAAAACACCCAAATTTCATTAAGATAGCTCTAAATACTAAGAGACTAGCTGCAAAAGATGGACAGCCAGACATATATGAAATCCCCTGTCGATGCTGATTTTTTGAATAATATCTTTCCAAGAAAATGCCTTAATACTTTCATACTAGTTACATACATACATTTAAAAATGTAATATATAACAAAAAATGCATACAAAAAATTTATTTTAGTTTTATTTATAATAATGTAATAAAAATAATATAATAATGTATATATCTATAATGCAATTGGAAAAAATTTAAATAAAAAATTGTATATATTATAAACTTATTAGCTTAAAATTGAATTAATGTCAGAACTGTGCGCATGGTACCACTGTGCGCTGCCACCTTAGTTGCACACACACACACTTTTGCTTCGTTCATATTGAAAAAGTTTTTGAGTATCTATCGCAGTGTCTTGCCCGCTCCCACGCGCTGTGCCCCCTCCCCTCCCCTCTCTCTCTCTCTTTCTCTCCGATTGTGTGTTTGCTCAGTGTTTGTTTGTTTGTCTTTTGTTCGCTTTGTCTGTCCCACTGTCCCGCTGTCCCATCCTCATGTGCAATATGCGTTGTGTCTTGCCTGTGTTAGCCGCAGGGCGATGCAGCAGCAGCAGCGGCAGAGGGGGATGCACTCTCTGTGTTCCATGTAGCTACTTACATTGATTTTCTAATTAGCCTTGTCAGCAGCAGGTGGGTGAGGAGGAGGAGGGAGAGGTAACACACTTGGCTGACAGGAAGGAAGGAATTCAAAGTCAACTCTGGTGGCCATAAAAAGAGCCAATTACCTTCAAGACTCATTAAGTAGTACAGGCATTCTCTCTCTCTCTCTCTCTCTCTCTGTCTGCCAGGGGGGAGGAGGAGAGAGGGGATGCTGCCAAAGGGCTGCTGGTGCTGCTGCCTCAGTTAGCTGACCGTTACAATCGAATTAGGCGCCGTTCGCAACGTTAAATGCAATTAAAACTGGAAGATGTTGATTACATTAGAAGTGCAGGCAGCCACGACAAGTTGACAGCGCGAAGGGGGAGGGAGAGGAGGGAGGAGAGTGAGAGAGAGAGAGAGAGAGAGAGAGACAGTGGGCAGCACCAACAAGTGTGACCAGCGCGTGCGCTAGCCAAGAATTTCAAGCATTTTACACTGTACCCACTGTACTGTGGGCTAGTTTTGGCTTGTTTACGGCAAATTCCGTACTAGCTTTAAAGCTGAACTAGCAGCCGGATTATTATGAAATTTTGATAGCTTATTTATAAGAAAGTGTAGTTAGCATATGCAGAGTTTGGCTGGTATATCTGGTAAATTAAATGAAATAAATAACAAAATGTTAGGCTAAACGTAAAGCTAAATTTGCTGTTGGGTTGTCTATTTTGGTGTGTTAATTTAAAATAAGCATCGATTTTTGTATTTTTTAGTAGTACGATTTGGTTGAAATCTAAGCAGCATATTAAAGATATTATGAAGTTAAGATGTGCCAAATTTTGGAAAGATACCTTGTAAATTAAAAGAATTAAATGTAAATACCGGAAAACGCTCTTGCTGAAATTCCCCATTTAATGTCACATTGAAATCGATAAGATATGCATATTTTACACATTTTGTGTCCGATTAAGCTGCGGATTTGATTTTTATGATTATTTTGAATATTCCAAGCAATTTTAAGCAAAAAAGAAAAATTTTAATTTTTTGAAAAATTTCGAAATTTTTGTAAGGGGTTTGCATGGAAAAATGCGAAAAAAATCGAAGTGTCCAAATCGATAAAATTTAAATGCAAATTTATTTAGGGGACAAAATCGTGTTCAAAAAGTCATTTTTGAGTTAAATCAGACAATTTTCGAAAAAGTTATGAGTGATTGAGACCAAAGAAAAACCCATTTATATACCCTACAGCAAGGATATAAAAATTTGCGACTCATTTGAACTTACTCACAGTGCACTGCAGCGTCGCCTGATTGTGCCCACTGTGCCGCACATAATTTATCCCTTTTTTTTTGGCAGCTTTTTACCAGGCACGTTGAGAAAAACCGCCCGAAAATTGTTGTGGTTGACCAGAATTATTTGAGCACCCTGTGGGTAGAGCAGGGCAGGCCGAAGGGTAGCCTAGTGCAAGCTGAACAATATGTACAAACTGCAATTAACAGGGTATTTGGTAGTCGAGCATCGCACACAATCAATGTTGCCAACGGGTTGGGCAAAAAGCGCGCTGATTATGTCAGCAAAACAACAAGGCAGCCATCACTCATGTGTGTGTGTGAGAGTGTGTGTGTTTGTCAGGATGTGTGTGTGTGTGTGTGTGTGTGTGTGGGTTGTGCCACGCTGGCCGAGCATAAATCTGGAGATCCGCACGCTAATTTGTGCATGATAAATTATTTATGCCAAAATGGAAGTCAACAACAGCGGCAACTTGTTCCAGCTGCGGAAATGGGTTACCCCAAGTGGGGGGCAGGGGAGTGTAGAGCGGGGAAAGGGGGGGTGGCTGGCATACACGTAACGTCGCTATAGTCACCGCTTAATCCCTGGAAGTTCTCACCCAACACGAATCATTCATAAAAATGCTGCAAATTGTGTTGCCCCATTTGGAGTTTTTTTTTCGTTTCTTTCTTTCTCTCTCTTTCATTCCATAGGGGGGAAGGGTCACCAAAAGTTGCCAAGCTGCAGGTTAAGCAGAGTATAGGGAGGGGCGGGGGTGGGTAGGGAACGTAGGAAGCAGCTTAGATGGTAACAACGTGGATTGCATGCATTTTTGATGAGCTGCTGAGTGAAAGTTTTCATATGCATAATCCGTGACAAATGTGGTGAATTTCAGTCGATTTGCCAAGCAGGATTACCAGGTTAATGCGCACTTTTCTCCATTTCATCCCGAAGTGCCTCATCCCTTCCAGGAAGAATCAGGGATATCCCTATATGCCATTTCGAAGCTGCGTGTTGAATTCCAAACGCTTTAGCCCAAAAAGGTCTCAATAGGTAATGGCGCAGATTCCCCAAGATTGGAAGGAGGGAAAGGTTTTGCAGGGAGTAACTCTGCTTTTCCTAGTAAATCAATTCAAAAACTATCTGCTGTTATAGGAAGTTACAACATTTTAATATAATTTACGAAAGAAAAACAAGAAAATTGTCAGCTTAGGTCGTTTAGGTCGTTGCACAAAACGACCTATTTCTGTAAAACAGCGAGTACTGCGCCTGAGGTGCTGGCGAATGTTCCAGTTGTCTGGAAATCCTCCTTGGATATACATATAGATATATATATCTATAATTTTAATCGAATCTAAGTGCCTTAGTGCTCAAGTGCTGACTGCATCTGGATCGTTAAGTAATTTCAAACAAAGCCAGATAAGGATCTTTACTCTTTATTCAATTTCACTTTACTCTTTTTCTACAACTTGTGCTTCGTTTTCTCCACCTCTTCTTCTTCTTCTTCTTCTTCTTCACTTCTTTCTAATTTTCTACTGTTCTTTTCTTACGAAAGTTGCACAAAAGCAGCTGCAAGTTGGGTTGGGCAAAAGTTGAAACAAGTCGAAAATGATTCATGAACTTAAAGTTCGCCATGGACTTTGGCACTGCCAAAATGGCAGTCTGTGTGCAGGTGTGTGTGTGTGTGTGTGTGTGCCTGTGTGTGCCTGTGTGTGTGTGTGTCCATTTGTGCTTCGCTTAAATGGCGACTATCAACTAATTGATTCAAGATGCGCTGCCCCAAATGCATTAGGCGTGTTGCTGTTGCTGCTGTTGTTGCTGTTGCTGTTGCTGTTGCTGCTGCTGCTGCTGCTGTTGCTGTTGTTGCTGCTGCTGCTGCTGCTGTTGCTGTTGTTGCTGTTGTTGCTGCAACACTCATTGACCAAAATCCTTGGCCATAATCAGCTTTCGCTGCACTCAAAGTCATTTGCCTGCTGCCTGCCTGCCTGTGCTAATGTGTGTGTGCGAGACTGAGAGAGATAGGGAGAGAGGGAGGGGAACTGTGGCCGAGAGAAAGAGAGAGAGAGAGAGCTGCCACTTTGCTGCCTGGGCAGCTTTGGCAAACACTTGGCGCCAGCTGCTGTTGCTGCTCCTGCTGCCTCTGCCACTGCCTCTGCCTGGTAGCCTGCTGCATTTGGAGCTCATCAAACGGCGGCCACTTTGCCAGACCGCTTACACTCTCTCTCTCCCTCTCTCTCTCTTCCTCTCTATCTTCCTCTACCTCTCTCACCCACTAGCTCTTGCCTTTGTTGCGCTTTTCTAGCTGACTTTGCCGGGCTACTATGCTCGTCTACTCCCACTCTCTCCCTCTCTCTCTCTCTTTGCAGCTCTGTGTGCAGCCTGCTCAGGTGTCGAGCATTGTGTTGCCACCTGGTTGCTGCTGTTTCAATTAGCACACAGCCAACGCCTGCAGTTGCCTCTCTCTCTCTCTCTCTCTCTCTCTAACCTTCCACCCTCTCCTCTCTGCCCCCCCTCTTGCCTTTGCCCTTTTTTGCAGCGTTTAACCCCTTGGCCACTCATTAGCAGCGCTTGCAGCTGCGGTCTGCGGTGTCCCTACCTGATGCTGTCTGTCCTTAGTCCTTCCCCCCCTCCCCCGCCCTCCTTCAACTCTTCCACCTCCTCTCCTCCCCCTGCCTGCCTGTCTGCTCGCCTGCTTAGCTGGGGCACAGGCGACTATTGTAAGCCTGGACTATTTTTGCTGCTGCTGGCGAATGTTTAATTATTTGCCATTTTTCGTAGCATACTTTTGTGCGCGCCGTATTCAAATTGCGCCGCTCCCCCTGTCTCCTTTCTCCTCTTTCTCCTGTCTTCCCCTTTCTCCCCTGTTGCACCTTCACCACGCATGCTTTGTGCATTTATAATCATTTTTCATAACTGTCTGACCGCTGGACAGCAGCAGCAGGAGGAGCAAGAGCAGGAGCACTGTGACAGCTCTCGAGAGGATTAGACGTGTTTCACATTTTAACAGCGACTTCTTGCCCTTGCCCAGCTGCAGTTCCGCCAAAGGCGTTGATAGCCTCCTGCTCGCTGCTCGCTCTACCTTCGGCCTGCCTGGCTGCCTCTTTCCCTGCCCCCCACCCCTGGCAGTCTAGTCTGTGCTATCTCTCCTGTTGCGGCGTTCTCTCCCTCTCTCTCTCCCTGCCGATATCTCTTTCTCTATCTATCTCTCTCACTCTCTCTATCTATCTGTATTGCCATCTCTATCGCCTGTATCCCAATTGGCATTTGTGGCTCGCCTTTTGTTTCTACGCCATTTTTAGCTGCTGCTTTCTGACTTCTGGCAAAAACTGATTTAAGCCGCTTACTCATAACAACAGCAGCAACAACAACAACAGCAACACGAATATGAGCAACACATGCCACACCCCCCTCCACCCCCTCCCCTCTGCGTGGGCGTAAGTCCCGCTTTAAACACAATTTTTGCGTGTTCCCTCACTTGGTTTGGGTAATTGACGCTCTCACAGATTATGCAGAACGTCGCTGTCGCTGTCGCCGTCGCAGTCGACGCTGGCAGCGCTGCTGTCAACCGTGTATGTAGGATGTTTCGACTGACAGCCTCCCCCCCTCCCCCCATCCAGGCTCAGGAAGTACAAGAGAAAACAACAAATATAATCGAAAAGCTGCTGCTGTTTTTTGATTGAAATTCATGAAAATCACTTGAAGAGGAAAAGATAAATAAAAATAAAAATAAAAATAATAGAACCTGTTCTATTGTCTCTATAAGCTCGTGCAAGTAGAGCTCTCTAGGAATTATATGGGGCTTATAATCTAGGCAGATAAGGCGAACTCCCTCTCGCTCTCTCTCTCTCTCAACTCTCAACTCTCAACTCTCCTTAGAGTTTCTAGAGTTTATTAATATTATATATTATTTTATTTTATTCTTTAACTACATAGGAAACCCTCAAGGTGTGCCTGATATTATATCAAAATTTCCTTGAAATCGCTTCAGTTTTTCCTGAAGTTTCCAGCATTTCTACGCAACTTGCTAAGCTTTTCTTTTCCAGTTTCCAAGCGCACTCCAAGTGCTCTGTAAAGAAGCTGAACTTTCTTCCAGGGTTTCCTCAGTCTTCCCGAAAATCATCCATCTATCACCTACTTTGCTTTCTCTTCTATATACTACGTTGAACTTGAGCAAGTTGGCTAAATTATTGTTGAATCTTGTCGCGCAATTAAAAGTCTCTTGGCAATGATCCATGAAGGAGTCTCAATCGTATTTGCAGACACTTTAATCAAGGCGGGAGAAGAATGGCAAGGATGGAGGGAGGGGGGGAGGTGGGATAGAAGGAAAGTTTGTTTTTATGCCTGTGTAATGATGCGTCTCGTTGGCATCGGCAAATGAGGCGTCATTAGGTAATAAGTCTCTCTCTCTGCAGGCATATCCCAAGTTCAAGTGGGGCCAAGAAAGTTGAGCCAAAAAGCGATTAAAAGTAAAACAGCCACGCCCCCTGCTTCCCACGCCTACAAAAGCGCTTAACATTTTCATTAAGTGAGCTCAGGGGAGCAGGAGCAGGCAGGAGGAGGAGCAGGCAGGAGCAGGAGCAGTAGCAGATTTAAAGCCTGAGCCACTTGCCAGCTGCAGTTGCCAGTTGCCACGTCCTGCCCGACGGTCAGGCAGTCAATCAGCTAGTGAATCCCCCCAGCCGCCCACGCCACTGGCTGTCGCCATCTTAAGACGTGGCACTTCCGTTTCCGCTTCAAGTGACGCGCAGTCTTGGCAAAACGTCGGGCAATGCAATAGAGAGGGAACTGGCCAGAGCAGGGCAGGACTAGGGATAAGGGGAGCAGGGTTGCTGCAGGGATCCTGGCAAGGGGCAGAGGGGCAGCCAAGTCAAAAGAAGAAAAATGAGCATTGCAGCAACACTGACAACACTTTTTTACCAGCTTCAGCTGCAGCTCCTGCTCCTGCTCCTGCTCCTGCTCCTGCTGCAGCTCCTGCTCCTGCTCCAGCTCCAGCTCCTCGCGTCTGCTGCTTTTGTGATTTGGCTGCGTCTTTTCGCTTTCGCCTTCGCCTTCGCCTTTTGTATGCGCTGCCACACAATAGCAGACACGCCTCCCCCCTTTCTACGCCCCTCTGCTTTGAGGGGGGGTGTGGTTGGTTTTGTTTGCCGTGTCCGTCTTGGTGCGAAAAGTGGTTTCTATTTATTTATTTATATCCCCATTGTGCAGTTGCAGTTGCAGTTCGAGGATGCACTGGCTCACAGCAGGGAGGGAGCAGGGTGCAAGCAACAGCAAGCTTACAGTTTGATTGGGCGTGGCAGGCAGGAGGAGGCGTGGCAGCATTAGATGTGAACGATTTGGCAGCTAAGCGGGTGCTAAGCTCCCCCTAAAGCAGCAGAGGGGATTAGGCGAGCAGATCCCAGGCCAGTTGTAGTTATAGGCTGCACAGTGGAACAAGGTGTAGCATAAATGTTTTAAATAAAACTCTAAAAGGCAGATAAAGGTTTAGATATGTTTAAGCTTGCGTAATACCAACATTTCGCTCGATTTAGCCTCTTCTGTCTGTGTGAACAGCAATATCTCAGGGATTACCAGAGTTAGCGACATCAAATTGGGTTGGCATACGCCTTATTAGGGCAGTATTAATTTAGAATCCAGTTACAGGCACTTAGAACACAGAAAATTGAAGAAACGAATTGTGCAAGTGCTTTACATGTAACTATCTCTATGCCATATTATATATTTATTCAATTTACTATCTCTCTCTCTCTCTTTCAGCTATCACTCTGCATTTAATCTGCTCTTAAAGTATCATCATCATCATCATCATCTTCAGATTTCACAGCTCCTTCAGCTTCCCATAGTATTCCAGTATTCCCAGTGCTGCATTTATTATCCCAAGAACTTATGTTCAATTTGATACAAGTTGTGCAAGACTTGATGTCAATTTGTTGGGCGTCTAAGTTTTAGTTTCGTATTCCCGGGCAGAGAGACAGTGGGGGAGACAGAGAGAGAGAGAGAGAGAGAGGTGAGATGAGCTTAAATATGTGTGTGCGGCGAAAGTTTATAATCCTTAACGGAGCTGAGAACTAATTGCAATGTAAATAAATTACAGACGACAGTCTGTCCCGTTCTCTCTGACTACCCTGTGTATGCCCTGCAATATTTCACTCAATATTCAAAAGCGGGCTCTGCTCTATCTCTGTCTCTCCCTCTCTCTCTCTCTCGCTCTCTCGCTCTGTCGAAAAACGCATTCAACTCGACTTAACTAACTATTAAGCACTACTTGGAGTTTTACATGGGATCTATGCATGTATTTGCACTTGTTGTCCCTGTTGCAACTGACTTTGTCACTGCACTAACTCGTGGGGTATATTAGCTAGGGTAGCAGCTTGATGGGTTTTAATTTCAAATTTTTAAAATTGAAATTTTCAATTTCTAAGTTTTATAAACATTGTTGCTAAAGAAACCCGTAACATAGTGAAAGAGCGTAATTATCCTGTAAGTTTTGTAATATAATATATTAAAATAATATAATAAAGATTCCCTATATATTATAAAATATAGCTGACTTTAATGATATTCCATAATATAACAGTAAAGTTATAGTAAATTAATTTTTATTTTTATTTTATTTATAGACATATTTTATTATAGATAAGTTTTTGGGGTAAAGAAAAAGTTTTTGTATAGGGTTAGTTAGAATCTAGACATAATTAGAATATATGCCGACTTTACTATGGCTGCAACTTAACCTAAAAGTGATACAAGTTCAGCTTCGATTTGCAGAGAGTCTGCCGCATGCGGTGCTCCTTACAAAGTTAGGGTATTATTTGTTTTTGCATGTGGTTGGCAACGTTTGCAGCTTGTGCATTGTCGTTGGCATTATGACTCGCTCTGTGTGTGTGTGTGTGTGTGTGTGCGTGTGACAGGATGTGTGTGTGTGCGTGTGTGTGTGTGTGTGTGCCTGTGCCTCGTTGTCCTTGTCGATTTACATGAGTTGCAATTAGTGTGCTCTGCTGCTGCTGCTGCTGCTGCAAAGCTCCCTGGTAGCTTTGGCAACTCTTTTCGAGGGGCAGAGTTGCCATCGTCGTCGTCGTCGTCGTCGTCGTTGTCGCTTGCGGCGTTGCCAGCGTGTCGTGCGCCTTGTCCATTGTTTGCGGTGTGTCCTTTGTGTTGCCCAAATGTGCCGGAAAGTGTTTTTCGGGCGAGCCTGTGTGTGTGTGCCAGCCTCGTGCCTTATCCATGTGGCTGTGCCCCCTGCCTCCCTTTCCTCACCCCTCTGTCACCACCCCCCTGCAACTTGGGCCTATCAACTGCATCCGGCTGGCGTATCCGTTGGGCAACAGCTTTCGGCTTTTATGGCTTTTAAATAGTTGCAAGCGAGTGCGTTATCCAGCTGCCACGCCTCCGACACTCTGTACGCCCCTGCACTTTTGGACAGCCAGCAAATTTATGACTGTATTAAAGAGCTGCTCCCTCTCTCTATCTGCCTGCTTCCTCTCTCTCTCTGCCTGCTCCTCCTTCACTCCCTCTCTGCCTGCTTTCTCCCTCCCTCTCCCAGGCTCGCCTTCTCCTTTAGCCGCACATTATTTTTGCATAGTTTTTGGCGCCTTCGCCTCTTGATTTGCGCCCACTGTCACGCACAGAGGCGTGGCTGGAAAGGGGATGCATTGAGTTGCCCAGCTGGCACGGCAGAGGGCGCCACTTGACGTCTTCAAAAGTAGCTGCAAAATTGTCGCATTTCTCTCGCCGCCTGAGCCAGTATGCCACCTGCAACACACACACGCACACGCACACACACACACACACACACACGCACACACACACAGCACATGCAGCCACTTGTCTTGTCCTGCCATGTGCAACACGTTTGCCGCCTGTGGGCGTGGCCAGACTGGGCAACTATTTAAATGTTGCTGTCGTGCCGGGGCTGGACAGCTGTGGTTGCTGCTGTTGCTGTTGCTGCTGCTGCTGTGCGCTGCATGTTGCTGATTTCCTGTTGCAGGATGTGTTCTAGGATATGCTGCATGTGGCTTGAGGGCAGCCGAGTGTGCGTGCTGTCGTTGTTAAACATTGTTGTACAGCAGCAACAGCAGCAGCAGCAACAGCAACAGCAACAGCAGCAACAGCAGCAGCAGCAACTACAACTCTGGAGTGCCGCAATGATACTTGAGCCTGCCTGCCCCTCCCCCTCTCCTCTCTGCCCCTCTCCCCCCTGCCTGCTCGCACTTCATTTGCTGCTTGACGAGCGCTGATAATGCACACACGCGTTTTATGTTGCTTTTTACTTTCGCCAGCAGCAGCAGCAGCAGCAGCAGCAACAATTGCCACGGCAGCAACTTTGTGTGGTATTTGCACTGTGTCGGGCATTAAGGACACGCTCTATTGCCCTGTCCCCCTCCTACCCCCTCTGCGCTGGCGACGACGCCTCTGTACGGGCTGTTGCTGTTGCGGCTTTGTCGACTTCTAGTCGAGTGTTAGTTATGGCCAGCTCAGCAAGTTGTTGCTGCTGCTGTTGTGGTTGCTTCTGCTGCTGCTGCTGCTGCTGTCGTCTCGAGTTCTTATGTGAAGTGCACTCTTTATGTTAATAGTTGACACTAATTAGGTGTGTTTGCACAACAAAGCGCTACACACACACACACAGACAGAGAGAGAGAGAGAGAGAGACTACACACACTCGTGCTGCAGGCAGACACGGCGTATACACATTATGTTAAGTCCAACAAACAGCACAAAGACTTTGTTAGTGGCGCCGTTTTGAGGCAGATCAGGCACAGAGCCCAAAGTACAGTGAACACAGGCTAATGTGCGATGGCAGTCGCTTTGCCTTGACCTCAGTTGCAGGCGTGCCTCCTGCATCACAGTACCAGCTGCAAGCGCTTTTGTCCGTATGAACACATTTAACTCGATGATTATGCGAGCCAGTGCCATGAAAATTGCTGATAATATGCCAGATGAGTGCCCGCAGCTGTTAAGAGTCTTAGCAATTAGCTATGCCTGCTGCAAGTTGAAAAAACAAGCCAGTTTTAAAGCTAGAAAGTTTAATTTAAGCAATTATTGAGTTGTAGTTAACTTTAAGCATATATAATAACTGTATAAGATATATTGAAGCTGCTGCATGGGCGATTGTAGCCAGTAGCCACTATAGCTGGCAGCCGGCTTACAGCAACAGCAGCAGCGACAGCAGCAGCAGCAGCAGCAGCAGTAACGGCGACAGCAATCGCATTGTTGTCGTCATAGTTCTTGTGCTTGTTGTCATTTGTGTTGCTGTTGTAGTAGTTGCTGTTGTAGTAGTTGCTGTTGTAGTAGTTGCTGTTGTAGTAGTTGCTGTTGTAGTAGTTGCTGTTGTAGTAGTTGCTGCTGCTGCTGTTGCTGCTGCTGCTCCACATAATACGGTGTTAAGCAGAGAGCGCAACTATTACTTAATCATTTTAACCTGTTTAAGCGGCTTAATGTGCCACGAACGTCTGTGTGTGTGTTGCTGCGGTACAGAGTGTGTTGCCAGTGTGTGCTGCCTGTCTGTGTGTGTGCGAGTGTGTGTGTGTGTGTGTGTGTGTGTGTGTGTGTGTGGCAGCTTACAGTTGCACAAAGCCGCTCTCGAGTGCGGCACGAGCATCTTAAAAGTCACTCCAAAGTTTAGGCACCCACTTACCCCACTGTCACTAGACACCGCCCTCGCCCCCGCCCTCGCCCTCGCCTTCGTCCTGCCCCTTGCCACACACACACACACACGCACACACACTCGCACACACACACACGCAGCTTTATTGTTGCACAAAGTGTTAAACTAGTTGAGGCAGCTTGCTCGCATTGTCTGCCACACTCGGCGCAACAACATGCAGATGTTTGCCCCTAACACCCTGTGCTGCTCCTGCACCCCCCCTTCCCCTCTCCTGCAGCCCCTCCTCGCTCACATGTTCGTGCATCCGTTTCTGTTGCTTTTAATGAAATTTTAATTTGCTGCGGATATGCGCAGTCAGCGCGCTGGCGAACTTGAAGCCGGAGCAGAGCTACGTCTCCGTCTCCGTCTCCAGCTCCAGCGCCAGCTCCCTCTGCAGCCTCCTCTTCTAGCTACAGCTACAGCTCCGTCTCCATTTGCTGCTTCATCTGCATGTGCAGCCCGTTTGCCTGCGCCACACAATTACTTAGACTTATGTATGATTTATGTCTATGGCACCGCAGCCCCTGCCAGCTCCTACTCCCTACTCCCTGCTCCTCCTACTCCTCCTCCTGAGTGACTCATGCCATGATGTGTGTGTGTGTGTGTGCCCATGTTTAGCCTAATTTGTAGCCAAGAGTGGGGCAGCTGGGGGTACTCCCTGCATGAAGTTGTTCTGCTTTTTGGCAGCGTCATTTTTTAACACGCAGCCCTCTTTGATCTGCTCTGCCTTGGCCAGTGTTGCACAGTGCTGATTGATGGCCCAATGCGAAGTTTGATTGAACACTCTGGCGGGCAGCCGGCTGCCGTTGAACTCTTCTGTTTAGATCCATTCCAGAGGGGGGGGGTAGAGTGTGGGAGGGGGTGGGGGGAGGAGGGCACCAGGTAGCACCAGTAAATCTTAAAACAAATGGAATTTTGAAATTGCTTTATGGCCTGCTAATGTGAGTGCTCTACAATGCCGGCACCCGCTTCCCACTCCCTCTCTTTCCTCTTCCCTCCCTTTCTCTACCCCTCTTTCACCTGCCTGTCGTAACCGACCCAATCTCTGTTCTCTCTCTCTCTCTTTCTCGTTTTCTTTTCCATTTCCATGCAAAATCCCATCAAAAATCTCTGAATTTACTTTAGGTAGTTCCCTAAAAAATACGTGAAATACAGGGTATATTAACTTAAGGTATCTACGACTGTATGAAGAAAGCATCTGTGAATTTATTATAATTTATTTTAATCATTTTGCTTGGTTTTTCTTCTCTTTTCTTTGTAACTTTAACTTTTTGACTTTCTTTTGCAATAT
Organism: Zaprionus kolodkinae; assembly: GCA_018901885.1. Lineage (NCBI taxonomy): Eukaryota > Metazoa > Arthropoda > Insecta > Diptera > Drosophilidae > Zaprionus > Zaprionus kolodkinae. The sequence goes on from JAEIFM010000181.1 coordinate 27,885,477, forward strand.
ATTCGATATATCTTTGTAGTTTCTTGAGATATCAAAAGTAAACACATTGCATTTTTGTCTCAAGGCTTTCTTTATGTTTTACACAAGTTTCAACAAAATCTAGAAGCAACAAAGCAGGATTCTAGGATAGGAATGCTCATCCCGAAAGGGTTTTCTTTGGATAATCAGCGACCTATTCACAAAACGACCTATTTCAGACCGATTTCTGCATGTCAGCCATACTAGACTCAGTAGTTCAAGTACCTACGATATTTGCAGGGTATTGCACTGGCAGTTACTCCCTTTGTTATTATTATTGGGGCTGCTCAAGTATTTCTCCTTTTTTTTTTGCCTTGGCCTGTCATGAGTCGGCAATGATTCCGTTTCGTTTGAATTCGCATTTACTGGATGACCCAACGACTTTGCCGCTCGACCTGCTCGGAAGGTACCACCACCCCCCTCCCACCGAGATGAGGTATACAAGGGACCTTGCTGCCAGTCGCAATTCGACAGTCGTTGCCAGCTCCCAGCATGCATTTTTTATCAGTCAGCACTTTTGCTTTCGCCTCGGGTCGAGTCGGAGTAGTTGGAAGCTGGGAGGGAGAGGGCAGGGTAGCCGAGGAGTGGGTGCGTGTTTGGGGGCGTGTGCCAGCTGATTCTGCAATGTAATGGCAAATGAAATACATAAACAATTTATAAAACGTGAATTATCACAAAAACGTAAAAATGATAAGGCAAAAATGCCGTTGCGGCTAAGTCAGTCTCGAATCTGGCAATACCTATGCTCCGATAGGTCTTCTGCTCCTGCTCCTGCTCCGGCTCCGGCAGACAGCAAGAGTGACACTCGCGGTACGCAAAGCTGACATGGATTGCGGCTGAGCTCTCCAGCTCTCCAGCTCTCCAGCTCTCCCCCTCTGCTGCTCCTGCTCCTGCTACAATGCCGACTGCCAGCGATTTGTATAACGATGGGCGTGGCAGGTGCTAGCCTGCAAAAGTGGGACGGGGGCGGGGATTACAAGACAATAATTGTGACTGAGGAGAGGAGCACGTGAAGAAGAAGTCAAGGAAGATTCGAGATTCGAGTGTCGCAAATAAATGTGATTACATCGCCCGTAGAGGGTGGCACTTGGTATGCCCTCAAGGCAGCACCGCATCCCGTCCAGCCATGGGTTGGGAAGCCAGTGAGCTATGGAAGCTGAGCAAGTCGAGGCGACTGGCAGTGATTTGTCACTTTGATGCCACTCGCTGTTGTCTGCAGTTGAGGATGCCCGTAACCACAGTGTCCCAATCTTAAGTATACCATCTGTATCCCAATCTCATCTCTAACTCTGTCTCTGTCTCTGTCTCTCCCCGCCTGAGATCGCACTGCAGACACTCTTAGGCGACTCGAAAGACATCTCTGACATTATAGTCCAGAGTACTCAAGTGGGGGAAGAACTTGGAAGGGTTGGGCAGGTTGATTAGATCATCGTACTTTAAATCTTAAGTTTACATAACATTGGCAAAAATATAAATCTTTATTCCCGATAAATTGTCTGTTTACACGTGCAGCACCTGCTTCGCAATATAATTATACAGATCTTTAGCCGGAAGAAGAAAGTACATTATATGGTATTAGTTTTTTTTTTTTTTTTTTATCGATTCGTTGAAAATCTCTCATGTTCTCATGTTTGTTTCTTCGCAAGCGTAGGCGATCCAAATGGTTTCTGCTTCGTCATTCTGTGCTGCCTTTGGGCATATCCGCACGTATATCATGTTCCTTTCCTGTTTTCCCATTGCTTTTCACGTCTCTATAGAACATCTTTCTATTTTGCCCATTCATAAACACTTTCAAGTTTGTATTTGCCAAGTTTCATAATCATCGCATGGCTTATATGATGGTATATATAAAATACATATTTATGAGATGTGTAAAATATGCAGATTTTTACATTAATTTCAGAGAGATCTTAAAGCTTTCGTAGAATCAATTTTTACTTCGGTTTATCAATTTTCTTGTACGGTCTGAGTATTATATGATCAAGTTTTCTATATTTGTTTGGTTTTGCTTAGGTTTATTAACACTAAAGTTACTATATAGTTAGCTAGCAACATATTCGACATTTTCGAATCCAATATACTTAGGAATCTCAGGAAATTTAAGCTTTACTTGCTTTAAAGATTAACAAAGTGATATACCAGCATATCTGGGGTTTATAATATACCAATTGTCATTGAAACCCAAACAAATTGTGGCAAATTACTTGGAAAAAAAAGAAGAGCTCGACTTAGCTACGCAATCTGTGTACATTGGGAGAACCATATTTACAGTCTTCAATTCGTGCCCTCCTCCTCCTCCACCCAAGCTGTACACGCGACTCGTTATACCCCAACGAGGTGGCAGGGTATCGTATTTCAGTATTTTTTTTTTCATTTTTTTTTTTTTTTTGGCCCGTCGGCTGAAATATTCCTGTTCATAAATTTCGCGCCCGTGAAATCAGTAATATAAAAATTGTCTACTGTCTTCTCTGTTTTCCCCCTCCCTTTTTCTCTCTGTTTCCCACTTTGTTTCTGTTTCTTTTTCGGTTTCTGTTTCGCGTTGCTTTGTTTTTTTTTTGTGTATTTTTTTTTTTTATTTTGTTTGCTGTTTTATGATGCGATTCATTGTTGTTGTGCAGAGGCGGTGGCAGGGGGGGGCTGCTTAATAGAACAAATATTGAAACGACTTGGCCAACGGGGGTGTCTGTGTGTGCCTGCCACAGGGTGGTTTGCTCAGCCTCCCGTGTGTGTGTGTGTGTGTGTGTGTGTGTGTGTGTGTGTAATGGGCATTTCATAGACCATTGACCAGTGGGCGGGGCGGGGCAATGTTGGGCAGAGGGGCACATACATAGCTGATTAATTGGGTTCCATCCATAGCCAGGGCAGGATCGGGACCAGGAGAGTTCGATGCTCACGCTCTGCATGCGTTTAATACGTTTATTAATTACATTCCGGCCCGACATTGTCGCTGGACATGGGCCAAGGCACGAAAAATGTTTTGCGAAAAGGTTCAACAATGCGTAAGTAATCGACAACACACACACATGAGAGAGAGAGAGAGGGAGAGAGAGAGGGAGAGGGAGTCAGCGCGACTGGGGCAACTCTGGCCTGCCTTGGCGACAATTTAAGTTAATGTCTCGCGCCGTGGGCAACCCTACTCGCTACCCTACTCCCAACTCCACGCCACGACGCATATTTGCGCCAATTAATTTGTTAAATAAACGTATTTGTACCACGGTAGCAGCGACGTCTCTGCGTCAAGGGGGGCCTTAATTGTGTGTGTGTGTGGGTGTGTCTGGGCGTGTGTGTGTGTGTGTGTGTGTGTGCTGGCATTCGTGTTAGTTACCGCGCTCTGTAATTGCATAACGTTTCCACATTAAGCAGAAAAACCCCCCGAGCTCAGCCCCCCCTTGTCTGCTACGCCTCTGCTCGGGCTACCTGACCAATTGCCACCCACTTTGGCAGCTGCTTGTAGGCTACACACACACACACACACACATGCACACACACAGGCAAATTCTTATTAATTGATTGGCAATTGGGATGCTCCCTCTCTCTCTCTCTCTCCCTCTCACTCCCTCCCCTTGGCCTACCTTGCTCGCTCAGCTGCTGCAGTTGCGGTGGCAACTCCTTTTTAATTGAATTCCACGCTCGCTTCCCTCTCTCTCCCCCTCTCTTTCCCTCTCTCTCCCTCGCTTTGCTCATTGTCGTCTCTGATTCGATTCTTTTCCCGAACGCATTTTCATAAATCAATTTTAATTGTAGGTAATTATTGGTAAAACTTTTCTCCCTTTCCTCCCTCCCCCTCTCGTCCCACCCCTCTCTCTTGCTCCCTCTCTCTTGTTCGCCCACCAATTAGTGTGCCATCATTAATTGTGCCTGAAATTATTATCATAATCGCCTCATTTAACCACGACAGTTGCAGGCAGCAAGTGGCAAGCGGCAACTTCCTCCTCCTCCTCCTCCTGCCCAACCTGCCTTTATTTCCCCAATCCGCATGCAATCACATTGTCTTTTCAATATGTGTGTGAACAAATATAATATTAAATGTTCATTTCCCTCACAATCTGCATGGAATTTATTTCAGAAAAAACGAAATTTACTTTAAAAATCATTTATATTTTATTTCAAATGGGTTTGGGTAGTTATATCTATTATATTCAGAGGGTTTCTTGAGGATTTGCAAGGTATATGCTTAATACAAGTGATCTGTGGCAATTCTCCCAAAAGAACTACGGTTCTATCTTCAGAAAACAATTGAACGAGTGCAAAATGAACCAAACGAAGAACCTTATTACAACCCTACAACCCCCTCAACTCTTCAAGATTCGTATAGCGAAATGAACCCTACCCAACTCATTCAGTACTTTATTGAAATAAGTATTCAAAGTATGAGACCTTCACGTTCACGTACCCCGCCCCCAGTTCGACCTCCAATTGACTCTCAATCTTGAGAATATCTTGTGGAGTGTCATATTTAATTTTGGGACACGAAAGTGGCACGAGTTACCCCATTTGGAATTCATGTTGCTGTTTTTATGGCCACTTAGTGGGCGCAGCCATCGTCCAAAGGGCTAAGGGTCCTGAAATATTGAGATATTGAAATGGGCGATCATTCATATGCAGGAAGGGGGGAGGAAGAGAGAGAGAGAGAGAGAGAGAGAGAGAGAGAGGCAACTACTACGAGTTGGGTTTGTCTTGGCCTTTACCTTAATTCGAGGGCTACTTGTGTTTCAAATGACCACTTGGGTAAGTTAACCCTCCTCCTCCGTTCCTGCACTGGAACCCCTTGTCCCGCCACTGGTTGGATTAACCCCTTGTCCCTCTACGTCTAGTTGCCTCCCAGCGGACTGTACTGGCATCTGCTTCCACGTGGCACATTTCACATTTTTCCTGCTTTCCTTCTTCCCCCCCCACCCTTTTCCCTCTCCCATTTTCCATTTCACATTTTATATTTGTGGCAATTGCGAGCGCAGTTTGTGTGCCATTTGTCCTGGCTGGGCAAGCCAGGAGGAGGGAGGATGGGAGAGGCAGGAGCAGGAACCTTGGCATGGGGTAGTTGCTTGAGGTTTTTTGTTTCTGCTCATAACCGGCAAATACAAATGGCCAAGTTTATGGCTTGGCCATTTCAATTTCATGCAGCTTGACCAGCGTTGGGCGTCTGGGCTGGGTGTGGGGTTGTGGCTACCCAAGACTTCTTGCCATGCTGCCTGCCACATCTCGAGGCACTTGAGCTCAAAACTTTCTTCGCTTCCTTCGCTTCTTTCTTACTTCTTGCTCAGCCACTCGAACACTTCTTTTTCTCTCGGTGTAGCCCGCCGGGCCACATAGTTGTTCAAACTTTAAGTATCATTGACCTCTTGTGGCAAACTGGCAAGGGTTCCAGCAGGAGGAGGGGGCAGGGAGCGAGGGGCGTGGCCATAGGCGCAACAGTTGCGCGTCGCGTTAAGCGGCGGCGGCCCAGAAAATTACCTTAAAACATAAACAAACCTCCTGGAAAGAGGTAGGACAGGAGGGGGTAGGGCAGGGGCAGAGGTGTCAAGCAGGTAGAGGGGGATGCCAGGCAGCGTGGGGAGGTGGCCGAGGAACGGGTAGGGGGTTAGCTGCTGGGCTGCTGGAAGCGGTAGCCAGAGCGTGCCAAGCTACGTGTGAAAATAATGAGCAGACATGCTTAACACAAAGCAGCAGCAGCAGGGCAGGGGGCAGAGGGAAAGGGGTGAGTGGTAGGGAGAGGGGGGGGGGGAAATACAAACAACAATATTGTTGAGGTGTGCGTGTGTGTGTGCGGAGTAGTGAGAAAAATGCACTCGAAAATCCCAGGAAAGTCATTTTCAAAACGAGTGAGTCAATGCGAGTGCGACTGTGTGAGTGCGAGTGTGTGTATGTGTGAATGAGTGTGCGTGTGATCCATCATTCAGTTGCTAAACAAACAAAGCAACAACAACAACAGCAGCAGCAGCAGCAGCAACAGCAGCAGCAGCAGCAGCGGCGTTAATTTTCGCTGCCGTTGAAATAAAAATTAATATATGCCGCAACACGCTCCAGAGAGCTGCTCCAATAGAGCGAGACAGCAAGAGCAAGCGATAGACAGGCAGAGAGAGAAAGAGAGAGAGAGAGAGAGAGAGAGAGAGAGAGAGAGAGTGAGGGAGCGAGCGAGCAGGCAGCCCGAGAGGGGCACAAAAACAGCGTCGCAGACGCGTTGAAAATGTTTGTTGATTTTAAGCCAGGCAAGGCGGAAGAAGGGGTCTATGGCGGGGTGAGGGGCGGGAGAAAGAGCAGGGTGCGGGCTGAGGTAGCGAGGAGTTGGGCACCAGAGGCAGAAGGGGTAAGTACGCGCATTATACAGCTTCAGTTGAAAATAGTTTCCGCTGAAAACGCTGAGGAACTTGCCACGCATCGACGACCGCAACAATACGCAGTGCGCTGCTGCCCTCCCCCCCTCACGAAGAGACCCCTACCCCCAGCTCTATTTTATCCCACCCCTGCTGGTCTAACCCTACCCTAACCCTGCTCCTTCTGCTTGCCTACATTCCCCCTAAGTTACTCCCCCTGGCTCATTGTTTGCTCTCATCGAGAGTGCAATGATTCAGCTCGCTTGCAGTTTCGGTCAGTTGCCACGCCCACTAATTACAACGCTCAGCGTGTGAAGTGGGCGCGGCAAGGAAAGGCGAAGTTAATTTGATTTGTATTCTTGACACTGCCAGCCAAAATGCATGCTCCACTGCAGCCTCCACTCTCCCTCTCTCTCTCTCTCTCTCTCTCTCTCTCTCTCTGTCTTTAACACTTGCACTCTCTGTGCTACCCCTCTCTTTTCCTCCGCTTCTTACCATCTCCCTCTCTTTCTTTCTGCTCTTCTTTCCTTCTCTATCCGGTTCCTCTGCACTTTGTGCATGCCAAGCACGCAGCTCGTTTGCTTCGCCAGCTCCTTGATAAATGGTCGCGATGCTCATTTGAAATCCTCCCAAGAATCGAAACGAATCCTGAACCAAGTCCGGAAGGAAGCTAGCCAGGATTAAGTCTGAAGTTGCTTACAAATCAGCTACGCAAGAGGTGGCTCCACTTCGAGGCCTAGGTCGGACTGGGAAGGTCTGTTAATTTAAGTGTCCAGGGTAACCCTTTAAAATCCGCTTTATGCTTGAAGTGAGTTAGGGGAGAAACCAGTTGGGAATTACAGCATCAATGTTAGTATTCAGTATTGGAAAGTTCTAGCTTCTTCTTTAACCTCGTTCACTGCAATAATATGGGTTCTCCTATGTTTTTCTTTAGTTCGTTATGAAGAAGCTTAACTAAAAATACCTGAGATGGTAAAAAATAAAAGACAAGAAGAAGTGTTTCGTGTACACACCTTGTGTACGGTTCAATTTGGAGTCGCTTGAAATGGTTTTTCGATGCTGGAGAGGGGAGTGAAGCAGGGGGAGAGCAGAGAGCAGAGCAGATTGAAATCAAGACTGCTTACGAATAAGATACTCACAGTGGATAAGGCGGAGGAGGAGGAGAAGGAGAAGGAGGAGGATGCTGCAAGAGTGTCACATGAAATGAGCTGTCGGATTTTTAGACGTGGCTTACGCAGGGCTCAGAGGGAGAGGAAGACTGGAAAGGAAGAGACAAGACAATGTGTAAACTATGCGAGGCAAGGAATGCACAGTGGTGCAAGGGCTGACAAAAAAGGGTTGCAATGCAAAATTAAATTAAAATTACTAGAAAATAAAGTGCTGAGTCTGGGAATCCCAAAACAATTATTCCAGGAAAAAAACACTAAATTATTTTAATATTTCCCTCTTAGATCCCTCCTTGCGAGGTGTCTGCTCTAAAGTGCACTGTTTTACTGCTCCTCCTCTTCTTCTTCTTCTTCTTGTTTCCTTTGTTGCCGCATTTGTAATGAAGACAAGTTCCGAAAGAACTAAAAACCCAAAAAAAAAGAAAGAAAGAAAGAAGGAAAAAATACGAAACTAGTCGCTGCGACAAGGACGCGGCCTAGACGGGAGCAGACAACAGCTTCATGTTTGTTTGTTTGTTTGTTTGTTTGTCAGTACCCCTCCCCGCTCCCGCCCCCCTCCCTGCCCATTCGTCTGTTTGTTTGCCAACTGTCTGGGCCGGCAAAGAGGGCGGGGATTGTGGCAGAGGCGGGTTAGGGCAAAGCAGGGCAATAAAATAAGCAACAAAATGAAATGGCTGCAGACATTGGCAGCGTCGCCTTCGAGGGCATCTCTGCTGGAGCGTTGCCCACTTGCTGCACCTGCACAGCCAACAAGACGCTCTGAAGATATATGAAGCTACCTAGGAACGGGAGGAAGGGGGGAGGGAGGGAGGTGGGTAGGTCTAAGGACTCGACATGGGCGTGGGCGCCTTCGCCTGTCGCAAATAGTGAAAATATTTACCAATAGACGACGCTGCTGCTGCTGCCGGAGATGATGCTGAAGATGCTGCTGCTGACTCAACTATCCCACTCAATCTGCGTATATCTATTTAGCCATCTTCCAGCCCACCCCACCCCAGCCCACACCCCTCTCCACTCTTAGCCCGGCTAACGAGTGGCCTTTGAGCAGCACGTTCGTGTTTGGACTCTTAACACATTTTTCGGTTCGCTTTCGTTTTGACTCAAGTGCAATCAGCACAAGGAGGCGGACAGCCTGGACGCGTACGGACAGGAACAGGACAGGAAGGAGGTAGAGCACGAGCAGGAGCAGGGAAAGCGGGCAGTCCCGGCAGGACCGGGGTACGGACAGGAGGCGGACAGCTGTACGGACCGTACCGGGCACGTACAACGTTGTCTCGCCCAGACAGTTTGCAAACACAAGACGCAACTGAATGCGCTACCTCCTCGCCCTACCCCACTGCCGCTACCCTCCTCCCTTCGCCCTCTTCCGCTCTTGGAAAAAGCTTTCACTAGCTACCTCCTCCTCCTTCCGTTGTGGGTCTTCAAGATAAAAACTAGTGGATCAGCCGCACTTAATTACATGAAACGAAAACTGTTAACATTTTGGGTGGTACCGCGGCAAGGGGAGAGGGTTGCACGGCACAGAGAGAGAGGGTCCACTCTAAGTGGCCGGGCTATTGTTATGGCCGAGTGGGCGAGGGTTGCCTCATAAAAGCATTGAGTGATGGCATGTGACATGATAATCATCGTCAGGCTTGTTGGGGACATCAGCCTTGGACTCAAGTTGGTAGTGCACTCAAGGGGGTTGGGAAGGCATAGAGGGTCGCAGGGTAGGGGGTCGGGGGTAGGGGGAGCGAGTTAAACGGCGGCGCGTGCAGCCATTAAACCATACGCTTCCGTCCGCCCAAGACGGGAGTAGTGTTAATTGACCTAATTGCAGGCACTACCGAGAGGGTTGCCCAACGGGGTAGGGCAGGGCAGGGCAGGGAGAGCGGGTAGGGAGCTGGGAGCGCGAAGCGGTTGCTGCGGCTTGTGGGCGATGGCAAAGTGCAAATGTAAACGGCATAAATAAATGCAGCAATATTTAACCAGGCGAGGAGGGAGAGGAGTAGGTGGGCAGGCGAGGTGCAGGCGTGGAACGAAAGAGGATGCTGCCAGGCCAGGCCAGGCAGACGAACTTGCTCGTACGCTCCAAAACGGGCTGCAAGTTGTATAATCTGATGCGATTTTGCGATTTGTAAAGCGAACAAACAGAGAGAAGCCGCTTTTAAAAATGCAGCAGGAGAGGATGGAGGAGGCGGGCGTGGAGCAGGAGCAGCAGGCGCAGGCAGCATCCACAATAACAGCAGCAGTAGCAGCAGCAGCAGTAGCAGGCGGAAGCAGGCAGGGATCTGCTGCCCATAAAAGGAGCTAAAGTACAAATCGTTGTCACATGTGAGTCGCATTTTTATGGCCGCCGGCTTGGGAATTTCTGCTGCTGCTGGGGCCGAGGATGGAGCTGAGGATGGGGCTGAGGATGGTGCTGCCTGCGGCATGAGGAATTTATTGTGCGCACTGTAAATGGTCAGAAGCAGGTACAGTTTGGGCATGGCCAGCGCCCCATACCCAGCTCCAATCCGATCCACCTCCTGCTCCCATTCAAATGTGCAACAGGTCAACGTTGGCGATGCATGGCAAGGCGCTGCAATTTTTATTGCTTTCACGAGAATCGCAAAGGCCCTTAAAAGGCCAGGCCAGTCCCAGAGAAGACTGCTACCCTACCCTGCACTACCCCACCTTGCCCTACCCTGCCCAGTTCCCCCTGCTGCTGCCTGCACAAAGATGATTCAATTGATTGATTGATTGATTGATCGCAGCGAAAGCAACTGCAGATCGGAGTATGTGATAAATATGTATATCTTCTGTATATAATATGATATATATAATCTATTCTTTCAGCAGCCCAACTATCGCAGAAATTAGACGGAACTAGTTCCAGTGAGCGAGCAGAGTCAGCTGATCGCGTATTCAAGAGCTCGCACGATCGACTTGCTTTGCATTAGCATAATGTGCCAAACCAGTTGGACGTCGCGATGACGAGACTAGGGCAGCTTATCGCTAGCATATGGAACACAAGCTGAGCTGATCAGGCAAAGTCCAAAAGCCGATAAGAAGCAAGAGAGAGCGAGAGAGAGAGAGAGAGAGAGAGAGAGAGCGAGTGATAGAGCAAGTTGAGAGTGCCGAGTGTCGATCACTTTCACATTCATTCAGATTCAGTTCGTCGCTCGATCGCAGCGCAACGCTCTGCTGCGAAGATCACACACACACACAGACAGACAGAGACACAGAGTAACCTCTGCCATGTGGGCACAGCAAGTGAGACGTGCCCTTTCCCAGCTGCTACCGCTGCCCCCTCCTCTACGCCGCCTCAGTGCACGCATCGTGGATGAGAACTACATCGAAGTGCAGCCCACCAGCCAGGCTGGTGCTTCTGCTGCTTCTGCTGCTTCCACTCCACCCCTGAGCTTCCCCAGCGTCTGGTTGCGTGACAATTGTCGCTGCTCGTCGTGCTTCCACAGCAGTTCACAGTCGCGGCACCACAACTGGGATCACTTCGATGTGACGGTGCGTCCGCTGGCGCTGCACATCGATGCGGAGCAGGAGCAGCTGCATGTGCGCTGGAGCGATGAGCATCAGAGCAGCTACGAGCTGCAGTGGCTGCGGGAACGTAGCTTCCAGTCGCAGAGTCAACGTGCCTATCTGGATGAGTTCTACCGACCACGCACACGTCATTGGGCTGGCGCGGAATTCGAGCAGATTGCGAAGCGCTTTCAGTACGAGCAGGTGATGGCAGAGGATGAGGCACTGCAGCAATGGCTGCAGGCATTGGCCGTCTATGGGGTGGCACTGCTGCGTGGTGCTCCGCTGGACGAGGGCGTGGTGCGTCGTCTGGCCGAGCGTGTGGGCTTCATCAGACGCACCACCTACGGCGAGGAGTTCATTGTGCAGGCCAAGCCAGGTGCCCAGAACTATGCGTATCTCTCGCTGCCTCTGCCCCTGCACACGGATCTGCCCTACTACGAGTACAAACCGAGCGTGAACATCCTGCACTGTGTGGTGCAGACGCAGTCTGCGGGAGGGAGTAATCTCCTCGTGGATGCCTACCACATTGCGGATCGTCTACGCAGCGAGCACCCTGAGGATTTCCAGCGACTCTCAACCATCGATGTGGACTGGAACGACATTGGCAGCGAGGAGGGAAGGGAGTTCCATAACATATGGCGTGCTCCTGTCATCTGGTGAGTCATTGCATTCCCTGCCCTTCCCTGCTGCTTCCCTACTCACTGTCTCTCTCTCTCTCTCTCTCTCTCCCGTCTCGAGCAGCCTAGATGCCACTGGTCACTACACACGCATCAATCACAGTGTACCCCAGCGCGACAGTCACTTCAATGTGCCGCTGGAGCAGGTGCTGCCCTGGTACCGCTCCTATGCACGCTTCGTCCAACTGGCCAGGCAGGATGCCCACTCCTTCAAGACGCAGCCCGGCGATGTGCTCACTTTCAACAATATTCGCCTGCTCCACGGTCGCACCGGCTACGATGATACGGAGGAGAACTCTCGCTACATTGTGGGCGCCTACCTGGACTGGGACATCATCTACTCCAGGCTGCGTGTGCTCAAGAAGCGACTGGCCAAGAGCAAGGTCTAGTCAGTTCTCCAGTCCAGTTCCAGCTACAGTTCTAGTTCCAATTCAGGTTGCACTTCAAACTCCAGTTCCAGCTTCCATCGACGGAGCTCTAGTTCCAGTACCAGTTCGAAATAAAGTTCTGGCTTCTGTTTAAGTTCTAATTAAAGTTCCCTTCCTTAACTGCTCCAGCTTCCGTCCAAGCATCAACTAAATCTCCAGTTCCAGCTCCATCTTCAACTCGAACTACGGTTTCAGTTCCAAGCCCGTCTAAAGCGAGTTCCACGGTCAGTTCCAGGTCAGTTTCAGGCTAGTTCCAGCTCTTATTCCTCGCAGCAGCTACAGCTTTAGCTCTGGCTGCAATCCTTTGCTTCAGTTCCAGCTCCAGTTCAATTTTCAGTTCCAGCCTCAGTTTTAGTTCTAGTTTGTGTGCCCGTTCTTTCTGCCACTTCAGGACCTGCTGCAGCTGCAACTTCAGTTCCAATCTAGCTCTGGCTTAGGTTCTAACTTATGTTCCTGCTCCCGCTCCAGTTCCAGTTCATTCTCCTATTCCCGTTCCAGCTCCGCACAGAATACTCCAATAAAAGTCAGCGACATATTTTCCAAGCAATTTGCGGCAGGCTCATTTGAATAGTGCGCTTGGCCTGATGCTGCCGCGGCACATATGCCTCCAGATTATGTGTCTCCTTATCTCTACTCCTCCTCCCACTCCTCTCCCTGCTGCCTGCTTCCTGCTACCTAATCCCGCGTCTTCATTGGCAGTTAAAGCAGCTCAAGCGCGAAAATGAAAAGTTGTAAAAAGTCATGATGATCCTGGGCCTGTAGCGGATTATTAGCGTCGCCGGCGATGCTGACAAATCGCTTGTGAAGATGATTGACAGCAGCTGGGATGGGGGTAGGAGCAGGGTACGGCTGTGTAGGGTGCAGGCACCTACTGCTAAACGGGGCTTGCTGCCAACAAATTGGCCAACAGTGGCGGCATCTCAACATGCAAATTCGCTGCTGCTCACGATGATGCCAGGAGGATGAGGATGCTTCTCATCCACTCCTCGGATGCTCCTACCTCGCTACCCTCCTCCTCCTCCTGCTCCTCCTCCGACGTCGCTTCAAGTTTGAAGTGCATTAACCTTTAGCGAATCCCGTTAATCGCTTGACGCGCACAACTCCATTGCGGCCTGCTCCTTCTGCGAATCCTTGACAGGAAGTGGGTTTTGCCTGAGCGGGGAGAGCGAGAGGGAGAGGGGGGTGTGCAACCTTCTATGCCAATTTCTTTTGAATATTTTATGGGGCTCCATTATGCCTACTTATGTCTTGTTATAGTAATAAAATAAAATTTAAAAAGTGCCCCGGGAGTGAGTGAGTGAGGGGGTGGGATGGGGGGGGGAGTGCGACGCCCCTGCAAATCGTTAAGAAAAATACGAGAACGGAAAAGTCTTCAGCCTTCGCAGCAGACGCCATGGCAGATGTGATGGGGCTAAAGTGAAAGAAGTGGCGGTGGCAACTCTAGCGCCGACAACTCTGAAAACATTTTTGAACAACAACAGTTACAGAGCAAGCTAAGGGAGGGGGCGGGGGGAGAGAGCAGGGAGGTAGCACAAGTGTAGCAAAGGCCCCAGGGAGTGCGGCAAGGGCAGAGGCGTAGGCAGATGTGGGATTTGCGGTCGAATTGGGCAGGCTGACTAGGCGATGCGCTGCGGTGCGTAATGCAAATTTATAGCGAGGTATGTGACAAGCGATCAATAAATAAGTCAGAGTTGTTTGGAAGGAGCGTGGAACCCAGGAAAATAGACCCAGGGAGTTAAACCCTAGAGATAAACCGGGAAAAAGCCGGGGAAGTAGATCAAGGAGGTAGCCGTAATGAGGAAGATCTGGGGAGGTAAGCCGGGGAAGTAGATCGGGGAGGTAGATCGGGGTGGTAGACTTGGGGAGTTAGACCTGGGGAGTTAGACCTGGGGAGGTAGACCTAGGAGGCAGTACATCGGGGAGATAGATCGGGGAGGTAATTTCGGGAGGTAGACCGGGAGGTAAACCGAAGAGGTTAATCGTAGAGGTAAACCGAGGAGCCAGAAGAAAAAGCAAGAATAACCAGAGAGAGAAGAATCATAGAACGCTAGGCACAGCAGAGCACCCTGTAAACCGACTGCTCTAGAGCTCTCATGAGCTGATAGTCTCACGCTCCACATCGTTCGCTCTCTCTCTCTCTCACTCTGTCTTCCCAAAGCGCAGCCAACGCTATCTACAACTGTACCGGCTAGTGTAAACAGATCTACCCCGAAATAGATTCGAGAATAGTCTGACGTATCATTATCTATCTACCTCTCCCACTCTCCCACTCTCCCCCTCTCCCTCTCTCCCTCTCTCCCACTCTCCCACTCAGTCTTGCAAATTAGCTAGCGTAGCTTCTCCGTAGAGTATGCCACAAGATTTGTAGCGTCTTTACCTCAGATCGATGAAGATTCAATATTGCGTTGCATACTTTCGGGAGACACTGTGAGTGCGCTGGTACCCACTGTACTTGGGAAATTCCGATGGGGCCCAACTAATCAACTTGATGCGTTGATGTAGCGCATTGGAATTTGTATTTGCCAGAAGCATTTCCGCATTTCCCAGCGCCAGTGGGCGTGGCAGGAGGGGGAGGGGCACTGTGTGTTGTATTCCCCCAGACGAGGAGCGTAAAAACTTCTTTAGCTGCCGAGCCAAAATGAAAAGTCTATAAAAAAGTTGACTTTTTTAATACTTTTCGCATTTATATGTAATAAAAATCTTGTAAAATGCGCCTTTTTTGCACTTCACAATGCGACCCAGGAGTGCGCGAGTGTGTGTGTGTGTGTGCGAGTGTGTGCGAGTGTGTGTGTGTGTGCGAGTGTGTATTCCTGTGTGTGTGAATGCTGCACACTCCTGTTTAGGGTTCAGTGCAAAATGCTGTTCTACTCGACTTGCCCGAGGGCAACAACAGTGAACAGTGGCGTAGCTGGGCTGGGCAGGAAGGGGGGGTGGTAGGGGGGGGTGTGCTTGAGTGTTTGGTGTTTCCTTCGAATGGCTGCCAACTTTGTGCCATGGTATTTGCTGCTGCAGCAACAACAGCAAGAGGAACAGTTACATGTGCCACTCAGGGGCGTAGAGGGAGAGCGAGGCAGCGCAGGGCAGGGCAGGGAGGTAGGCAGAAGGGGCGCACTTGAGCAGCATAATTCCCTCACAGCAACAGACGCCAGTGATGCCATCGCTGACGAGGATGCTTCTTAGCCGGGCTAAGCACGCTGCCTGTGGAAGCCTTTGAGCAGCGTGAAGAAGGCGCTGCGTTAGGGATTGGCAGGGCAGGGACTGGGACCGGGACTGGGACCGGGATGCCTGTGGTCGCGTAACAAAAACAACATTATTGAAGCAAAAAGGTTTAATGCGGCCTAAGCTGCCCTGGCAACGGCATCAGGAACCACATCCATCCGCATGCACCACGTGGCCATGGGGCATTGCCAGCAGCAGCCATGGCAACTGGCAAACCAACGAACCGGATCCCACTGCCTGTGCCTGCGACTGTGCCTGATTGGCCAGCTAATCCTGTGCATATCTCGCCCGTATGCTTGGCCACACGCTAACCCCCCCTCCTCACTCCTCTCCTGGAGCTACCTTCGCCTGCGTAGCGAATTCGCCGCATTGCTTTGCTGCACTGTTTAATACACTAAAAGCTTGACAGAGGGCAGGGGCGTCGGGCGGAGGCGGGGAGCGGGGGTACGGCTTATGTTGGGGTAGCATTTTTCAATTTTTCAATTTTTCACTTTAATCAAATTAAAATTCATTCGTCGCGCTTATGAAGCGTGCAAATGGAAGCGACGTGTTGCAGGAGCAGGAGGAGCAGGGTTGGCCGGATGGGGAGCAGGAGCAGGAGGGGGTAGGGGGGGTAGGCAGCTTTGTCCCTGCTTATGCAACATTACTGAGCTGCCTGGCAACCAGTCAGTCAGTCAGTCAGCCAGTCAGTCTCCCAATCTCGCAGTCAGTCAGTTTCAGCCTATTGAGCTGGGCAACCACCCGACCAAGTGGTTGCCCAGCCAAGCGATGCCGCTTTTCTGGGCAAGTTCCTGTGCAGGAAGGCGTCTGAAGGGCAGGGGCGGGGCAAAAACTTTGTCCGCCGCTTTGCATTGCGGTTGCGTCTTCGTAACTGCCTCCTGCCGCCTGCCGCCTGCCTCCTGCTCCCAGCCTACTCCTGCAAACGCTGCAAGGCATTTTGGGCAACTACAATGGAGTAGGGGATTAGGCAGAGCAGCAGCAGCAGGGAGCAGGAGCAGGCAGGCCAAGTGCAGCTCGTTTTGCAACCCTTGAGGCATTGAAATTTGATAAATATGCGTATTAGTTTCAGTTGCCCGCTCGAGATGCCCAGCACGGAGCAGGAGCAGACACGGAGACGGAACTGGGCAGAGGCAGGAGCAGGAGCAGGAGCACTCACTGCTGCGTCTGCAGCAACATCAAAAACTAAGCGACCCTCGGGGCACGAATGTTACTTAAATTGCGCTTTAAATTAATTTGCTTTTTATTTTATCTGTCTTCGGATTGAAAACTCGCTAAAGTATGCGATGCCAGCTTGGAGGAGGAGGAGGAGGCGAACCAGGATTCCATGAATGAGAGAGAGAGCGCAGAGACATAACACACATGTCTCTCTGTGTGTGTCTGTGTGTGTGTGTGTGTGCTCCTGCCTGGAGCTACAAGATTTACACAAGATACCCCTTAGAAATTTATCTTGTTATGTTGAACGCAGCGCTGCCTCCTTCCTCCGACTGGAGCAGTACCTGGCTCAGTTATCACTTGATATATATACACATATATAGCTTAATCTTGATTGATATCATGTTGATAATGCAAATAACCATAGAAGAATTACACTTACCTATAGCACAACTTGCAGAGAGCTACTTGCGGTGTTTTGCCTACACTGCAAACACCGCAAACACCGCATAGGTCGTTTACATGTCTTATATGCATATAAGGCAGCTACTCCTTGGCAGCCGAAAATCTCAAATTAAAAGTAATCATTATATATATTGAATCACAAATGCGGTGTATAAACCACCGCAAAAGGGTTTCTTATGCATTTTCATTAAATTTTCACTCAACTTGAGTGCTTTGCCAGCTTTTGAGACCCATTTCGTACCCTGTCCCCTTTTGAAAACCACATACTTACCCATTTTAATTGCTCTCATACCATTCCCAGATTATATTCCCTCCCCCCCCAAAAAGAAAACCACTCACGATGTCGTCACCGATTTAGTTTCGTTATCGTATATTAGCAATTTGTCCACTTAATTCGATTAAACTTTGTGTTTTATTTGCTTTGCTTTGCTTCTGTTTTCTGTTTTCATTTCGCATTTTGCTTTCTGTTTATTTTCATATTTTGTTTGTTTGTTTTTTTTTTTACTCTTTCAAGTACACATAAATGATATATGTATGTATGTATGTATGTAGCATATATAATTTTGCATACAATATACCAATAGGTTTATTTATATATATGTATATATAACTTCGTGTTCGGCTGTGTCTTTGATTGATATTATTGATGCATTTAGCTTTATTTATGTAGTTGTTGCATGCCACAAAAATTTGCATATCTTAAGTGTGTGTGTGTGTGTGTGTGTGGTTGTTTGTGTGTGTGTGTGTGTGTATTAGGTGACTTGTTTGCTATAGTTTAATAATAATAAGTACATATTGCGTGTGCGTGCGTGTTTGTTCTTGTCCGCTTTCATTATTTACGTAAATACCAACTACAATACTTTAATATCAGACAAAGGGTTTATGTTTACCGTTAGCGGCTGCTTCCTATTACAACATAATCGTTAGCAATAAATACATATGTTTTCTTATTTGTTTTTTTTTTCATTTTTATTTTTTTTTATTTTATTTTTTCTGGTTTTCATTTTTTTGTGGCTTTCATGTTTTTGAGTATTTACAAAAAATCTAAGAAAAAAAATTGTTGCCGTTTGTGTTTTTGTTTTTTTTTGGGAAATTTTCGCTTGTATTTTATATTATATTCTCGGTTATATATAAGGTATATATATAGTATGTATATATAGAATTATGTACGTGTATATATATATGCATTTAAATAGTGTTTGCATTATTTTTTGTTATTATTTTAATTTGTTCTCGTGCTTCTCATGCGCCTTCTTCATCTATTACTTTTATTTTTACTGCTCTCTCTGCTTTCTTGCTGCTTTTCTCCTTCTTCTTCTGCAGTTTTCATTTCATTTTACTTGCGTTTCGCGACACACACAAAGATAATAATAATAATAATAATATTCGTAATAATAATAATAATAATATGATTCATTTTCTTCGTAAGTACATTTTACTGATATAATATTTGTTTTCTTTTCCATACGACAAAAAAAAGGTACAACAAATTACTATTAAACTTGGCAAGGGTGTATACAATATGTGGGTGTGTATGGGTATGTGTGTGTGTGTGTGGGTGTATGTGTTTTTAGGATATGTTATAAGTATTGTGCCAAGAGCACAATGCGCACGCTGCACGCAAAGCCAATTCACAAACTGCTAAGAATTTAGAGAGGAAATATAAAACATTGAAATTTGTTGAACTTATTAAATTGCAAAACTTATAAAGCCATTCTATTTTAGAACTAAAACCATGAATAAAATGCTTTACCCAAAGAAAATCGGTTGATTATTAAGAAAGTTATGAAGTGAGGAATGTGAGGATACTGGTCCCATCAAGGGTCTTACATGTCAAATTTTTGGTTGACTTTGACATGATTTTTGGCAAAAAATTAGGTATCCTCCAAAACAATTTTAAACACTCATTTTATACTTATTTTGACCTCCGCAATCGATTAAAAGTAAAAGCTGGCGATTTTAAATTTTGAAGAAAAAAATTTTCTGAAAAATTTACAGGGGGGACCCTTACCAAAATCACAAATATGAAAAATTTTTTGGAATATTTTAAATTGCAAAAACTATTTTACCATTATATTCTAGAGCTAAAATCATGAATAAAATGCTCTACACGAAGAAAATCGGTGGATTTTTAACAAAGTTATGAAGTGCGGAAAGTTAGGATACTCGCCCTGTCAAGGGTCCGGCATGTCATATTTTTTGTCAACTTTCACATGATTTTTGGCCAAAAATTAAGTATCCTCCGAAACAATTTTAAACACTTGTTTAATACTATTTTTGACCTCCGCAATCGATTAAAAGTAAAAGCGGGCGATTTTAAATTTTTGAAGAAAAAAATTTTCTGAAAAATTTACAGGGGGACCCTTATCAAAATCACAAAAAATGAACATTTTTTTGGAATATTTTAAATTGCAAAAACTATAAAGCAAATCTGTTCTAGAACTAAAACCACGAATAAAATGCTTTACCCAAAGAAAATCGATTGATTTTTAAGAAAGTTATGAAGTGCGGAAAGTTGGGATACTCGTCCTGTCAAGGGTCTGACATATCATATTTTTGGTCGAGTTAACTAAATTCTGGTAGAATGAGTGTTATATAAAAAGGACTATATATTTGTTTTAACTTTCTGTATCTCTTTCCATCTTCCTCTCTCTCTCTTCTTACCATTTGTGATTTGCTTTTGCATTTGCCTCTCTTCGCATACAAATCCATTGAGCATGCACATGATATTCGTATGCTCTACCATAGAAGACCTTCTTCTTTGCCTTCTTCTACTTGTTTTAATTAATAATTAAATAGTTAAGATTAGGAAAAAAATTGTTGAGGAAATAAATAAACGGCTTGACATATCAACTAATGACTAATTTGGTTATGTTTGTGTCTCAGTTTTAAGTACTTTCAAAGAGTTTTTTTCAGAGTGTTTTTTCTATGTTTTTCTGTTGATTTAAAGCGCGGAAACGGAAGTCAATTTGCCAGCTTGGGCCTCTCAAATCTCATAGATGTGTATGTGTGTGTGAGTGTGTGTGTGTGTGCCAAGTGCCAGTCTCAGAGTGTGTGTGTGTGCGTGTGTGTGTGTGCGGGCCTGACTTTTTCGCGCTCAACTGGCGCACATCAATTTATATGCTAATGGCATCTGCAAGTTATTTAAAATACATATGCCACGCCTACAACCGCCCTTCCCCCTCCTACACGCCACACAGCAGCCACGCCCCTTGCAGACCGCAGACCGTAAGGGGCGGCGGCGTTAAGCGAAAATGCCGCAAAAAATGGAAATAATAAACGGAGCGAAAAAATAAAAAAAATAAAACAATTTATTTAAACATATATAAATGTTTTAAATCCACACACAGTGCGAGTGTGTGTGTGTGTGAATTAATATGCTTTTTTTTTTGCCCACGCCCACGCTCTAGCCGGCCACGCCCCCCCATGGCTCGTCATGTTGACAAAATTCAGTTAACGCAAAATCTCATTTAAATATGCATGAAGCGAGGCCGCAATTGAATTTCGCACTCTCTCTCTCTCTCTCTCTCTCTCTCTCTCTCTCTCTCTCTCTCTCTCTCTCTCTCTTTCTCTTTCTATGTGTGTGTGTGGCTGGCCAATTACATATGCGCAGCAAATCTGAGCTTATGGCCCACTGTGCTGTGCCCACTGTGCCCTACGCCTCTGTGAATCATCATCAACGCATCGCAGCACGGCATATATCATGGTCACGGTCGCCAACTGTGAATGGCAACGCGCACTGGGTGAATGACAAAGGCCATGGTGGTAGGCGCAGAGTAGGTAAAACAGTCAACAGGGGCGTAGAGTGGGGGGAGGGGAACGAGTGGAAACAGAACACGAAAATAAATTCATTAAAGCATTTATCAAGTTCGACACTTGCTGTCATATATCATGTTACATATTGTCTGCCCCGTAACATGTTTAATCCGCCTGCTCCGCCCCCCCTTCCTACGCCCCTGCAAGCGAATAAAAATGTATAAAACGCGACTGCTATAACAATACGAAAAATGTTTCGAAATGTTTGGGAAATGTAACTGTGTAAAATGCGTGCAGTGGCGTAGTGGAGCAGGCAGTGCGAGGGGAAGAGGGTTAACATACGTAAAAAAAACCCCCCCGAACTCTTCTGCACTGTGTCACACACTGTGTCTCATGTTGTGTTGTTGTCGTGCGTTGTTTGTTTTGGTTCCACTGTTCGCGTGTCGCTGCTGCCTGTCACAGTGAGCCCTCGCTGGCGTGCACAGTCCGTCGCCAGTGACAGCTACAACTCTGAGATTTACCCCCCCCCTCCCCAGCTGCCTACGCCCCTGCAAACCACTTAATTTCGACGCCCTTTTCAAACGTTTTTCTCGTTTCGTTTCGTTTCGTTTCTTTAACTGATTTGCATGCATAATTCAAATTGAAAATTAAATTCAAATAAATTTCGTTTTAAATTAATTTCCACTGCCGCCGGCTGCGACGTCGACTGCGGTTTATTTTGTATTTTTTTGAATATATATTTTATTTTTGCTTGAACAAATTGTTATGCAAAAGCGCGTGAAAATCAACTAGAAAATGGGCATAAACAGCTGCTTAATTAACAGGAAAACTGTTTGCTCGGGGAGGAGGGGCGGTACGGGGCGGGGCCTGGGCCTGGGCAGATCGCAGCTGAGAGATACAAATTCGAAATGCATATAAAATTCCCGTTAAATGCAACAGTAAAGCCGTAAAAGAAAGACAGAGAAAGAAACAAACAAAAAAAAAAAAAAACACGAAAAAACATGGGAAAACAAATACATATAAAAAGCGTGTGTGATGAATGTGATATGCAAAGCAATCGTAGAGCCCCAAAAAGATGTAGAAAAAACGAGCTAATGAAATTGAAGAGTTGCACTGCAGTTGCCATTGGGGGTACTCAAAAACAAAATAAAAAGAAGAAAAAACTCTTTAAAATGCAATTTAATTTGGGAATCAAAGGGAAACCCCTCCTAAGTTTAGAAAGTAGTAATAAATTGCATTGAATACCCTTACTACAGTTAAAAAAATAATTATTTATGCTATTAAGCAAGGCGTGTGTATTTAAGAAACTTTTTTTCATGAAATTTAAAAAATTAAAATTATTTTTCGCTCAGAGTACCCCTAATGCAAGTTTAAAATGTCTGCAAAAGCTATTTTTACACTTTATAAATTATGCATTTTTTTTCTAGCCACAGTGAGTGCCCCCAATGTATATGCCGTAGTTAGTCAGCATTATCAGATAGTTAGAAACAAAGTCAAAGCAAATGTTTATTTACTATTTTTTTTTTTTTGACAACTCGTTGTGAGTGCCCCTGCTGCAATGTGAAAGCCTGCTGTTGCTGCTGCTGCTTGTGGGCTTATGACTACACTTATGTTTGTTTGTTTGTCTCTCCCTCTCTCTCTCTCTCTCTCGCTCATTCTCTGTCTCTCTGTTTGTTTGTCTATCTGTGTTGTTTGCCTACCCATGGCAAGCAGCCACGCCCCCCTCCCTGTTCATGGCCACGATCCTGCTGTGCCCATCATCTGCTCATCTCTGTGCATCTCCGCTGTCTGTCTCTCGGTCTGGACACGCGACACGCGACACATGCGACACATGCGACACGCAACCATCGCGACTCTCCACACTTTTCGCACTTTTTTTTTTATTTTTTTTTTTTTTTAATTTATAACTGTTTTTTATGGTCTCACACACACGCACACATAGACACACAGGGGCAGACTGAAATTAGCATTTGGCATTTGGATGTTGTGTAGTGCAGTGTAAAGTATTATAGACTAGAATGCCGCCGGAGACTGTAAAGAAAATGAAACTCTCTAGACAGGTTTGATATTGATCTGGGACGGGGGAAGGAAAGACTTGTGTTGGATAGTGTAGTGTGTTAGTGTATGTGTTTGATTAATTATAGCATAATGCCGAAAAAGGTCAGAAACTTGAGTAAACTGTACAATTTATACAAAAACCGATACCTAGCCAAGTGTATGAAATTGAAATCCGCTCTGACATATTCCGTTTCCGGTTCGATTCAACTGCATTTGCGGGCACGCCGCTGGAATCGCTTCATGCGTAGCGACCACTCATCCTTCCATTCCAATACCACCGAGCTGGGTCCAATGGCCAGATAGCCCGGCGCTGCCTCCGAGTCGCGTCCGAGTATGAGATACGATCTGGATGGGAGAGAGAAACAGAGAGAGAGAGAGGGGTAAGTAGATCAATTGGGTTGATCTTCCACTCCAATCCTCGCTTCGCTACTCACTTGTTTAGCTTGATCTTGGGGCACTGGCACTCAATGCTCTTGCGCGGCACCAGCAGCATCATATTGCCACGCCCCAGCAGTGAACTCGTTGTGCCCGACATGGGATTACGCTTGAATATCGTCTGTATATTGATCTCGTATTTGTAGATCTCATTCTGTCGCTCTATCGAGAACTTCTCGGTGCTGATGTCCTGTGAGGCGCGATCGTGGCCAATTACCTTGGCCAGCAGAGCTGCATGTGGGAGGGGGAAAGAGAGGAGAGGAAAGGTTAAACCTGCCCTGTATGTGCCCTCTATCTGGTATACGCACCGTAGTCTTCCATGCAAAACTTGTTTAGATTCAGCTTCTTGGGACTGGCCTTGCATTTGCCGCAATCTGTGAGGCAGGAGAGAAGGTTGGGGAGGATTACTTAAGGGGGAAGTAAGATATATTTTCTGTATTTTAAATCTCTATAGATGACTCGTTACTTGCTCATTGATGCTTTCAATCGTTACCTATTCATTACATGTTACTTTTTCCTCAGTTCTTTCAATCGTTACTCGTTACCAGCTACTTGTTTTACTTGTTTTACTCTTTTAATCGTTGCTTACTCGTTACACGTTACTCGTCACACGTTACTCGTCACACGTTACTCTTCACACGTTACTCGTCACTAGTTACTCGTTTGTTGCTACTTATTCAATCGTATCTTAATCGTTACTCGCTATTCACTACATAAAACTTGCCTCTTTCAATCGTTACTCGTTACTTTTTACCTATATCACGTCACTTCTAATCGTTGCTTTCCTGGTACTCGCCACTCGTTTTTTCCTACTTGTAAGTTATCACTTTCAATCGTTAATTACTCGTTAAATGCAATTCCCTACTTATACTTATAGTCCTACTCGTTACTCGTTACTTGCTACTTATATCCTCTCGCCCTGCTCTGTCTCTCGCTTCCTTCTACTCGTTACTTTTCATCTGGCACGCATTACTTTTATCACTTCACTAACTAATTCTCAATTCGCCGCTTCCCACTCGTTACTCGTGACTTATTCGTGACCCTAATGACTATTTTAACCCTGTGACTTGTCACTAATGCGCTCTCCCATAGTATTCCCAATGACATTAATTGATAATTTGCCGTTTGTCGTATGCACTCGCCTAATTACGCGTTACTCGCTACGCGTTACAAGCAATTTGACGCTCCTGTTAATTGTTATGCAACACGCAAAGGCGGCGTAATGTGACTAGTGACTCGTTACTGCCACAGGTACTGGCTACTGGCTACTGGGTACTGGCCCTGGCATTAATTGCAACTCGTTAAATGCAACTTACACTTTTTCATTTCTTCAGCTTGGGAACCGCCGCCATCCTTGTACTCGCCCGTGCCACCACCTCCTCCACCGCCGCCGGCACTCTCCGCCTGGATCATGTTCGCATTTGTGGGCACTTCTGTTGATTGCAAGGGGGAAGGGAGAAAGGGAAGAGTGAGTGAGTGAGTGAGTGAGTGAGTGAGACGGCGAAATGGGACACTTACTTATGCAGGGCGCCACGTGGGAGCGCGTCTGCTGATAGCCGCGGGCACAGCGGTTGCAGGTCAGTCCGGTGACGCCTTCCTTGCAGGGACACTGGCCACTCAGATGATTGCAGGTCTTGCCAGTGGAGCCAACGGGATGGCAGTCGCAGCCTGAAAGAGATAGAGGGAGTTAGTATTAGGGGCGACTACTCATTAGAGACATCTGTCCAGCTGACAGTTAACTAGGCCGCTGATTGATGACTGCGCCTGGAGCAGTACCGAGCACTACCAGGCACTCCATCTCTCTCTCTCTCTCTCTCTCTCGCTCTCTGTCACTCTGCCACTTACGTTTGCACACTTTGCGATGGTTGGGCGGCTTGGTGGCATCCCTGTAGTATCCCTCGCGGCAATAGTGACAATACCGTCCGGTCGTATCGTGTTGACAGTTGTAGCAAACTCCGCCGGAGACGCGTCCCGACAGCTTGTACAGTTCCAGATTGAAGCGACAGCGACGGGCGTGTCCATTGCACTGGCACACTGAAAGATGGAAGGGAAGATAGGAGAAAGAATGCAGGTTAGATAGAGTGCAATAGAGTCATCAAATAGGTAGTATATATATGGTAAATCTAAAATATCTTTAAATTGAGGTTAGGTCGGAGATTGAAAACAACCGAAACTCATTTGCCACATCGATTACATGAAGTATACCAAATTTTCTGAAGTTTTTCTCAGTAGTTTCTTAGTTACTAAAGGTTTTCTTGCATATGATTTATTTCTATATGCTCGACTAACTCTATGACAAATTTTGAGCCTCTATCTTGCAGTAGTTTCCCAGTTCGTTGAGTTATCCAGCCAATCATCAATGGAAGGTTTCGCTATGCCTTATCCTGCCAGTAACAGCAAAGGAATCTAATCATTTAATGGCAGTCCTCATACCAGGTCCCTCCCTTCCATCCTCTCATAAATAATTAATAATCATAGATATTTTTATACTACGTATGTGTGTGTGTTTGTGTGTGTGCGCACCGCTGCCTAAGCAGCTTAAGCTGCTGTGCGCTGCTGCTGCTGCTGCTGCTGTGCCTTCCCCCTTGGGCTATGATTGATTGTTGGCTTGGGCGCTTGATTGATGAAACTTGCAGGGTAACTGGCTACCTAACCGCCCTCCCCTTCCCCCCTCCTGGCTCTGTGCTTATCGATTGCTGACCAGGTGCAGGGCCACATCCACGTCCATGGCCAGCACCCTTAACGGCAGTTTAATTAGTTGGCCAATATCATAAAATAATTTGAGCAACTAATTGGCAGCACTTGACTGCAATTTATGTGCACAGCGCAGTGGCGTAGGGGCCAAGGGGGGGGCGCGCGTTAAGCGTGATTTATGCAGCAGAAACTCATATGGAGAAGAGGAGCCGGAGCAGGAGTAGGCAACCCTGTAGCCAGTTACGCGCGTGTTGTGCCCACGCAGAAGGCGACTTGGAGAAGGGAGAGAGAGAGAGGGAGACACACGCATGAGCGCCTGCTTTGTGAGGGCAGAGCAGATAGCAGGAGAGGAGGAAGAGGAGGGGCCTGCAGAGGGCGGACAACGCAATAAAGTGTCCCTTGGTGGAGAGTGGAGAGCGGAGAGTGGAGAGTGGAGTCGGTGGCTCTGCCTGGGGCGACTATTGTGATGGCTGCGCTGTTGCTTCATATTTTTCATATCTTATGTCTGCATCATCGACGACGACGACGACGACGACGACGAGGATGAGCCTGACAACAATGGAGACGCGTCCGGCCATGGGAGCCGGCATGGGGATCGGCCGTTCGCTTATTTGGCAAATAACAACAATGGCCAACGACAATGGCCAAATGCGGCAGGCAGCGACGCCGCCAGCATTGCTCCAGCATACTTATCGACGAATGTTATCCTTGCAGCAGGCAGGCGTGGGTGGCAACAGCTCTGGGTACCCCATCCCAGCCTCGCCTCATCCACATGCCTTTCATCATGGCATTGTCGTCATTCCATCGCATTGCAATGCATGTAATGAAAATAAACTTGCAATTTTTCTGTGCTGCGAAGTGAGCTGGAAATCCATTGAGGGATTGAGAATATATATATGCTATAAGATCATAGGGCTGCGGCATACTACGAGAGCTACACATTTTCTAGTCTGCAATGCAATGTTAGTTATTTGTTCTATAATCCTTTGATCAAGTTCTGTGCCTGAACAAGAATATATATAACCCTAGCAAAGCTGGGATATATATATATGCCTACTAAGCTAGATCACTTAAGCAGATCTCTGTCCCAGTTGTAACTCAGACTTCAGTGTTTGGAAAGAGTACTTGCATGGAACAAGAATATATATAAAATATATAGATGTAAGAAATCTTTTGCCTGGCTTACAGCTCACAGTTCTGTACAGGGTATCACATAGGCAGATCTCTGTCCCAGTTGTAACTCAGACTTCAGTGTTTGGAAAGCGGACTAAATATACTTGCATGGAACAAGAATATATATAAAATATATAGATACAAAAAATCATTTGCCTGGCTTACAGCTCACAGTTCTGTACAGGGTATACACTCTCGCTCTTGGCAGAGACAGGGTTAGGGTATATACTATACGACTGTCCACACTGTGTTATTGCCATTGACACGCATTGTAAATGAGTTGATTTTGCGGCCTCGTTAAGCCAACTTGAGCCGTTGCCTCTGTTGGCCTCATAAATATCGAGTTGGCCAACTGACGAGTCAAGCAGATGGACGGATGCCGATGTCGTTGTGGATGTGGATGTGGTAGTCCGTTGCCGTTGCCCACATAAATTCCATTGTCAGACAATTGGGAAAAACTAAAACAGTGAAAAGCGGCAAGAGAGAGAGAGAGAAGTGAGGAAAGAGAGGAGGAGGCAGTGGAGAAATAAGGTCGAGAAATTGTGACGCTGTCGACGATTAGCTAAAGTAGCACATAAATCGCTTTTGGGGTTGGGTTCGGTTCGGTTCGGTTTTGGTATGGTTCGACGATGTGTGGGATTAACTGAAGCATGTCGCGAGGCCCGACTACAGATAGCCTAGACTCGATCTCTCTCTCTCTCTCTCTCTCTCTCCCTCTCTCTCCCGTCCCCTCTGCCCCTCTCTGTGTGGTGCGACGCACTCAATCAGCTTAATTGGAAACAATAAAACGCATTTTAACGCGAAATTTTCTTTACAGCTCATTTGATTTTCAACGCGTTGGCCAACAACAACAACAGCAGCAACAACAACAGCAGCAGCAACAGCAACATCAACAGCAGCAACATCATCAGCAGCAGCAACATCAACAGTTTTGGAACAGCTCTCAACACATTGCCCCAGCCCCATTACTCATGCAACCATCCCAAGCAGTCAAGCAAACCCAACCTCATCGACTCTGGCCCCGGAATAAGTCCCGAAAGTTATGGCGAATTGTAGTACAGGAGAAGGGGGGAAATGCCCGATCAGTTGGCGAAAGATTTTGCATTTTCCATTCGGCATTTCCCTCCTCCCCAATTTCCCTCCATTATAGCATATACCATTTAACAACACACCATCATCTACCACTTCACGCCAACTCCTACTCGAGTATTTCCCAGTTCGCAGTTCCCAGTTCGCAGTTCGCACTCGCATCTTGCATCTTTCATCTTGCAGCTGGCAGGCAATATTTGATATACGACTTTCGACTGTGGAAAACAAACAAATTTGCAGGCGGGCGAGAAAGAAAAGTTCATAATTTTCCGCGCGTTTTTAATTAAATGCCAAAAAAGCAATGCGCCACACTCGAAGTGCGAGTGCACATGCAAACAAAAGTGCGAAAGAAAAGGAAAAGCAAAAGCAAAATATATGAGGGAGCATGGTAGTGTGGCCTATCGATACCCTATGCAGGTGGTAGGTATAGTTCGAGCTGCTCTGCAGGTGGCATATAAGATGGTAAGCTAACTTATGATATTTACTAGCCAGGGGGTACAAAATTGTGAAATGAGTAACGCAGCAATACCGATTTAACTATAAGATATAGTAGTCAGATTCTTATGAAATTTGACATATATATAGCTAATACTTTAAAGTTAATACACGTTGAGTTTCATAGTTATAGCTTGCAAAATAACAAAGATATATCAATATTTGCAGGGGTACCTATGCGCTTGCTAGAAAAAATAAATGCTAAAACTGACTGTAAGCTAGTAAAATTTAGCCTGTGCGAACTGTCTGGGAATACTTATCAGGTTAATAAAGTTATATGCCTTATAAGGTCTCAGCTCTGCTCTCCAAAATGCTTATACCTCTCGAAAGGGTATCAAAACATGTGAAAATCATTTGGCACCATGCGAAGAAGTGTGTGTGAGTGAATGTGAGTGCGAGTGCGAGTGTGAATGTGCGAGTGTGGCATAGACTCATCGACCGTGGGACAGCATCGACAGATAAGCCGGGACAGGGACCGGAATCGGGAATGGGGACGGTGCTGAGGCCGGTGCTGGGACCGAGGCCGTACCGGAGCCGGAGCCGTTTGCGAGTTATGCGGCCGTTTGTTGTAAACGGCACAAAAATTATGGGCGAAAAAACCCAAACAGGCCTCCTCATGTAGCACAGGCCCCGAAATGGAGGAGGTGCCTGGCCCCGAAGGAGGAGGAGGCACCACCATCTCTATAAACTGGCAACAAAATTTCCACTTATTTTTTTTCGCCGTTTTTGCAAATTTCTTGTTGTTTTTTTCCTTCTTCACCTTTTTTTCGTTTTTCTCATATGCAAAAAGAGAAAAGCGAAGGCGTTGCCGATTGAGAAGTGTGACAGGGAGAGAGGCAGGCAGGGAGGAGGGAGGGTACCTGAGGGGACATGGGTGCTTCAAGGGGGCATGGCAATGAGATGTGATCGAATTTGCGAGTGGGCTAAGCAGGCGCCACGCAGGCAACCCAAGCGAGTTATGTAGAATTAATGCCATTCAGATGTAACACAAAGATTTGTGTAGAGACTGGAGTCAGCGAAAGAGAAAGAAAGACATATTGAGAGAAAGAGAGGGAGAGAGAGCGGCAGAGGCGCTGCTGTGTCTTCTTCCGGGGCGCCGACTTGAGTTGTAAATTAAAGCTCTTTCGCACCGCCCCCTGACAGGCGTGGCAACAATGTAATTTTCACTCTGCGGCAACAGCGTAATTTTCACTCTTTTCAACGCCGCAATTTGCACTCGCACACACACACACACACTTGCCTAGAAATAAATTTGCCATATCGTCAATTTTCCTTTTTCCTTTTCCCTTTTTGACTTTCTCTTCAGCTCGCACGCATCCTAAAGAAATTCCCAGCTAAAGCTATCCACACTCCACTCCTGTGTGTCGCCTTCTCCTTCCCCTTCTTCTCCTTCTCCTTTTATTATTATTATTTTTATGTACTCGACGCATTTTTATTTGCTCCAACAGCGATTTGCGTGGTTTGTGTATTTTAGAATCTGATGTGATTTGAATTTTCAATGATGCCCATTTCTAGAAACCCCCCGCCCTTGCAGAGAGATAGGGCAGAGGGGGGGCGGACGGGTCCAGATTGTGAGCAGCCAAATCAAGTAAATTTCGTGCGCGACCCCAAAATGGGGGAAAAAAATGGAAAAGAATCAAGTGATGCGTGAAGCGCGTCGTCGACAGTTCGTGCAGAGCATCGCAAGAGAGAGAGAGAGAGAGAGACATGGGGGAAGAGTGGGAAAGAAATAACGAAAATACTCAACTCGAGTCGATGGCGATGACAACGATGAGGCGCTGCCTCTCGAGAATCAGCTAGAGGCGCACACACACACACACACACACACACACACACACACACGCATCGATATGTCTTTGGCCAATGATTTTCGAATGTGTTGAGACGCATAATTTTATTTATTTTTCAATTTTGCTGCCCAGTTTTGGCACCAACTCCAGCAACAGCTTCCCCTCTCTTTCTCTCTTTCTTGCTCTGGCGTCGTCTGCATCCTTAAGCACTTTCCTTGCTTATGAGCTAAGGCTGTTATGATAGCCTACCCAGCCGAATCAGTATTCACAGAGACATCTTCCCCCTTTCCCCTCTTCTCACTCTCTCCTTCCTCCCCCCTTCCACTTGTTGGCTGCATATTTCTGCTGGTCGCTTCAATTTTTGGCTTGCCAAAATATTTGTCGCTCGACTGGCATCCAATATTTGTTTATATTTAGCTCTCTCTCTCTCTCTATCTCTCTCACTCCCTCTTTCATTCTCCCTCTTTCTCTCCTTTAGTATGTCTAAATTAGCTGAGCACTCTGCATTAAAATATATGATAATGATCATGTCTGCGATCTGGTATTTGGTATAAACGCAGAGATCCCGACTATTATCAAAGCTAGAGTCATCAAATTTGGCAGACATTATCTTCTATATCATACCCAGGTATACTATTTCTCATATACTGCCCACCTCATTTAGCGCCTGCGAAAAACGTTTTTTTCGCCAATGAAGTAAGATTGTAAACATACAATTCTTAAATTTGACATGTATGCCGGTAATACTAAAATGCATCGATCCTATAAATTTCATATCGATTGTTTGGTTAAAACAGAAGTTATGCAAGAAATACGTTAATCAAGGGCAGAAAAAACGCTAAGAGACGCTGCTACATGCACACAGTGTTGGATAATGCATGCAGCAGTGTATCTACTAGTCGTCTATGCTCCCCTCATTTTGCACTTGGGCAACATTATTTTCTTTTGTTCAAAATTCTCTCGCCTCGATGCGAGGCGTTTTTATCGCACTGCGCGGTACTGTCTGTATTACTAGTTGTAGTTGTTGTTGCTTTACATAAACACACAAGCAGCATAATTTGTGTTGCAGTTGTTGCTGTTGTTGTTGTTGCCGCAATCGACACCCCCGCAAATTGCGTTGACGATGGCGACGCCAACACGCGATTTTGGCAAACAAATTAGCCAAAATGCAGTGAGCCAAAATTGCTGGCAAATCGAAGCCAAATCGGAGCTGCAAGTGAAGCTGATAGGAAGAGGGGGGCTGGCGGGAAGTGGCCGGAAGGGTAGAGGTATGGTACAGTCGTATATGGATGGCTGTCTGTCTGTCTGTCTGTCTGTCTGTCTGGCATGCTTGGGCGTTGATAATTGAATTGAAAAGTTTTTCGCCGCACTTTTGGCATGCCAATTTCGATGGTACGGCGAGAGACGAGAGCGAAGTTAAGGCGGCATAATTTGTGGATTGTGCAACACTGCAGCGTGCTGCCCTGAGAAAGAGAGAGAAAGGGATAGGCAGCTAAGTAGACAAAGAGAGAGAGAGTGGGCGATGCGTTAAGGCTGACAGCGAGATTGGAAAAGCGGAAAAGGCATGGGCAAATTAATAGCAAAAGGCGGTAGAGTAAAGATAGAGAGGGTAGAGGTAGAGTGTAGAGAGCTAGGCCGAGAGAGAGAGAGAAGGGAAGAACTGGAGGCAGGTAACGCGATCTATGCAGCTTGTGACCACAATACGTTGGTATATAAATCAGTTTTAAGTTCTCAAGTAAAGCACATGGCTGCTACCCTCTTCCAGACGCAGTATCTCCTGGCTGACTGCGTATAATATGCTTTTTAGTATACCCTATAATATACCTAAGCCTCCCAACGGGCAACTACTGCAGCAACCTTAATGAAACTCTGCAGAAACTTTCTATAAGAGATATGCTACCTTTTGGTTAAGGCTTCCCAGACATAATTCCTATGTTAGAGCATTGCCAAGTCGTCGTCTGCCTTCTGCTCACACACATTTGGCTGCTGCTCCGCCAGCGCCAGCGACATTGGAGCGCATTTTCATAAGACATAAATTCTGTGATTTAGCTAAATGCGCTCCACGGACTTGGCCGGGTAATTTGTGGCATGCCAAGAGAGAGAGAGAGAGAGAGAGGGAGAGAGAGAGAGGGGACAACTGAGCATGCAAAAAACTGCATTGGCATTAAATTACACTCTCGCACATGCTGCAGCTGGAGCGAGCGGTCAGGGAGGGATTGAGGGGGCGGGGCGGGGAAGGAAGCTGACAATGTCTGGCAAGATGGAGACGCGGCAGACGCAGGAAAAGGCCCAGACAAGGCGACGCGACAAGCTCATATTGCAGTGCTGCCACCTCGCGCTGCTTCTTCCTTCTCTCTCTCTCTCTCTCTCTACCAAATATTGCCGTCTCTTCTGCTTGCCTCTGCCTCTGCCCCTGCCTCGCTCCCCCTCTCCCGCTCACTCTGCTGACTTTCTTTCCGCTTTTAATGGCGCATTTTGTCAGTAAATTGCATTAATTTTACTTCTAAGGCCTCCCCTACCGCTCCCCCGCTCTGCCCCTACGCCTCTACCCAAAAAATAGCATAAAGTCTAGGAAGCACACAAGCACAAGGAGGAGGAGGGCAGGGCCGGGACGCAGCTGAAGTGGAGAAATTGCAGCCTCATATGACGCAGCGCCAGAAGTGGCGGCGTTGTCAATGTGCCACCGATGATTGAACGATTTATGAGCTGCAGTAACTGCAAGAGGTGGGGCAGGGAGGGGGCAGGGAGGGGATGGAGTGGCAGAGGCAGAGACGCAGCCAACCGGTTTGCTTGGCCAAGTCTCGATTTGTTGGCTCATATCGCAATGCAATTAAAAGCAGATGCAGTCGGCAAACAGAGAGAGAGAGAGAGAGAGAGGGAGAGGGAGGGAGAGAGAGAGGGAGAGAGAGAGAGAGAGACGAGCAGAAAGTCAACAGTTGGCAGTGGCCACTTGCCAGTTACCCCTCCAGCTACCCCCTCGCCCCACTTCATAGTCAGCTGCCCGCCAAAAGGTTGCCGCAATCAGGCCAAGGTACTTAAAAAAGTCCAGACAAGATCTGTGACATGCCAGCTACGACAGACACACACACACACACAGAGTGACACACACACACACACACACACAGACACTCTCGACCATGGCTTAACCTGTTCAATAGATCATCTATCGCCAAAGCCAACTCGCCGCATGTTTTTGGTTTTCCTACGATTTTGTGGGGAAATCGCAGCGAGATCGCTTAGTCGCAGCTGTTGAGATAAAAGACAAAGACGCGTGTGTCATTGAACTAGCAGAGGGGGGTAGAGTGCTTGTGCCTTGACTAGCAGATACCCTGTAAGCGGTTAGGCTAAGCTAGAAGGAAGGGGCTAGACTATCTAAACACTTGGAAGTTCAGGAACGATAAGCCAATCTTCCTGAAATTCCCTCAACGGGTTAGGACTCAAAATATAACCTCAATATTGGATAACCTCCTTATAAACACGAGTAATTATGCATATTTAATTGGTTTGCAAGCTAAACCCTAAGCTTTCTTCATTTGCCTTGTCAGAGAAGACAATTTCTTGCTTGCCAATGATATAATTAAAGAGATCCCGAGTTGCAGTCATAGTTCCCCAGAGTACACAAGCAATCTTTAATGGATCAATACAACCCTGGACAGTAAGCAATACACACAAATTAAAGAAATATCAAAATACCAAAAATCGAAATCGAAACGAGGAAAATTTGTATTGTTTGCCCCAAGACTAGCTCGTCTGGGACTCTGACTGAGTGCGGGTCTAGCCCAGTCCCAGTTCCAGTCCGAGTCCCAGTCTCTGTTTCTGTCCCTGTCCCTGTCTCCCTGTGTGTTTCTTAATGCTGTTGTGCTGCTTTTGTCTCTTTGCTCTATAGAGGGTACTAAGCTCACACACACACACACACACACACTGACACACACAGACACACAGAGACGTAGTTCACAGTAAATAACGAGGGGATTTGTTTATTTTCTCCAATGATTTTGCGTGTTGCGAAAAATGCAAAGCCAACTGCTTCAAATGCAAAACTAAAAGCTCTGCACAGCAACGAGTGGGTGTCTGCAAGAGTGTGTGAGTGAGTGTGTGAGTGTGTGTAAGAAAATATGTGGCTGTGTGTGTGTGTGTGTCTGCTAAGCGGCAAACAAAAGCTGTTTGAAAACATTGAAAATCCCTTTGGAAAACAAAGTGCAGAGCAAAGGACACACACACACACACACGCACAGGGAGACTTGTACCACACACACACACAAACAGGGTGCACTTGGCAGTTGCAGCAGCAGCAACGAAACTGCAAATCTGCATAAATGCAGCCCTGACAAAGGCACAAAGCAACTAGAATTGTTGTGCCCCATATAGAGCTGACTCCCTTTACCTCACCCTCTCTCTCTCTCCCTCACTCTCTCTGTGTGTGTGAGAGAGAGAGAGCAGCTGTCACTGCTTCTTTCGCACTTCGATCTGTGTTGGAAGCCAGCAGCAGCAGCGCTGCCAGGCGACTGCCTCAAATTGTCACGCCGTAACCCAGAAACATAAATACAGCAATTTATTACAAAAGCCAAGGGGGGATGCGGTAGTGCGACGCAGGGTTGCATGTGGATGCAGCCAAGTGCGAAGCGTATGGGGTTGCCACATCGGGCTAAGGTGGGGGGAGGTTGGCAAGAACGGGTTAAGCGACAGATGAGTCTGCAGGGTGTAAGGCAGCTGCTCTCCCTGCTCTCAAGCGAGAGAGAGAGAGAGAGAGGCAGGATCGGGTACCTCCTGCAGTATAAGAACTATTTCCGAGATTCTGCAGATTCTACCTGAGCTAAGGCAATGCAGCTTCAAATCTTCATATGGGAGAAGACTTCTCTCTCCTTAACACTCTATGCTGCTCTCTAGCTGAATCTGCCTTCCCTTCTCTCATTCCTCCTATGGAACTTTACTCTATTCATATTTCCAAGTCTCTCCCTCTACTTTCTTTCTGCTTTAACCATCACTCTTCTCCTCTCTCTCTCTCTCTCTCTCTCTCTCTCTCTCTCTCTCTCTCTCTCTGTCTCTCTTAGTGTACTTTAAGGTGTTAGGCCAAGCGACTAAGCTGCTCTGCAATCTGTTT
This sequence comes from Zaprionus kolodkinae, assembly GCA_018901885.1. Lineage (NCBI taxonomy): Eukaryota > Metazoa > Arthropoda > Insecta > Diptera > Drosophilidae > Zaprionus > Zaprionus kolodkinae. Next base: position 27,921,005 of record JAEIFM010000181.1, read on the forward strand.
ACGCTTAGATCACTCGTTACGCATACGCCACGTGTGACAAACTTGTCCACACACAGTCACGTACAAACACACACACACAGCGCACACACACTCGAGAACATAAAATGTATTTAACTTAATTTAGTTGGAGTTACTTAAAAAAGCTTTTAAAAGTAACACAATGCAGCAACAAAACAAAACAGAAACAGAAACACAAACAGCAAAAAAAATAAAAAAAGGAAGCAGAAAGCAAAAGGAAAACCGAAAAAGAGAGAGAAGGAAAACTTTTATGCAGCCAATTCCATACACACATAGGCACACACACACACACGCACACACACTTGTACACTCGCCCAAGAGGAGCAGCAACAACCAAAGGGGAGGGGGGAGGGACATGGCATGGAATTCATTAATATGCGCATATGTAGATTATGTGATTAAAAGTATAACAAACATTCTCGCCACGCCTTCTGCCCCCCCTCCCTACACCCTGCCACGCCCCCCTCCAATCTCTCCCCTTGTTGTTGTTGTTGTGTAAAAGTTTTCTCATTCTTTTCTTTTTTGTCTCTGTTTGCTGTCGATTTGAACATTTCCATTTGCCCAGGCCGAGGTGCTACTTGAAGAGGCGTGCGAAACCGCTGCTAATGGCAGAGCAACAACAACAACAACAACAACAAGAGCAGCCAGAAAGAGACAACAACAATAGAGAGCAACAACAACAACAGCAGCAACAGGGATAACAACATGATATCAAGCAAGTTTATGCAACAAACAAGGCACAAGCCAAAGACAACACAAAGTGTGCCAGGAATACGATGGATTCCAAGAGGATTACCATGAGGGGGATGCATGAAGGGGAATGTGAGGTGGATGTGTGGCAAGGGGGGAGCTACTCAGCTAGCCGGGCATGGCGGGTAGGCGGTTAGACCTGCTCCACATATGATTAGACTCACCAAAGGCAGACAAACTAATGAGCGACACAAGCAGAGGCCGCAAGGATCAAACGAACTGTGAAGGGGATGAAAGATAGGAAGGGGAAGGGGGAGGAGGAGGAGGAGGAGGAGCAGGAAAGGGCAAAGCGGGTATTTGCCTTGACTAAACTATCGGCTAATGAAAAACAAGAAAAGGATATAACAAGGCGCAAGCGATGCCCAAAAAAAAAAGGAAGAAGAAAAGAAAGGAGAGAGGGAGGCAAAAAGATGAGAGAAGAGAAGGAAGAACTAGGTAGAGTGGGTAGAAGTGGGTGACAGTAGAAATGACATGGGCAGACCAAGAAGCGGGTAGAAGGGTTAGCTGAAGGGTTTGAAGAGCGGGTAAAGGGGGGACAACCCAAGCAGGGCAACTAGAAAAGAAGATGGTACTGGCATGGAAGTGGGAAGGCTGGGAAGATAAAAATACGCCAGCACCCTGCTCCACCCCCCATCCTTCTTCCCGGCAGTATTTTACCCAAGCCCCCACAGGGCTTGTCGCTCAAAGGGTTGCCAAAAAGTTATTTGTTTGCCCAGTGGAAATACATCAAAATAAAAGCGAAGCGAAGCGAAGAGTCAAATGCAAATATGAAGCGAGTGATGGATGTTTGAGCGGTGAATAGAGTGAGGGTGTGGTGAGTAGAGAGTGAGGAGTGGGGAGAGGAGAGAAGAAGGAAGTAGTGAAGGGGTAAGTAGTGAGAGCTGGAGGGAGTGTGGAGTAAAGGGTGGCGAGTAGGGGGAGGTATGCCGGGAGAAGTATGTTATGTTGGGAAGGATCTGTAGAAGGAGGTGGGTAGAGAGAGTTTGGAGAGTCCAGAGAGAGTCGAGAAGAGGTGAGAAGAGAAAGCAAGAAGAAAAAGAACTGGGTAAAAGGTAGAAAGCTCAGTAGAGAGAGGAGAGTAAATAGAGCTCTGTAAAGAGATAGGAGTGGCCAAAGCTCATTAGAGAAGGAACCCTAGAGAGAATGAGAGCTGAATAGGGACAACTGCGAGGTGAGTATGGTGAGTTAGCTGAGTGCTCCATTGGCCACTGCTAGAAATACGATGAAGGGGCAGAGACAGGCGAAGGCAAGAGGGATGGGGAACGCTGTCAGCGTTGTGCCTAAATAAATATTTGGCACACTTTTGCCCTGCAACCGTTCGAGCTCACTTGAGCCCGTCCATCAAGTTAACCAACCCTGGCCTCTCCAGGCTGCTCTCTGCTCCTCTTCTAACCCCCAACGCAGCCTGCTCTTACCCTCTTCCCGCTTCAGCTACAGAAACCTCCCATACCCTGCCTCTCTCTCTCTCGAAAGAGGCTGTCCCAAAAATGTAGAGAATTTACCTGATGTCAAAAGTAATTAAACGAAATGCCAGCGACAGGGACAACAACAACAAGAACAAGAGAGACAACAACAATGTGAAGTGAGTTGAATTTGTCACGCGAGCAAAAAAGAGTCGCGGAGGAAAGAAAAAAAAAAGGCATAATGAAAGCGGAAATAAGGCAAAACAAAATGGCGAAACGCGTTGACAAATTTAATAATAGTGCAAAGTGTGAGCAGAAAGATGGAAGAGGGGGAGGAACAGAGAGGCAGAGGCAGAGGCAGAGTCAGGCAAACTTTCGTTAAAGAAAAACTGCAAAGTGCAAAGAAGGAAAGAAGCTCAATGGAGGGCAGAGTGAAGATGGCAGTGTTGGATAATTTCACAACGCAAGCGAAATACTCTAGGAAAGAAGGGAACTGCATTACCGCACTACTTTGAGGTTATTTAAGAATTATATAGAACACTTAAAGATGCAGCAGTTCTCTTCTAACCCAAAGCCAACTCCTTAGTTACTCGATTACTGCATCAATCACACAGCGCACTCTCTCGCACGGGGAGAGGCAGAGGGTCCTGGCTAACATTAGTGAGGTTAGGTGCGAGCGACAAGCATGTGCTTGCATGCGTGAATAGCTGCATATATCAATCAGTTGATGGACTCCATAATAATTACCTGAAGCAGGCACAGACAAGACAGTCGAGTCGAGTCATTTAATTACCTGGGCAGGGAAGAGGAGTAGGAGGGGGAAGAGTAGGGGGAGAAGGAGCAGCTGGAGGAGTATGGGGAAGAGGAGCAGGAGAAGGAGCCGCAGCACGTGCTAAGCAAACGCAAAAAGGGCAAAGAGCAGAGGCGAAAGTTGAAAGTTTGCCAGCTTTTGTCTGGCATTGACGGCAGCTGAAGCAAGCCAAGGCGAGGGGGAAGAAGCAGCAGGCGAAGACGAAGCTGAAGACGCAGCTAAAGAAGAGGAAGAAGAAGAAGAAGAAGAAGAAGCAGGAACAGAGGCAGACCAAGTCGAGGCAAGTCGTGTAATGAGAAAAATTTGCCAAGCAGCCTGAGCAAAAGTTGAAAACGAGGACGAAGCCAGGCGACCAAAAACAATAAACAAAGCAGAGGAGGGAGAGAGACAGAGAAAGGGAGAGAGGAAGAGAGAAAACTTTTCAATAGTAGTGTGACAGTGGGCGTGGCGACGGCGCTGCGGCAACATGCAACAAGCAACAATTTTGTGCTTTGCTTTTCCGTTTCCGTTCGAGTGAAGTCTTTAAAGAACTGTGTCCTGCCCTGCTCTACCCCTGCTGCCTCTCCCTGCTCTTCTTCCTTTTCTCTTCCCCTCCTCCCTCTATCTCCCCCTCCAGGCTGTCGCTGACAGCCACTGTAAGTAGCTGTGTAATAAAATTACTTTTTAAGTGCGCTGCGTACCTGCTGGGCGCATGGCAGGCAGAGGCGTAGGCAGTAGAGGGGTAGGGGGGGTCGCCTCTTCCGACTGCCACGCTTCATTTGCCGTTAGCTGCGAACTTGCCACTTGTCAATTGGCAGCGTGGCGCATCAAAGTCAACGTCAAAGTCGAAAGTCATTTGAATTATTTAGCACGCAGCGAGAGAGGGAGAGAGGGAGACAGAGAGAGGGAGAGAGAGAGAGAGAGGGGGGATGACGCGGCGTATGCGCGATGTGCCACAAATGCCATATGCCATATGCCACATGCCGCATGCCACATATGCCCCACACATATTGATAGAGTTATATATGTATGTGCGCTATTGAGGCGCCTCAGCTCGTTGAACTTGCACGTAAATCAAGGCGAAAGTTACACTACTTTTTATGGCTACAGCGGGGAAGGGGGTACCCCTCCATCCCCCCCCTCCCCCCCTATAAAATATGTAGCAAATTATGAAATATTTGTGCAACTTTTGGCGCAGTATAGCGTAGGCAGTCGGAAAAACTTTAGCGGGAAATTGTAGCGGCTCTGGGTTTTCCGGTCAGGCCATTTAAGTTTTCATAAGTTGAGCAAATAAATTTTAATCGGGGAATGCGCCAAAAAAGATGCTCGAAGTCCCCAGACAGAGAGGGGGAGGGGGAGGGGAGAGTGTGAGAGGCAATGGCGCCTGCAGCTGCAAATAGTCTGGTCACATTGAGGCAGCCTCAGGTCAACCAGGGCGGGGGGGGCAACTTGACACATGTGGCACGTGTCGATTTATGTGGCAAGTGGAACTGCGGCTCGGCGTGGGCTGCCCTGGACAGCTTGGGGTCCCGAGAAATATTTGCAAGGTTTACTTGGACGACCATGAAGGGAATTGGCAGCGGGCAAATGAGCTGGCAATGAAGTCGAGTCCCAGGATAATGCGGCAACAGTAAATGAAAATGAAAGAGGCCAAATAAGATGGGGGAGGGAGAGCAGAAGGGAGGAGGGAAAGGACAGCGAGAGATACAAGGAGGGGGAGGTAGAGACCGTAGGGAGGAAGGGACAGGGAGAGAAGGGAGAGAGGGCAAGATGAGAGAGGAAAGACTTGCCTAGGCAAGAGAGAGAGAGAGAGAGAAACCAAATGCACTACCCTGCAATAGGTATAGCTGCTTTCATTAAAAGCTAGAGACTCCACAGACATATACAGGGTATATATAGTCGATCAGCTATTGTGCTGTGTAACCAGCTGCCTTGCCACATCCTCCACTAGCTCTAACCCATTACAAACATTCGAATTTCTCACTCACTTCAGCTTGCAGCGCTCTATCGATTAATTATCGACATATATCGCTTACTATCGCGCGTGTTATCGTTATCAAATTTAGCATAGCTTGAGCTTATATTACCTTCTATCAGCTGTCAAAATTTCAACACCATCGCAGCTCTACAACATGCCGAGAAACGAGTTAGAGTAGCTGATCTTCGACTTCGGCTCTGTCTAATTTTTCCCTCAACTTGGGCCTTCTGCCTGGGCAAATTGCACGTCTCATTGGGCTGCTTAAGTTTGTTTACTGCTAGTGGTAGTCCCCATCTCACTCTCTCTTTCTCTCTCTCTTCCCTTTGCTCAGCTCATTTGCGCTTAGCCCCCGCCTCTGCCCTTCCCTCTGCTGTCCTGTTTATAATTTTTGCTGCGGACTTTGCTGCGTAAGACTTACTACAGTCCAAGGCAGGGTGGGAGAGGGGAGGGGAGAGTAGGGAAATCCTTTTTCTCTCTCCCCCCTTCTTGGCACTGCCCACTCTGCTCCTTATGGGGTCTTGGCTTAGTTGGGTCTCCCTCTCTCCCTGTCTCGCTCTCTCCCTCTCTCTCTGGGACTGCTGCAGCCAACTTCAAGGCGCTGGCACATAAAATTTAATTAAGTGCAACAACAGCAACAACAACAACAGCAGCAGCAGCAGCAGCAGCAACAACAACAGCAGCAGCAACAGCGGCAGCAACAGCAGCAACATCGTTTATAAAATTCACATAATAACAATAAATTTTAAAATGCGCCTGGCAAACGCAGCGGCAGCAGCGCAGTTGACGCTGGCAGCGACGTCGCGAGGGTATTAAAATTTATCGCCGGCTGCGTAGCACGCGCAGCAATTTTTGCGTGCGCTACACTAACCAGAGAGGGGGGAAAGGGAAGAGGGGGAGGTTGGGAGTAGGAGTGGGAGTGGGAGTGGGAGTGGGAGTGGGAGTATAGGGCTGAGACTAGGAAGTTGAACTGGGATAGCAGCAGGAGTGGGGGGATGGGGGAGGGCATAGGGTGTTGCTGGCAGGCTCAAGGCGCTGCCTGCAGGCAGTTGCTGCTGCTGCTCCTCCGGGTGTTGCTGCCTGCTGCTGCTCCTGCTCCTCCTGCTCCTCCTCCTGCTCCTCCTGCTGCTGCTCACTGGCGTCTTTTTATTTCACTTAATTTTATTTCTATAAACTGTGCCGCCTTTGCCAGCTGGAAGTCACATATGCTACCCCAAGTCAGCCACAAGCTGGCTCATTTGTCTGTCTCTCTCTCTCTCTCTCTCTCTCTCTCTCTCTTTTTCTCTCTCTCTCTCTGTCTGACTGTTTGTTTGTTTGCTCGTTTGCTTGGCTTGTTCATTCATTTGGCGCGCATTAATTACACGACACGCATACGCCGCGTTGTACGGCACCAAAAAAGGGGGAAGGGGGGGGACATCATTTATTAAAAAGCCAAAAGAGCGCAGGCAATACCAGCTGCCTGCTCCTGCTCCTCCAGTCGAAACCCAATCCCAGCCAGCAGCTTATGCGCATAAATTTCAAGCTGGCCAAATTTTGCTTACACGTTAGAGAGGGAGAGGGCAGGGGAACGTGGCAACGTCTGAGACCATAGGGATTTGCCTGGTAGTTTCAGCTCAGAGCAACAACAACAACAACATCATCATCAGCATCATCATCTGCAGCAGCAGCAGCAGCAGCAGCCTCTCAGGGCCAGATCTGGCTGGCACATCCTCGTCAACACAAATGACTGTCTCATGTTATCTGCTAAGCTGTCTTATCTCTTTGCCCTGACACAACTTCAGAGGCCTCCCCCCTGCCCTCTACCCCCTCTGGTAGACGCATCTGTTTGCATGTTTATCTGTCTGCCTGTCTGTTTTGGTCTTTCCCTCTCCTGCCCTGCCTGGTCCTGGTCCTGCCTGTGATTTCGACTTTGTTACTTATTTAATTTGTTGCTTATTTGCTTCAACACATCCGCCTCGCACACTTGTTTGCATATGTTAAACATGCGTGCGAGAGGGAGAGCAAGAGGGAGAGGGAGAGCGGAGCCCTTAGCTATCTCACTCCCTCCTACGCCTCTGCCAGCTTAGTTATGTTTGCTAATGATTTGCCAGGCTGCTAATCAAATTGCCTGCCCCCCTCCCCCCAGAAGTCAGTAATGGCTGCCCAGCTGTGGGAGTACGAGAGAGAGGGGAAGGAAGAGGGGAAGAGGGAAAGGAATAGGGGAAGGGGAAGAGAGAGAGAGAGAGGAAGAGTGAGCAAGACAACAGCCAGCCCCACCACAGACAGTTCCGTTCAATTCGATAATGGACAAGGCAAAGTGATCATGGGAGCAGACTCATGTAGTGCACTCGACTGGAAGATACCCAGCAACTGCAGCAGACAGAATACCCTACACGAAAATGGCTAAAAACCTGCAAGGAGAACTCCAGTAGGAACTGAGCTTAAAGCAGAACTCGATGCCGTTGCAACTCTGCGTTAATACTCAACAAATTGTTATCGATATGTCAAGCTAGCAATCGATAAATATCAAGATTTATCATCATTTATAGATAATCAAGAAAAACAAAAAAAAAACAAAAACAAAGCAATTTACAATGCAAATTATCGATAAATATGCCAGTCGATAATTATCGATAAATTTGTACTCAACATTTTTAACAAGGTTGCCAGATTATAATAGTTTTCTAAATAAATGCAGCGCAGCTCGATCAATTGGTCACACTGCAAAACAGCTGGAAAAAGAGGACAGTGGCGTGACTGGGGGGGTGGCAGTGGCGTGGCAGTGCAGGGGGGAGGGGGGGAGAAGGGGGACATGTTTATCACCTTCGCACGCGCTGCATTTCGTTGCATGCGAATAAATTCGGTGGCATGCTGCGTGTGCTGCGGCACTAAATAACTGCAGGCAGGCAGTAGCTAACCCCCCGAACTAAACCCCCCCCTCCCCCAGCGCCACTGGCTGTGGCAGCCACAGCTGTCGTCGTTGCAGCGCATGAAATGAATGAACGAAGCGAAAAGAAAGCAAGAATTATGTGGCAACAGGATGCGCCTGACATTTATCACCTGCGTCAGACAGGGAGGGGGAGGGTGAGGGAGAGAGAGAGGTAGAGAGAGAGAGAAAGAGAGAGAGAGTTAGAGAGAGCGTTAGAGTGAGATAGCCAGGCAGCTGCAGTTGCAGTCGCTTCCCCAAAGCGATTTCGAATCGCCAGTGGCATAAGCAGTGGCACAGTGGCGTAGAGAGAGAGAGGGGGAGGGGGGCCAGCTAGGGTTGCCAACGGATGCAAAGTTTTGCCAGTTGTTTAACTTGCCGACTGTGTTTGATTATGACGCTGACGTAGCCAGTGGCGCACGGAGAGGGGGTGGGGGAGGAGCAACGCAACATTAGCATAAATTGCGAGCAGCTCAAACGCGCATATGAATACATTATTCCGCCGGGCGTTATTTATGCGCGACTCTCTCTCTCTCTCTCCCTCTCTCTCTGTGTGTGTGTGTGTGTTGGCTACCGAAACTTGGCGCAAGTTTGCCAGTGGCGGCGTGGGAGGGGAGGGGAGGGGAGACAAAGGCAGTCGAGCAGGACTCGTGGCAGGGATAATCACTGCTTAGTGCAGTCGCGCGCAAAACGCGTCCGTTGTCGTTGCCGCCATTGATAACCAGTCGTCTGCTGTGCCAGACCCCCCCCCCCTGCTCCACGCACCCCCCTCTAATTCGAGCCCCTGCCCGCTTCAAAAACTCATTGAGGAACATTCAAATTGAATTTGCATGCAGGCAACTTTTGTTTACCTTACGCAGGCAGAGGCGTGCAGGGGCTGGCGGTGAGAGGGGTTTGGCAGGGAAATCAAATTTAAATCCGCCGATGCCGACGTCGACGTCGACGTCGACGCCGCCGCTTGCCGCATTACATGGACGAGCGCGCAGCCAGCAAGCAAAACCGGCAGCGGCATCAAACGCAACTTAAACAACAGAGTAACCCTGCACCCTTCCCCCCCTTGGTACGGCGCCCCTGCTCACTGGCTCACCTTGCCGGGCGATGCCACCACCGGCTCAGGTGGCAGCCCAAAAAACTGTTTGAAGTGTATGCGCGCAGGGGCGCCGTGGAAGGGGGGGCAGAGTGAAGTTTGGCAACGATGCCGGCAAATTATTTTTATTTATTCGTGCGTTCAACAATAAATTGTGAAATTAACGCTCGCTAGATGGCGCCAGCAGCAGATTTAGAGGCGTAAGATAAGCAGGAAGAGGAAGGAGAAGAAGGAAAGGAAGAATAAGCGGAAGAAAGAGCTGAGGCAGAAGAACAAGTAGAATAAGAAAAAGAAACAAGAGAATAGAACAAGCAAAAAGGCGAGAGCATAACCTAACCTATAAAGGGATAACCAATCCATCCCCCCCCCCAGAAATTCTATACAAATACTCCCATATAACTTCACATATAAACTGCTCTGGGTAGGCGCGAATAAAAAGTGATTGGATGCAGAGTTATGCGTAATCGATGTACGCAATTAGAATTAACATGCAGGGCACATGCACACCCTGTGCCCGCTAGATGGCGCCACTTCAACTGTTTACGATGCGTTTATAGCGATGATATTTGCCAAAAAAAGGGCGTGGGTATTGTTTTATAGCAGGGGAGAGGGAGGGGGGTTAGCTCATAAACCCAACCCCAGAGCTCCCCAACCCCAATCCCAATCCCAATCTCAACCCGTACCAGCCATACCAGCAGCAGCAGCAGGCACCCATTGAGCCGCCTATTAACCTCAACGTGTTACCTGACACATGAATAAATCAAGGCGCCCTCACAGTCTTACCTCCCTCTCCCACTCCCTCTCCGTCTACGCCCCTGGCCCAACTGACTGATGATAAATGGGGTCGGGTTTTTCGTGCTTCGTTTCGTCTTCGATTTGCTTAACAAATTTGTAAGATTCTTAACACATTTGCATATTGCGAGAGGGAGAGAGAGAGGGAGAGGGAGAGGGAGAGACAGAAGGGGATTGTGCAGCTGTAACCCCTCCACAACACTACGCCACTGCCAGAAGGGGGGTTTTCTCTGCGCTCTATCTCTATTTTTATTCGGCACACTCCTCCGCTGCCTTCGCTGGTGTCAAGTGTGGAAATGTTTTCGCATTCCTTGACGACTTCAGCTTGGACTCTGCCTGCCTTGCCAGAGTTGTCGCAGCTCGTGCTGTTGCCAGTGTTGCTGCTTGTGTTGCTGTTGTCATCGCTCGTGTTGCGCTCATTGAGAGTTGCCGAGTAATGACAACACTTCCTGCCGACAGTGTTGCCACCTCTCAACCCCGCCCCAACGTTTGCGCTTTTTATTGCCAACGTCAGAGTTGCCACCCCTCTTGTTCTCCCTCTCTCTCTCAACGTATGTTTAAAAGGATTTCTTTATTGCGCAGCAAAGGGGAGAGTTGAGGGTGCTAAAGGGTCGCATCGCTCAATCGAAGTTGCTCAATAAAAAAAATGTGCTGGCATTTTCAACACATCAACGCCTTGGCTACCCTTACCCCCTTCTTCCCCTACGCCCCTGCACACCTTTGTCTGCGCACTTGGACAGTTTATTTATTTTATTTTTTTGTCGTAAAACGTTTGGAATTCTCGTGGCTCGCGCTGAGACACTCAGCGAAATTGACCTGCATTTGTTTAGGGGATTTACACAGTGGCGTAGTGTAGCAAAGGGGAGGGGGGGGATTGGGAATGCCATGGAATGTGCCAATAATTCGCGCTAAACAAACGCAAAGCTCGCCAGGCATGTCCCATCGCTCTCGCCGTGGAATTTGCAAAGTGTGCAGCGCGCATCCTGCCGCAAGAATCACACGCAATCCTTGGCTCATGAGCCCCGGCCCCTGTCCCTGCTCCTGCCCCTGCTCCTGCCCCTGCTCCTACTCCTGCTCCAACCCACACTCCATTCCTACTCCCCATCAAAGCCAGCAAAGCCATACGCAGTCATCCCAAATCAGCAAGGAGGAAGCCACTGCAAGTGCTTCAGCTTCGTCGGGCTTAAAGCAAGCTTCCCCCCCCACGCCTTCTCTCTCCCCCACCCTCTCCACTCCCATGTCAAACAGCAGAAATTTTCCTACGAATTTCCACGCAAAAATTTGGCCAGACAGGCCACAGCAACTTGTGGAGCATACTCCACTTGTCGAAGAACCTCTCTGGCAACCTTTCCCCCTTCGCGACGGCTTTGTTTCTGCGGGAGACCGAACCGACGAGTCGCTTTAAATTCAGCTAGAATTCCTCTAGAATTTCAAACGATTTCCCTTTTTATATAATATATGGTTGCAGTGAGAATTAAATCTGCAGGTTCCCAGAGGATTTCCTGCATATTTCTACCAAATTTCATCATGATTGTAGAGTTTTTAAGACTAGCTATGGTTTTTTGAGGAAGTACGTGCTTTTCGAACTGTTTTTCAAGATCTTAAAGTTGTTTTTTTCTTATCGGAAATAGCTAGAAACCTTAAAGTTCCCTTTTACACTGATAAGAACTCGCAAACTATCGTTTATTTCTTGTTTTGAATTATTTTATTTATTTATTTATTAATTTACTTTTATTTATATGATCCTATAAGAACTAATTCTCATATAAATGCTGAGAAACTCCCAATTTATCGATTATTAGCAATCGATATATTTCTAACACATTTCCCAGCCTGTCAACCTATCGATTAATCGATTATTTCCACGTCGCGCTCTTTAAGTCGCCATTTCCGCTTCATATTTTCCGCGTTTTTCTGGCAGTTTTAATCGCACAACTCCCCCAAGTGGGTGTGGCAGGCAGGCAGGGCGAGGGGGTGTGGCATGCCACGCTACACTGCGGTCTCATCCGCATGCTGCATGCTGCACTGCATTGCCAGCATCGTTGCCGGTGGCGTCGCATAAATTTCATGCATGCAACTTCCGGGAGGCAACTGAGGACGAGCAGAAGTTTGGTGGAGAGGGGCGTGGCACGGGGTCCATGTTGCCACTGGGGCAATTATCAATGTTAATTTCTTCATTACAATTCATGCGCGTGTTGCTGCCACGCCCTACACCCCCCTCCCCACCCACTGGGTGTGGGGAAGGCGCAAATAAATTAACGCTAATCACAGCAACAGCGACAGCGAGTAAAAACGCGCACAAAACGCGAGCAAAACGCGCCGCTCATAAATTACGCTTGCAGCGATTTGTGAAATCAATACAGCAGGCATAGAGGGCTCTACGAGGGGGGAAGGGGGGAAGGGATGGGGTATCGACATCGATCAAAAAAGAATGTTGAGATTGACTTTAATCGTCAGTCTTGGGGGGCGGCAGTGGGCGTGTCAAAGCAGCCCAAAAAGGCAGAAAGAGGGAGAGAGGATTGAAAAGCCGAGAAGCAGCCTGAGTAGTGACTGCAAATGATACTTTAATGTGACAGGCGGATAGGAAGGAGAAGAAGAAAGGGGAAGAGAAAAGAGAGGAGAGGTAGAAGAAGAGGAAACAGGGTAAAGAGGGGGAGGGACTGACAAGCCACACTGTCAGCATGCTGATGATTTTTGCACCTCTTTTTCCACTGCGGTTTTTTTTCCTGCTCTATTGCTGTCAACTGTGAGCGAAGAGAGAGGGGGGCTGGGCGGTGCAGGGGAGTTGCAGGAAGCGGCAGCATTATAGAGAGAGAGAGAAAGAGAGAGAGAGAGAAGCAGTGGAAAGAGCGAAAGCGCAAAACTATCGCATCGCGTGCTTTGCCTTCGCTGCCTTTTTGCCTGCTGTCACTGATCCCTTCTCCTTCTTCCTGTTGCCGCCGCCCCTGCTATGCCCTGCCCTGCTCTGCTCCTGTTTTTTTTGTGTTTTAATTCCCGGGGCGCGCTTTCAACGCTTGTCATCTTACCGCTAATGGCGGCTACATGTCAACCACTCATCTCGGGCAGCAGCAGCCATGGCTCCAGCCGCGGCCAACGACAGCGACACCAGCGACTCCGACTCCGACTCCGACTCCAGCTACGACTCCTGCCCAGCTCTGCCTCTGCCTCTGCCTCTGCCTCTGCTCGTTTTGCAGTCATTCATTCATTCGTGGCCACGGCACCTACATACAGCAGCGGCAGCTCGAGCAGACGCAGCAGGATGAGCCGCTTGGTGGCGCCACCAGTGCCCGCATGGCGACGACGTCAAGCGTGAAATCGCTTTGCAAGCCACGCAGGCACCCAGCCAGCCAGCCAGCCAGCCAGTGGCGTTGTGCCTAGAGGGGTAAAGCGGGCAGGGGGAGAGGAGCCTGCAACCTGTCGTCATAAAAATTTTTATACATAAAACACAACAACAACAGCAACAGCCACAGCCGGAGCAGGGAGGGGACAGGAAAACAATGCGTCGCCGTCGTCGTCGTCGTCGTCGTCGCTAACGTTGTGAAGGAACGTTGCACGGCAAACGAGCAAGAAGTGTGACAGTTTTAAAGCTTGACAAAGACGAAGATTGAATACACTGCCAAAGGAAACGAAAAGAAAGTGCGAGAGAAGTCTTGAGGGAGAGAGATTCTTCCGTTTAGGTCGTTACACAAACAACCTATTTCTTTTAAATAGGAAATAGGTCGCTAGAGAATACTCCAGAAGACTGAGAGTGCACTCAATTAATATTATACCTAGTATATATTACCATCAAGCAAGTTAAACTAGCATTCTGGCATTAGACTCATCATTTTAGGTCGTTTTACAAAAGACCTATTTCTTTTAAATAGTGAAAAGGTCGCTAGGAAATTAAGAGGGATCAGTTATTTGATATGGTATCTAGTATTTACTACCATAACCAAGTTAAAAAAACTAGCTTAATAGATACTTCTGGCATTAGATGCCTCAGTTCAGGTTGTTTCACAAGCGACCTATTTCTTTAAAACAGGGAATAGGTCAGTAGGGAATACTTCAGAAGATTATTTGAAACAGTATCTAGTATATACTACCGTAACCAACTTCAAAGCAAGCTATACTAGATACTTCTGGCATTAGGTCGTTTCAGAAACGACCTATTTTTTGTGTCAATCAACTTACCAGAAACTAGGAAAGGCAAAAGAAGACAGAAGAATCTGGAGCTGATATCTTGCATATGCTTTATATATATGATCTCTCAGTCAAGCAACTCTACCTTTTTTTTAGAGTATATTCAACCTGTGCGAACAGAAATTTCAAACGCTTCATAACGATGCCGTCAGGTGACACAGCGGGCGGGCAGCAGGCAGATGGTGGCAGGAGGGGAGGGAGGAGGAAGGCAGAAGGTTGAGGGAAGCGACGGTGTGGGCAGATAGGGTGCCCCTTAGTATCGCTGGCAGCTCCAGCAGGAGATCGCAGGCTGCCAAGACACAGTTTCGCTAATGAGTTTCCGTCTGCCGGTTGCAGTTGCTGTTGCTGTTGTTGCTGTTGTTGTTGTTGTTGCTGTTGCTGCTGTTGTTGCTGCTGCTGATGACGTCGTTTAATAGTCAACGATAGAGCTGCGAAAGCAGTCGCTGATGAGGCTGATGAGGCGAAGACTCAGGCATCTGGCTAGGGTCCATTGAATATTAGCGAAATGAGCAGCAGCAGCACGAACTGCAAGCTGCAACAGTTGCAGCACCAGCAGCAGCAGCAGCAACATTTCCCTTGGCAACTGCATCAAATCCGTCATCATTCAATGTCATTAGCGGGCTCATTAATTGCCTGGCCAGACTTTTATATCCGCTTTAGCTGTCAATGGCACAAGTGGCCCAGTTGCTGTTGCTGCTGCTGCTGTTGTTGCTGCTGCTGTTGCTGCTGCTGTTGCTGCTGTTTACAGTGACAACATAAACAAGCAAACAGCCAAACAGTCAGTCAATCTATCAGTGAGTCATTCACGCGCTGACAAGTCAAACAAGGCGACAAGGACAAGGACGCCGCAACAGGGAGAGACTGACAGAAAGAGAGAGAGAGAGAGAGAGAGAGAGAGGAGGAGGGAGAAGCTGATAGAGAGAGAGGCTACAACAAGCTAATCCCCAACTGAATTTCATCCAACGACAACATTGGTTAAGTATCTTGAAATAATATTTACACGCTACGCAAAAGACGCAACTCAAACACAGCAGCAACATCGGGCAGAAAGAAGCAGCTGGAGGAGGAGCTGGATGAGGAGCAGCAGGAGCAGCAGGAGCAGCAGAAGAGGCTAGAGGAGCAGCAAGAAGATGAGAGGCTGCTGCTGTTGCTGGGGTGCGCCTGTTGCTGCTGCTGCTGTGCTGCTGCTGCTGCTGCCTCTAGTCAAATAAGTTAATCGTTCTCGTCCAATGCAGCGACCACTTGAGCTGCCTGGTGGAACCGGTTGGGAGTCGCCAGTGCTGTCATATTTTTAGCATAGCCCCCCCTTCTAAACCCCTCTACCTACACCCCGCCCCTGCCTGCATACGCAAAACTATTTTTAAATGACATCGAGGCAGACAAAACGGCGCAGACGACGACGACGATGCCGGCAAATGGAAAAGCAGGCAGCGCAGTTGCAAATGGAAATGGCAGAGGCGTAGTCCAAGGGGGGGAGGGGGTAAAGTAGAAAAACCAATTCAGACTAAGCCAGAGCCAAGCTGTTGCCTTCAACGACCTTTGGGTCCAAAGCGTGGCTGCGGTCAAATTGTGAACCTGAGGATGTCAGTGGCGGAGGCGTCAGAGGAGAAGAAGGAGGAGGAGGGGGAGGAGGCGTCACACTCGCAGTTAGCAGCGCAGTCGACGTTGATTTCAATTGAAATTGCATTTGCATTTGAATTTAATTGAATCGCATTGTTTCAAGGCGACCATGGAGAAGTTGTTGTCATTTCTCTGCCAACACCAGCAGCAACAGCAGCAGCAGCAGGAAGAACCGAGGGGAGCAGTAGGAGCCGAGGGGAGAAGGGATAGAACAGCTGCAGCGGAAAGTGAAATGGTTTCGCTGTGTGGTCCAGCAGAGATTTACTTGATAATCCAGTTTGATAATCCACTACGGGGGAAGCAGAAGTTTCACAGATTCTAAATAATATTTATATATTGCCGTTTACAGTGCTGCGATTTGGATGAAACTTGCAGAACGCGTAGAGAAAGTGATCTAAATGATATATACTAAGTTTCATAGGCATAGCTGCTAAATTAATGCATATACAGCATTTTTAGTGTTGATATCTGAGCGTATTTAGAGTTTCAACAAGCTTAGGTCAGTCCATATGCAGGAAGGTATAAAAATGCGTCGCTATGCGGCGTTACAACACGCTAGCTTCATAGCATAAGTTCTAAGGAAAGAGATAATGTCATATCGGTTCAACTGCGCATGCTGAACAAGAATATATATACGCTCTCCCCTGCAATAAGCCAGAACTGTAGCTCATTTCCCCCCCCTCTTTTTCACATAGTATAACAATAGAAACTCATTTATGCAGTTGTAGTTTCTATTTATATACTATCTATCTGATCCAAATCAAGATCTTTAATTTGTTCCAACTGTAAACTACACCTAGTTCCGCCTAACTGTGAGTTCCCACTGGAAAAACTATACGCTTTATAAGCATATTTTTTAGATAAGTGCCATAATTACAGGCCTAAGATGAGATTCTCAGAGACTAAGGAGAAAGAGAGAGAGGGAGAGAGAGAGGCAGAGATAGGGAGTTGCTGCTGTTTGTGCATGCGGTCAG